>KL813671.1:0-47483 GCA_000611955.2 Stegodyphus mimosarum | reverse complement strand
TATGGAACTGCGCTTCACAAGGCTGTTCTGCGCAAGCGCGCACAGAAAGCAGCACTCGAACCAAAGAGATAAAACAGCACTGTCGGTCTTTCAGTGCCGAAATTCTGGAAACGTGATTATTTCTTAATCCGCGCGTGTGGTATTTGGCTGTTCTGCGCATCCGCTCTTAGAAAGAAGCGTACGAGGCTGAGAGGGAGGGAGCACTGTCGCTTTTACAGTGCCGAATCTGGAGTATCGTTGGGAGCTGGTTCTTTTTTTTTACTCCGCGTGTGCTGTGTTTAAAAATCGTACACCATATTCTTGGTTAGATTATTTTCAGCTATTCTATTTGATTAATTTTTTTTCGGTTCTTTTATTTTACAGAAAACTTTAACAATGTCCTTGCATCCTCAAGTAATAAATTCTGTGACTGTAAGTGAACTTCAAGAGCTTTCGTTTTCATGCGCTTGCAATGCTTTCAATATAGAAAAATTTCCTCAGTTGTCATCCAGAGATCAAGGAGAAAATTATTGATCTCTTCGCGCAAATTAAAACAAGAAGAATGGATTGCACTTTTAAATGAATAGATAAAGCTTGAACTGTAACAATTTAAGTTAAAGTAATTAAGAAATGTTTAATTTTTCTTTTGTAAAATTTCATGGAAGTTTCAAAATAAATTTTCTTTTTATACATGTTTGTTTCCCTTTACACAGGTTTAAAACAAAAGTTAAATTTTTTTGGAACAGCACCCCCACTAATTTTAGCTACGAGCCGCCACTGCACTGCAGTGAGAATTTTCATCATAATCGTAATATTACAAAGATTTAGTTTCTGAACCATTTTGTTCAAGTCTGTTTTATCCTATTAGTTTTACTGCTTTACACCAATTCCTCTAAAATATTCAGTTTGAAGTGCAGGTATATTCTTCTGTGAACAGATGTAGAACCAGCGGATAGAGGAGAATATAAGATTTTACATTCTCTGCTCCCGGCAACACTGTCGTTTACTTGCCGTCCTCTGAGCTATTGCTTAGAGAAGGTTGGTTTTGTGTATTTAATTACCGCAAAGCACTCGATGGCCATCTGCCTAAGGAGACGAATGCTTTCGTGAAGGATTTCTTGAGGAATGCTAGCACGTATACACATTACACATGGGGAAAACCACGAAAATGTCCATGCAGCCAACTCTTTCGCAGAGATTCGAACCACGAATCGAACTACCAGTGTTCAATGCTCGCTAATTGGCCGTTAAGGAGAAGGAGGGGTGATGTATAACTTAACATTTTACATCTCTCATTTGAAATATTTGGAACTAATTTAGTGTCGAATTCGTTTTTAAGGTGAATTCCGCAAGTAGTAGTGAATTAGTAGTGAATAACTTTCAATTTAATACTGTTAAATAATAAATAATTTATTTTGTAGTAAATAATTTTTTGTGGTAGATTTACTTGTTATTAATACATAAATAAAGTTAGAAAAAGGTGAAAAATCATCTGGAACTTGTAGGATCTAGCTCAGGAAGAGCATGTCTAAGTTAAGATCAAAGCTAATTCCCATAATGTAACTTATATTACGATTTTATTTTTAATAGTGTATTAATAATTGTTTTGAAAATTGAAAACAGGTGCTTAGGGAGCAGTACATGTTTAGCGGTCACGTTACTATCTCAAAGAATAAGTGTGTTATTATTATTAGATCAAAGGGCGTTAGCCCAGAAGGGCTGTTAATTTCGTTTTTGCATTTTACGTCGATTCACTTTTCAAACTGTTGCCACCAAATATTACAGCCCTGTATTATATTTAAATAAATTAAATAATGAGGAATTTGCATAAATGTATACATGTGTCTCGCATTGGGATAAAACAACGGTACCTAGAGCCACCCAATTTTGAATGACGTAATCCTCCACCGAATATGGGCATCTGGAAGCCCTAATTTGGAATCTGGAATTTGTTTCATTACCTATCTCATATTTTGTCAGACATTAAAGAATTTTTTATTAACAAACTTAACGATTTCAAAGCGAGGAATGGTGTTCTGTGTCACTTGTCGCGTCACCAAATGTTGTGGTGCAAATGTTAAATACTAACTGTTACAATAATTTGCCTACAATAATATCAAAAACCAAAATCTCATTTGCGTTGTGTATTACTAACCCGAACAATCCCTAAGACCAAGCAGGAGTACTGGTGTTAAAAACATTCACACAAGTCATCATAAGAAAAATTCTGAATCAAATATATATATATAACCAAGGATATTTATTGCAGCATTAAAGGAAGACACTCAATCTTTCAACTTAAATTTCTAGATCTATGGTGTGTTCAGGTGACAACTATTTAAAATAATGCATTTAGAATTATAATATATATATTGCTAATTTCAAATATGCACCGAGATGAATTAATCAAAAATTTACACCGTAAAAATTAATATTAAATTTTCATATGCAGTTATCAAACTCTGCTGGCCAGCATAAAAATACACAGGAATTTAATGAATCACCGAGCATGGTGTCTTTACCAATATTGATAGAGATTACTTAGTTCAAGAAATTTCTTAATTTACTCAGGTAAAAATTACATACATAAATTTAGCAATTCCCTTAGGCAGTTAGAAAATATTACATATTCAAGTAGACCCGTTGGAGAAAAATGATTACATTTATTCCTACATTCAATTACACAATTAAAGGTAAAGTAGAATTTAAATTTTTAATCGTTCCTTAATTTGCAAAAGTTAAAGTTAATTCTCAACCAAAAATAGTAACAACTTAAAGTAAAAAGGTAAAATTTAGATAAGTTAACAAATTTAATATCCTGTCTTAATTCATTATATATAAATTTTAATTACATTCCAAGTTAAAGTTAAAAGTCCTAAATAGATTAATAGTGCAGCAGTTGCTTAAATACACAGCCTGGATTTAAGATCCAGCAGAAAAACCTTGACTAAAAGTTAAATAGAATTTAATTGGAAATTAAACACACATATAATTACTCCTTACATTAATAATTCATCACTGGAAAATTTACTTCAAATAATCAAATCTCTTAAAAAAATTTTAAATTACCATATTACTTAGGAAACATGTTCACGGAATTTAGGTTGCAAGCTGTACTAAATTTCAGGTGAAATTAACAATCAAAAGGTTGAACTCACTTGAAGGGAAGAATTGAAAATTTAATTAAGCATTAACTCATCTTATAGATTTTTTTTTCCGGATGTCCCATTCATAACAGGTGTTGAACAAGGCTCTGCCGACGACCAATCCTTCGCAGATGTTGAACGAGGGAGTCCGGCGAGAAATCTGGACACTTGGATCAGACACTATGAAGATAGTAAAGTGCATTCGTGCAGCAAAACAAGAGCTCCTAAAGGTTCCTCCCTTTTCCGTCTAGTCTCATCCAGTTGATGGTAGTACTCGGATCTAAGTGACCGATCAGGCAGGATCCGGATAGCGGGATTCAAGTTGCATCCACTATGGTGTCAACGTATTAATTCGATGAAAAAAACAACATTCTCGACTCCAACACGGGGATGGTAAAGTGCGGAGGAGTATACAAGTGATCTTTAGATGTACATCTTTATCTTATTTCCCAATTGCATCCACTATGGTGTTAAGGAATTGGTTCGATGAGAAAAAACACCATTCTAGACTCCTACACGGGGATGGTAAAGTGCGGAGGAGTATACTTCTATTGATCCATTTAGATGTACATCTTTAGGACGTAAACATGTCCACTACCGGACCCCCCGGGTCAACATTTGCTCTTCCAGAGGAAGAAAAATGAAGCGTCTTCTTTCAGCTGCAAATCCAAGGCAAAAAGGGCTGAGCATGGCCTTGCATGACGATTTTAATCGTCCAGAATCCAGAATTTTCGAAAATCACCAAATTTGGTGAATTAGTATGCAAATCTCGCCAAACACAAAACAGTGCTGCGAAAACTTAGTTTTTCCTTCTTCACACCAAAAAAAATTCCACCCTCGCCACCCCCTTCGCCAACAAGGAGGGGTGAGGGAAAGAATGCGACAAACCTACCACGCCCCTACCACGCAACCGGACGCAGTACATGACCTTGACGAAAAAGTGCTCAAAAACGACTCTTATAGCAGAATAAATTTCTAGACACGAAATTCAACAATTTTAGCAATTAAATGGGCATAATTCTCCAACGGGGCAACGTACAGTCATGAAAGTAGGTTCATAAGAAGGGTAAATTTTTTCTCTTTAAGAGGTATAAATTTCAACCATGTGAATAAAAAGGAAGTATTTTTAAATTTCAAATATTAAGCAGAAAGCAATCGATTTCCCATTGTCTCCTTTCCCGAAAGCTAATACTGTCGAACGCGTAACGTAAGAATGAGAACTCTGTTTAACTCGCATAAGAATAATTGATTCAATAACATAAGCAATACAATTCGTGAAGAAAAATTTAGAATAAGCATAAATTAATGCATATAATTTACTCACCCAATAATTAATTAACAAATAAACTGCAATTAACTACACATCAATCCATAATTCTAAACTAACCAAAAATCACTACATAACAATGGCAACATTGCACGAGAAAAAATTTATTTCCAACGCTCGAGGCTGTGTATCGGAATTTCTAAAGGGATATGCCTATTTTTAGGTTATTTTGCGCTTTTGCTGTTGAATTGGATTTTATGTTTTAATTGCAAAGAACACGATGCAAAACGTTAAAAAGGTTCCTTTAGGCGTAATGTAAAATTTGAAATCTTTCAGCCTTTTTATATAAAATTTATTTGTTTTATCTCTAAAGAATTAATTCCATACTAAATAGCTTGGTGTGTAATCGAATTATATAAATTTGAGAGTATGAAGATTAACTCAAAAAGAAGCTACTAAAATTAATTTCAGCTTATTCCTACAAGTGATTTTTGTCAGCATGAGTATCTTTCAGAAATAATTCTTGTCTTCGCGATTCTGATATCCACGGAAATCATTTGCCTCATTTTCTCATTTTAAGTGCGCTCGGCACACTTTGTGTGAGTCCTATAGTTTAGTGATCAAATCAAATGCTTCATATATGGAAATTTGATACAATATTCATTTGAAGATTGAAAACTGTTAAGGGAAACATTGTGCAAAATGGAAATCAAAATGACTGATGATGCTAATCTTGAACTGAATTCAAATGAAGGCATTCAGCTTAGCACGTTTATGTAAGATATATTTAATTTAAATCTCAATGCTGTTTAATTTGTAAATACTAGATGCTAATTTTAAACTGAATTCAACTCAAGTGTATCAGTTTTGTATGTATGCATATGATATATGCAATTTAAACTAAATCTGAAAATGTTAACAGTAATAAATAACTATTGCTAGAGTAGTTTGTAGAGAACCGAAGCCGTTGAATTCTCGAACCTGTATTATATATTTCAATTATTCTACGTCTATGGTATTTGCAAAAGCAGAATTGCTTATAAGCGTCTGCAAAATATCAAAGGAAATAGTGATATCACTTTTAATTAATAAAACACATGCCAAATGCGATTTAGGTTAACAATTAGTTTAGTTTGATTTATAACTAGGGAATTATTTCATCATTTTAATATGTCAGGATAGAAAATGGAACTAACTAGTTATTCGCTTGGTAGAATTGAATGTTTATTAAGGAGTGTACTAAAAAAGAAGAATATTTGTATGTTTATGAGAATACTATCGAAAGTCTATTTTGTTAATAAGAACAATAATGCGTATACCTTCATGCTCTTCTTACCTGCGAAAGCAAAACAGTTTCAAACTCTTAGTTTCACTTATACTTTTAACTCCTCTCCCCACTCGTAACATTGCCTGCTTTATAGACTATATTATTTTAACAATTTCTAAGTAAATTAGAGTTTTACATTGTTACAAAATTTGTCCTCATTTTCCGATTATTTCGGTTGTAAAATATACTGTTCTTTTTGACGAAATTAGGTAATTAGACATTAAATGGCATCACAAAATGTTGTAAGGTTTACCTTATGTTAATTAACAGTTATTTTAAATTTTGTATCTTTCCTATCTTATTCTAATTTCAGCTTACAATTTCCTGCCAGAATGTGAATTCAGAAACGCAGATAATGCAAATGAGAATGAGTACTATTTAAGTCGTGACTTAACCGACTTCAAGAGAGAGAGAGTCTGATTTCTTGACTAGCGCGCGTTTGCCTTCTGGCTACATCTCTCTTAGCTATTACTACGCTCGACCATATCTTAGGCCCTTGCTAGGCTTTGCCGATTTAATTAATACTTAGGGGCCAACTAGTTAGATTCTGATAGCTTCGGCTATATTATTTAAGAGTTTTAGTTAAGCTAGTTTTAGTTCAATTTATTAGTTTTTAAGTTCAAGCCCAAGTAGCGGCTTTATTGTAAAGATCCAAGCCGGAACTGATTGTAAATATACTGAATAATAAAAGGTTTTAAACCCTTCTCAAGTCTCACGTGTTCTGTTCACACTTAAGCGATTATTCGCTTGTTGAGTGTTCGTGGGGTTGAAGCTAGAACTTTTAGAGTTAAAGAGTTGAACCTCGCAATGTAATAAGCATTTCTACCGCTTAACGCTCGACGGAGGATGAAAACTGAAATTTTTATCTTTGCTGTTCATCTTTTATAACTTTCCTATTTGTTATTTCAAACAGGAATGTCTAACAAATTACTTGGAATTTTATTAGTGTTATATTTGCAACTGTACATAACTATAGAACTCTTAAACTCTAATATTTCCCCCATTTATAAAATTTATATAATTATACATTATTGTCTTAACAAGTTTCGTAAAATTTACCAGGAAAATTGCAATGTTTTCAAAAACTGTACATGTTTACAAATTAATAGAAATAAAGGTTTCAAAATACAAAAGTTTATTTAGCTTAAAAGAATCGACTCAAAATCAAATGCAAGAGAAAAGGGTTGGCTGCAAGGTAATTTCTCCATATGTAACACAAATGCAACACTAGAAGCGTACGCTAGTTTTTACTGAAAAGTTCTCCACAAAGACATCTCTCTTTTAAGTCAGACTCCCTTCTTATGTGCTTTGCTTTAATCAAGCAAGTGACTAGTTTTAGAACAAGTGACTTTTATGTTGCAACGTTAGTCACCGAGAAGATTTAGCTGCGATTATTTTGCACTCTCCATCTATTTGAATGCACAGTAACTTAAAAACGTAATTAGAAACAAACAAGTTATTGTTTAGTACGTATGATTTTCATTACACTTTAAAATAGGACTTGAATATGCATATGCCATGTTTGAAAATTTATATAAAAAAACAGTGTGGCGTGTATATGCTTTTAATGCTTAGAGACTCTGGAGATTTATTTATTTTGACGAACAGTTAATTACTTCCTTGTACGAAGTAAAAGGGAAATATTTTAATCGCGAAATATTTCGAGTAGCGTATTTCAAAGAAAATATCTATTTACGCCGCTATCGAGTACAATTTAACGATGTTTTTGAATAACGTCCGTACGTAAGGACAGAATAAACGACTCTTTCTCCCCCAAAAAATTCTAAAACTGATTTAAAATGGATTCTGAAGAGATTTTTTTCGTGGCGTCTGTGCGTACGTACGTATGTATGTATGTATCTCGTTTAACTCATAAACGAGTAGTCTCAGAACGTTGAAATGTTGTATATACGACTGCTATAACATGTAGATATGCACATCCTATTTTGGTTGCAATTGGCCGCACCAAAAGTATATAATTATATATATATCCACTCTGTTACTCGGCTGAGTGAGCTCAGTTTTTTATTCTTATATGTTGGTAAATTGTAGATTTTGTGCTTTAAAAATGATTGAATAATGTTGTTCTTATCTTTTGGTTACGTTTTTTATGCTTTCAGTAAATCTCCATACAAAATTTGTAGAATTATCACAGTTTAAATGTTATTTAAGTGCGGCTAGGCCTAATCATTTTCCTCCTGGCGGCCATATTTGTTTACATTTGAAACTTAGCAGAACAGTGCATTTATTGTCAATCTAGAGAAACTAAGCTTCGAACAACAAAGATAACGTCTTCTTTTATTATTGCGAATTAAATCATGCTTAATCCATTCTGCAATTTATTCGAGGAAGTAAGTGTTTAAGATTTACTTCGTAATTTTTACTATAGATATTTTGAGTTTTTAATGTATTTTTGCCTTGTGGCGAAGTGAGAACTGAATTCATTGAATGAGAAGTACTGAATCATCTATGAAAAACTGTTTCTTTTTTATTTGTTTGTTTGTTTAATTTCTTTTATACATCGTTTTAGATTTATTATAGTATTTGAGAAGAATATGTGGCAACGATCAGATAATTCTTCCAATGATATACATAATTTTTCTGCATTCTGAATAATACAGTCATGTCCATAAATTAAGGGTAATACAAAACCAGGCAAAGGAAGAGTTAGAAGCAAAACACATTTGACTTATTTGTAAAGCTTATTTATTAAACAAAAGGTAAAGAGCAAAAAAAGGTGTTATATGTTTGATATTATTAAAAAAATTAGCGATTTTTTCTCCCTGGAGCAAATTACAAAAAAAAACCTATTTACAAAAAAGCAATATTACAAAGTTGGTGTGATTGTTAATACATTGTATGTCTCCCAGACGATGCAATACAGTCCGTACAACGCCTAGGCATGCTGAGTATCAAATTATCGATCTGATCCTGGGGGATATTGAACCACTCAAAAAGCAATGCTCTCCGAAGTGCCGGTAGACATGTAGGAGGAGGTTGACGGGCTGCAACTCGTCGGTCAAGCATGTCCCACACGTGCTGTACTGGATTCAAGTCCGGGGAGAATGCTGGCCAGTCGATACGGGTCATATCCTCCGATTGAAGGCATTCGCTTACGATGTTTGCACGATGAGGACGTCTGTACACAGTCTGCCTTGAAATTTTCCTACCAGTGGCTGAAGAGAGCTGACGAGACAGGTCTGAGCCTGTGCTCCGCCTGTTTCTTTTGGCTGTAACTGCCAAATACCGGTCCTCATTCGGCGTTGTAACTCTGGGGCGACCTGTGCTGTAACTTCTACTCACATTACCATCATCTTGGAATTGTTGCCAAAGCCTGGAGATGACACTCTGGGCAATTCCAAGTTCGTCTGATACTTCCAGTTGGGTACGCCCACATTCCAGACGGCCGATAATTCTACCACGTAAAAAATCATCCAAATGCATCCTTTTTGTCACTATTTGGTTTGGTTATTGCACTGAAATGCTTATAAAGCGCCTGCCAACAATTTTACTTCTTTGCCTGTATTCCTTATATATCACTCTCTTACACTCTCGTCATTGTGACGTACCATCGGTGTCATCCGGTTACTTCCTGAAATTTGCATATGATTCTTTAAGATGTGTGTAGTGATTTTACGGGTGATATATTTATTTTAGAGTTCGATTTCCGCGTGACTCCGAATTTTCCTTAATTTATGGACATGAGTGTAAAATGAATGATATGTAACGCTGTTAAGTGAATCTAGAGCCAGGATGTCGATATGGTAAACAAATAAAGTGAATTTTAAAGAGCGCGTTCATTTTATTGTGTTTATGCGATATTGACGAAGTAGATTTAATTTAATCCAGTAAGTTTAAATGAAATGCACGATGCGTATAATATAATATTCCGTAGAAAGAAATCATGTGGTATAGATATCAGACAAAACGGGACTAAAAAAAAACCTTTCATGTAAAATTTTTTTCGTGAATTTCATCACATATTTTTTTATTAATATATAATGGAATTTTCTGTTTTATTCCAAATAATACTTATTATACTTTTAATGCGACAAGTCGGTTTACTAATCACAGTATCCGGACTGAAAAATGGCGCTGGATACAATGAACGCTGGATGTATGCTTTAAGTGAAACATTGACATGCATGGATGTTAGACAAATACAAGTAATCCAGAAATGAATATGCAGAATTCCAATTAATGCACAAGTGTTTTAAAAAATGAACTCTTCAAAGGTATCTTCTAAATGAGCTGCTTTTAATGAAGCGTTTAATATCGCGATATAAATAATAAAATTTTACAGATTTTCAGCTATTTTACCCGAGAAAAGTAATTTTAATATACTATACTCTTATTATTATTTTCTTTGATTTTACAGATTTTCAGTTTTTTAATATGAAAGAATATTTTTAATATATTATCTATTTTGTTCTTATTGTTTTTATCTATTTTGACGTCTTTTGCGTCAATATGACAAAGAGTGTGCAGAAATTTCTGAACAATTTGTTTGAGTGTGCACATCAGTTACATTCCTGTTACTAAAATACTTTCTGATATATCTCATCTCATTCTTTAAATGTGACAGTGGAAAACTACCCATTAACTTCTTACCGCTTGCTTTCCAACCATACATTCTATGACGAATATTGCTCGTATAGCTGCCTTCTATTACCCTCTAAAATTTCGTTCATTTGTGCAGATTCATCCTGTATAGAGAATACACATAATTAGTCCATATTTTCAAAAGCTGTGAATGAAGAACAGTTAAAACAATTGTAAGGTTTTAGTTTAAACTAACAAAGTTTTATGTTAATTTCTCTTTCCTGTGAACTCTTATTTCAACTTCCCTTTAGATTGAGCGCGCGTTTCAGCTTTATGCAAATTTGCAATGGAGCCAAGTTTGGTATTTAAAAGGGTTAGAGAGGAACTTTGCAGTGTGAGAGAGCTTTTAGTCTCAGATCACATAAAGAGGATTTTAAATCCTTCTTACGTGCAGTTATTCTACCACTTAACCACAGTTTTCTACCACAGAACATAGCTGCATTCAGCTCCCTGTTCGAGATCAGGACTTAAACTACTTCACGAATATGTTTGCCAAAAGTATGCATCGAACACTCAGTCCTGACAAGATTAACTACAGATTTTGTATGCATAATATTGATGGAAATTTTTTTTATTCCCGCAAAGGAAATACATGAGTTACAAAACTGCTCCTATATGAAATTCTATACTGGTATACATTAATTATTACAGTCATAATACACATGAACTTGCTGTGAAAATGAACATTATTTTACATTCATATTAGCTTAAGAAATCGGGCTTGCAAATGCTAACGCCTGTTTTACCAAAGAGTCAAATCCTTTTTCCCACAAACATGTCTTTTCAGAAATGTAGCTGTGTGTTAATAGTTCGTAAATGGTTTAAAACATCAAAATTCTTAAAACATTGGCAAACAATAAGTTTTGAAATTATATGTAAAAAATTGTTTCAAAATTTGAGCACATAAATCCACTAGGCGTCAAATTTGACAGCAAATGAAATCTAATCGACATACAAAGCACATGACCCAGGCCAGTGCTTTTCTTAATAATAAGCATAAAGCATTTTAGAATTTCAAATGTTGTGACCAGTCTTTAAATCAATTCTTGCGCAATGATCTGATATACCGCAATTTTGATGAGTATAAGACTTGATGACCAAAATTACAAAAACCGTTATTTTTATATTATTCTAACTCATGACAAATTTCCATGCAGAGACGCATACATACACAAATTTATTTCCCTTTCAGCCTTTTAATTTCAGAGTTTTATGTGATGTATACTAATCTCCATGGATACACGTTAAAACTGCTCGTAAACTACTTTCATAGTTATCGTAATAAACCGGCTTTTTTATGAAATTATGTTTCTAATGATAAATGTTAAAGTAGTTAGAACATAGATGCTGAATAAAAATCATAATTCAACAGAAATATCTTTCGATAATTTCGAACCCAACATCAATGCACGCGGTTCGCGAGAGCAAGGGATATGCCACGTGTGATTATCTGTCAATAGTAAGTGCCTAAACCGTAAATATAAAGTGTTAGGCTCAAGACTAAGGAACGATCTCCAGTCGTTGGGTTTCAGTCAATTTCAGTCAAAATTTCAATTAGTAAGAGACAATCAGGAAGAAATTATTAGATTATTATGAATTATATCATTTTAGATTAAGAGGAAAGTACTAATTTTACTTCATTCTGACGAAACATCCTTCTGTAATCACCATAAGTATAATTTAGGAACAGATATTGAATTGCTAGAAGTAATAGTTAGTATCAGCGAAGAATGCTATGTTACACTGTGAAAAAAACAAAAGTGACAGTTCTGTATCACACGTTCTACTGAGCCAGTTAACGAAATTAAAATTATATCTTTCATGTCTCGAAAGCGTGATTTAGGATATATGTTAGGTTTAGATATAGCATTATTCTAATATAGGCATTTTGACCCAAAATCAAGTTTTTCTGAAATGACATGCCAATTTTTTTCCAGATTTCGATTCTGCGACTCCAATTATTATTAAAAAATATTAAATTTTGTAAAATTTGGTGCGAAACATAGAAATTCCAAAATTTATCTTGGCGCATTTTTTTCACTTTGCGCCAAGAATAATTTACTTGGCGAATTTCTTAATTTATAGCAACCATTTTCTTTTCCTTCTTTTCATTGTGCACGAGAGCAAGAAAGGCCGTCTTTCATACTTTCAAATAATTTTTAACAAAGTGCATAAACCACATTTGACATTATTATACACTTACAACCAATATGCCAAATTTCCAAAAGCGCCAGCATGTAAATTCACATATATCTTAGGAAATTTTGAATAAAAAACTCTAACTTTTTGCAGGTGTGCCTAGAAATAGATCCTCTTTAAGATGATGGTAAAAATTTTATAGTTTATAATTCAAAAATGTTTTCGAAAAATTTACATAAAAATATTTAAAAATACAAATTTTAAAAATAAATCATAAAAATGTGCGAATTATATTTGGATTAAACCTAAATTCCGAATTCTGGAAGAAGGAATCAAATAAGTTTAATAAAAAAGATATATTAATAAATATATATCAAATTCATTTAACATTGAGGAACTAGAATTTTGACAGCTAATGTTTTAAAAACAACTCGCGTGATTTTTACAAAACTTAACAATCTGGCATAATTTAAGTTGTAGAATCGAAATACGGAAAAAACTTAGCATGACATTTAAGAAAAAGTCCGATTTTGTGTCAAAATACCTATATTAGAACAACACTATACATAACTAATACATATCCTAAGTTGCGCCTTCTACGCATGAAAAACGTAAGCTGAATTTCGTCAATTGATCCAGTAGAAAGGAAGATAACAACTGTTTCCTCCGACTTTCTTTATTCTCAGCGTACAAACTCTGGCAAATCTGGTAAATCTGTTAACACTAAAACTACTGTAAAATTTTTTGCACCGATAAAAACAACTGCAGATTCGTCGAAGATTTCTGTAGCTGTATTATTAAGATTGTAAGTGTTTTTAAATTAAATCGATCTTTTTGTAAGAAAATACACGATTTGCTTTAACCGTCAGTTTGACGGTTGTCAGTAAATATAGGTATACAAAAATGTGTGTTAATTAAACAAAAATGTATGTTTTCAAATCTAGTGTTACAAAATTACTGGCTTTAATAATCTTTTTTCCTTCTCAAAAGGGGTATTCTTCTTCAAATAAATAGTTGTAGGCTCGAAAAAGTACTTAAGTGAATCGTTGTATTAGTATCTTTGATGATACGGATAATAACATGAACATTAAAACGCATGGACTGAATACTAATTTGATTTGAGTAAATGTTTCTAAATGCAATTAATTGGGAAGCTATAAAGCGGAATCTTACACATCGGTTTATCTTCAGTTTTTGAAGCCAAATTGACTTTAAAAAGCTAATATTTTATATTTGAGTGCAGAAAATGTGATTTCACGGATCACTGGCCTATAATATCCTTTCTTGGAAAGTGTCTATTATGTCGTTAAAAGAAATAAAAAAGAAATGTAACAGACCATTAGATGAAGTATGCTCTGCACAAAAGTTCGCTTTATTGTGTGATAGACGCACTCATTGTTCATCTAATTTATGACCAGTTGGGTTCAAGAAATACGTAACTTTCTAGCAATAGACATTCTGGTAACTTCTCTCTCAAAACATTTTAAAGAGACATTTTTCAGATGATCTCCTGAATTCAGAAGTTTTCTCCTAAAATGTTTCTAAATTCGAGGAGAAAATCTAAGAGTCAACCTCCGAGTTACATTTCCTCATTTG
Source organism: Stegodyphus mimosarum (assembly GCA_000611955.2). NCBI lineage: Eukaryota > Metazoa > Arthropoda > Arachnida > Araneae > Eresidae > Stegodyphus > Stegodyphus mimosarum. The sequence goes on along the minus strand of KL813671.1, from coordinate 33,427 downwards.
TCGCCTAATAAATAATCAAGGTTTTCATTTTTATAACTCTAGTATATGCACTGAAAGTAAATACATTCAAATTCAGATTTGTCAAATTCATTCAAAAGCACTTTTAACCGTTTCAGGTAAAGGTTTCATTGAGAAACGTGAAAGAGGGCATAATAGCATAAAATTTTCGCTTGAGCTGAAATCAAAACTCAATGACAGTTATCAAATTTAAATATTTCGCCGATGCTTTAAATGGACACGCTGGTAATTCGTTGAGCCAGCTTATAGCTTAGTATTTAATTGTGCAGTGCTAGACCGCTGATCAACTGTTAAATTTATTTGACTGCCCTTAATTATTTGCTTCATCACAAAGGGAAGTTATTTTTAGCAAAACGTCCTGCCCGTATATTCAAAGTTCTGTTTAAATAAAAATGTTACATTAGAACCTTGGTAAGACTTTGCCAGTCTATCTCAGACATAATGAAACTCGTCACATGTCTATTAGGGTTATGGGACTAAAGTAACACTTTTAGACCGAGTATGACCGTATAAGGTAGTCATTAGGTTATTTCAAAGCAGGGAACATGCAAAATGAGCAACGCCCTCGCCGGGACTCGAACCTCGGACCTCACGACTACGCGCCGAGTGTGCTGACCATTACACCACGAAGATATGCTAAAAAAGCTGGAGAAATACTTTACATACTCCTGAAGATTAGGGTACCCAATCGCCAAATCCTGGTGGTGAAGAATTATTATCCACTACCCCTTTTTTGTTCGGGTGCCACTGTAGAAAAATTAGGATTTTTTTGGTGCAGAAGATGTGAGAAATGAGCAATGTCTCGCCGGGAATCGAACCTCGGACCTCTCGAATACGCGCCGATTGTCCTGACCATTTTACCTCGAAGGCATGCTAAGGAGGCAGGAGAAATATCTTACAAGGTTCTAAGGATTTGTCGTTGTAACTGAATTCTCTTCTTACGTTCTTTTTACCACTTTCTTTCAGGTTTTGATTAATCAAGGACTGCGATACGTGAGATTAGATATATAAGTTAAATGCCAAATTTTCCTGAAAAGTTCTTGCTTCCGTTGAATTCTGCTTATGTATTTGCTTTCTTTCAAAATACTTCAAAAATATTACAGAAATAAAAATTCCCAATAGCACATCTACTTCGGGGATAGGGAATTTTCATTTCCTGTCAAGTTTTTTTCTTTTGTTTTACTGATGGCCTTAATGTGTTTTGCCGTGATTTTCCTATAGGGTATCCTAATTTGTTTGCTAGGCCTGATAGAATACCGAGAATTATAATAAAAACAGGCAGCTTAAAAATAACTAAAAGAGCATAATAATTGATAAAATTATGTATGGAACAGCAATAAATTATAATGCAACTGTTACACATTTTATTGAACACAACTCAAAAACATGCAAAAAATAGAAACTATTCCACCAGACTCACACTGTGATTGTAACTTTCTGAGGAAACGAGTAGAAGATAGGTGAGAGTTTTTAACAATTTATCAGAGTGGAAAATGGAAGGGGAGAAGAATACCTTCACCGATATTCGGCAGCTTCTAAGATATTTTCAGAACCAAAAATTTTTTTCTTGAAACCGAACAGTAATCTTCTCACGGATATTTTTTAAACCATTCGTGTTTGAAAAATGGTCCCACTTATTGGATAAAAATTGTAAGGATATTTTAAGGTTTCAGCTGAGTTCTTTTACTAAGCTAGAAACTCATGCATTTGTTTTGCACCAGAATATATTGCTTATTGCCATATGTATATATCAATTAAATTCCATACGCATTATCATGTGACTATACTTAATAAAGCTTATGAATTTATCTACAGAAAAAAGATGAGATTATAATATGCTTATTTTATGAACTAAGGCTAATTTTTTAAATGTCTAGAAAGATTTAAATATCTGTCTTCTTTATATGTGCGTACTAGTAACGTCGTTATGTGAAAGAATTCCACAAATTAACTCACAAAGACCTATCTACACAAGATGATATGTATCCGAACAAACATCTATAGACGTCTATGTCCGTCTATATTTGAAAGCATATCGCAAGCGAGTTAGATATATGCTAGCCGCACTCTGATCATTGAATATGACGGGATGTCATGTTGCTAGAGGCTTATTTGGCGACACATAATGAAACTGCTGGAGTAAATCAAAGAGCTCTATCTTGTAACATCTCTACATGTAAGTATTAAAGAAAGAAAAAGTTTATACTGTGAGCCTCTTTTTTATACAACGCATATATTCTGAAAATTCTTAAAAGTGTTACTTTTCTACGAACGTTTTGGGTTTTCGACTTGAGATTCATCACACTGTATTCAAACGGCACAAATTTCTTGATATGAAAATGCACTTGAAACTAATAGTTAGAAGTTTCAAGTTTCAAGAGGGAGAAAATACATATAGAGTGGACCATCTGCTTTTGACTCTTTGCCGTAGGTGACTGTTTCTGAAAATGACCAGTACTTTTAAGAATATAAATAAATATCGTACTGATAATTATAATAGGTGTATGTAAGATAATCCCTCTCTTACTCGACGGACACCATGAAATATGCAGTACCGCTACGACTAATAAAATATCTAATTTCTTTATAGATCTAAATTCCCTCACTTATTTGCAGCATAAACCAAAGAGTTACACAGAGGTTTCCCGAACATTTTAAAGCGATTTCCATTGAATTTACAGAAATATTTTACCTAACATTTCATTAATATCCTGTTTGATAACCCTTATTCTTCCCTATATTTCTACACCGTCATTTCCAAGGCAATAAAGCCTTTTACAGTATCGGAAGAAATATTGTATTCCATCCTCTTGAACAGCTTTCCACTGTTCAAGGAGCATTGTAGATCCACGTTTGGACAATCCACTTCTTAAAAGTCCAAAATTTCAATTTCACGAGTGATACATCAGGTGATTTTGTAGGGATATAAGTGAAGGTATGGCCTTAATAGCCGTTTCCTGTTCCACTTTTGTTTTCAGGAAATTAATGGTGGATTTTGATGTGTGGCTTCTTGCTTTATCTTGATGCAGCTCTACTGATTGATAGCATTGTGAGTAAAGAGAAGCCATCTCATATTTGAAAATTAGGTATGTTCCTGATAATATGTGGAGCAGATACTAACATTTTTCTCCACTCTCTTTGTTTCCAATTTGCAGTTATATGAAACATCAGCAACAATCATAAGTCCCTTTGAAAACCTTTTAGATGCCATGAACCACGTTTTAAGGTTTTCTTTTCCTCTTTGATGATACTAAATGGATCTATTTCTACTTCAGTCATTTAAATACACCCAAGATTCATCTATCGTGATATTTTTCAATTTTTGTTTAGATAAATGTTTCTCGTAAAGAATTCTGCATCGCGCTCTGCGTTGGGCAATACGTCATGGAGAAAGACGATGCACATTAGGATTTTTTTTCCTTTTCATGCTTCAAATCAGCATTAATCACTTTATTTACAGTTGAAACTGAGCAATTTAATGATTTTATATTTTGACTTGGAAGATTTTCTTTTATCATTAAATACCTTACCTTTCCAAAATTCAAAGCATTCCGTTTTTTCCTTGGATATATATTTGGAGCAATTTTCTACTTGAAGCCAAAGTTTGACATTTTTTTCTCTATTCTCATTGAAAATATTAACTATCGTAAGTTATCGAAAAACCATGGCTTCCGCAGAGTTTGTTAATAATTAGATACACACACTGGCCAATGAATTAGAAACCAAGATAACTATCTTATGGGACAATCTTTTGCACTGATAACTACTTTGATTCTTTTGGGCATACAATCTACATGCTTCTGGGGTGCACTTGCGTCCAGAGAATACCATGCATTGGCTATGCAGCTTTCTACATCTTGCAAATTAGATGGAAGAGGAGAGTGCGGTCGATTGAGTCTTTCCACCATATCCTACACATTTTCTATGGGGTTAAGATCCGAGTTATGCGGTGGCCAGGGAAGGTGTTGGAAGTATCCGTCGCCGTCACAGTAAAAATGCAAAAACAACACAGTAAAAATGCATTGCAGGGTGCACTGGATCTCCCAGTATATTTAGGTATATCATGGCTGTTTGTTTACCCTCTAGTAACACCAGGGCACAACCTCCATGCCAGCAGAATATGTTCATATCATGGTATTTCCACCAGACGCTTGCACAGTAAGAGTACAAAAAAATGGATTCATGGCTTCATAGGGCTCTCTCCAAATTCGACGTTTTCCATCAGTGAAAAATAAGACGATTCATCCGACCACATTACTCATTTCCAATCTTCAGATGTCCATTGTCTTCTTTCCCGATACCACTGCAAACGAATTCTTGCATGTCGGGAAGAAATGAGTGGTTTTCTCACACTATGCATTCCTATCCTCTGCAATTCTATGCGCATGGTTAGAGCCGAAATCTGTTGGGAAGAGCCTTGGTTGACGATTTATGCCAATTGAAGCACAGTAGAGTCCCTGCTCTTCTGTAGAGTTCGTCGGAGACGACGCCAATCACTCTCTTGGAAAGCCGTGCTCGAACCGCAGTTACGTCTTCTACAGAAGGATACTACGCGATTTTATCAGTTTTGTCGAAATACAAGCCTAAGCTGGCGGGTGATTATATAGCCTTTCTATGACAGTTTGATTCCGAAGGACAGGAACAGTGTTGAGGTGAACAAAACTGTCAAGTAGCAGACGATTATTTATACTTTCAAAAATATGGTTGCAGATAAAAAAAAGAATTTACAAGCAGACGATAATTTTTAATAGCAAAGCAAAATCATCTAAACAATATGCGAACAGCCTTTGTATTTTTTGTTGTTATTGTAGTAAAAAGGGATAATTTTTAAGAAACAAAAATTCATTAATTAATTAATCATCAAGCCATTGTGTTTTGATTACTTACTTTATTTTATTGAATAAGGTAAAACGCATGAGAGATGCCTGTTCAGAGCCGTCTAACCCGTAATTTCCTTTAAATTATTACGTAACACCTTTATGTCTGTATTTATACAAGCTTGATCATTTCCTATCTGAATAGTTGATAATGTATCTCTAAAATGGCACCAAAAGTAGTAAATTTTGAACCTTTTTGATGAAACTGAAATCGCTCAGTTTGAATTTGAAATCAGAAGTTCATTGTATTAGGCATGCTTTTTTCATTTCAATCTTGGTAAAATTAAAGCGCCTAGCCTTGGATTAAAATTACTGCAACGTTTCTTTACAGCTTTTACGAATATGAAATGTGAAAAAAAAATAAGTGGCTATTTAGTTCATTTCATGCTTAGTTACATGTAGTAGAAGTATAATTTTAATACGTTTCAGTCGTGGCAGTGAAATACATATTTTACTGTATAAAGTAGACAGACGCATTAAAAAAGTATGGCCTAGCAAAGACTAACCTGTAACTTTTCGCTTCCTTTCTTTTTCTTGAATAATCTGCCAAAGTTCTAATATATCTGCATCTTTCTTTTACAACGTTACCCAAAAAATTAAAAAATAAAATAAATAAATAAAAAAAAGAAAGCCTATGAGAACTTTAAAAGGAAATTGAGTTTGGTTTTAGCTTCACTCTAGAAAAATATATAAAATAACTTTTTCAAAGCCACGTGGTTAAAAATTGTTGGACCGAAGCTATATCTGAAGACATTTTTTGCAAATATGCTAAGGTACATATTAATGTTATTTAGACTTCAATGTCAAGCTAATATTAAATATCAAATCGAGAAACATTAGCAGTTGCTATAGATTCTCACAGGGGAGCAAGATGATTTGGTACAGATCATTCCTGTCTTCTTACCATTTGTCGGTATAAGGTCTCCCAGAGTCAATACTTTCAAGTTATGAGTTTGTTTGGAAGGTATATACTCAGTTACTTGACAAATATTCCCAAGTATCATATACCTATTCTGTTTTTAGGGGCTCTAAGCTCTTCGACTGCGTTCTAATGAAACTTTTGATGATTCTCACTAAACTAAATAAACACACTTACCTGTACTCGTTCTTTGAAACATTTATATTTTATTGCAACTTGAAAGCATATATTTCGTAATTTTCTTCAACCATATGGTTCTCTTCTATGTTAACATTTGCTTTTTTGAGCACTCGGTTAAAAATATTATATTATTACTAAAACATTCTACTGAAAAATAGAGAAATTAAATGCATTTTTTTCAAGTAAGCTCTGCTTTAGATTTAGAGTAACGTTCGTGTTTCTAATGTTGCGTGGAACACCATTTTAATTTTATAAAAACCAAACAATTTACGTCATTGCATTAATAAAAAATCTGATCTGTACAACACATGACTTCCTTGTACAGAATATTAAATTACACGCATTTTTTGCTGCATTTCATTTAAACTTATTTCCTCGAATTTCATTAGAGATAAATTTCTCAATTAATTAATTCAGTTCTCACTTCGCAGCATGGTAAAAATGCATAAAACCTCAAAATATCTTCATTAAAAATTAAAAGATATAGATAATTATGAAATACCAAATACAGTTGAAACAGTTAAAAAAAAAACAATTTTTACAATTAAAATTAGAGTTCCAACGCCAAAACAAATAATTCCGCCAGTGGGCACGAAGGCAGATTTTTCAGTGCACAAAACTGAAAGTTTACTTTTGAGTGCCACTCAGCAAAATGAAAACTGAAGGCGAAGAAATTAATTTAATTCACTATTCTAAGTTTCAAAAGTAAAGAAATATGGCTGGTATGGTAAAAAAATGAGGCTTAGCCTCAGTTAAACAACTTTTAAATTGTTGTTAATTTTACAACTATAACATGCAGATAACTAAAGGCATAAAAACCTTAAACGGAAGATAAGAACAATGTAATTCAATCATTTTTAAAGCAAAAAATGCGGAATTTACCAGCATGTAAGAATAAAAAAACTGAGTTCATGGAGCCGAGTAGCGTAGTTGGTATATAAATATATATATATATTAGTATTTATATATTATTATACATATATATATAGGATATTGTTCGGAGAACAGCCTTGGTTGCGCCAACTTGGCTTCTTCAAGGGTATGGGCGACATTTCATCATGCCAACGGAAGTAAATACTGCAGATAATCAAATATTACAGAATAAATACTACAATAATAAATACTACAGTAATAAATACTAATTACTATACTACAATAATAAATACTAATAATAAATACTACAGATAATAAGTAATACTACAGATAATCCCTTAGCAAGGGAAAAGTATTACAGCTGTCTACCTAGAGGAAGTATGTCATCGAATGACAACCATTGCCTACCATACCACAATAAGCTGTTTCTCCCTTTTTGGCATCAAGTCTGTTTATATATATATATTAGTATACTTTAGACTCAAGCGATTGGAAACAAAAAAGGGTGGTGCACAACTACATGTTATAGCAGTCCTATATACAGAATTTCAACGTTCTGAGGCTACTGATTTTTGAGTTATGCGAGATAAATAGCTACATACACATACGTAAGTTTTCGTGACGTCTCTTTTCTCTGAAAATCTCTTTAGAATCCATTTTAAATACTTTTGCAATACGTTTTGGGCAAAAGAATCCTTTATTCTATCCTTAGGTACCGATATCCCGCGAAAACATCACTAAATTGCATTCGATAGCGGTCAAAATGGATATTTTAGTTGGAATATGATACCCGAAAATTTTTGCGATTACCAATCCCTTATTTCATACAAGGAAGTAAAAAATACTTGAGCTGTGTATCTATGTTAGTTTCTCATAGTAGAGAACTCGATCCTTTTATCGTACTTAAGATGAGGAATTGCGCAGTAGAAGTTTTATTGTTGAAGTTTTATGTATATGCATATACATGTGTTAAAACTGAGCCTTAAATTTTCTATTATGCTAAATTTGATTTTGAAATTATATCTGTCCCACGTATCCCAAGATTTAGCTGACGCATCTCAGATTTCGCAGCTACATCAGATTTTGATGATGTCAGAAACATCTCAACGTTTTCGATAATAAGAAACTTAATTTTGGCGGTTTTATTTAAACTTTTATTTTGATACAAATATCGTACCATTTGATCACACGCAGATAGAAACCAATGGCCAGTCTGCATGCCTGTTTATTTCTGAGCATCAGCTATTCGTAAATAATATTTATTTTATATTTTACGAATTATTCTTACTTAATTTAAATACTCTTAATTTAATTCTAGTGAATTTATTCAAGTGTAATATTAAAAGGTTTTTTTCCCTTTAAAAATTTGTAGATAATATTAATGATTAAGGGAATATTTTACGCTTAACTATCATGATAAGAATTTACAGAGCCATAAATATAATTATACTTCTTGGAGGCACTTATCTTGCGCATATAATGAAATATTCATAGACAAGATTAGCAATGTGGGTCCAAGATAAAATACACTCGTTATTTTTACTAAAAACTATGAAAGTATCAAGATATTCCGGCTATTTTCCAAATAAATGAAAAATGTTATTAGATAAAATATTAGGAGTTGCTCGTTAGGAACCGTTATGCACTAGCTGAAGATTAATTTTATCTAAAGTATGACACTTTGTCACAGTTTCTTTTAAAACTCTTGAAATTTATCTTACTCCGAAAGTATTTTATAATAAAAATTAGGAGAAGGAAAGCTATTAGATAAAAGATGGGAATTTACACGACAGATATTGACATTTTAGTGTCAATTTGTCTGAAAAGTATATAAGAAACTGTACAGTGTTAATCAATAATTGTAAGATTATCTTTTCTAGTTTCCTTTGTTTATAAATTTACTTTTTTAAAATGTTATCCATCTTACGATCTTCGAGTGATTGTAAACTTCTCCCGTTTAAAACAGATAACGCATAAAGAACATGTGAAATATAACGTGAATGACAGCGACTTTGGATCATTTCGCGACAAAACAGCAAGATGGTGCACTGTTTCATTTTAATCATAATTTTATGGCTTTTAAATAAAGGTTTCATTATTTAATTTCAATATCTTTAAAAGTAAATGTAGAACTGGCATGTAAGTGTAATTTCCAATATCACTCATATTCTCCAGTATATTAAACAGAAAAATTTTAGTACTTGTCTGATACCAGGCACAAAATTTTTGCCGTATTCGTAGGCTGTTGTTTAATTAATTAGAACAATGCACGCGAGGTGGAAGGGAGGCTTTCTTAAAGGCTTTTATAAAAGAAACTGACTAGTCTACTGAGGGCTGAGGGATGTAATAAATCACTGAATATCATAACTTCGTTAACCTCAGTAAGAAGTTAGGAAAGATATGGTTATAAATAGATTTCTATATCTATGAAACTGCATTTATAAATAGTGCCCACAAATCCAACAGTTTCTTTTTCCGTTGGGCCCTTTTCCAAGGAACTGAAAATGTACGGGATTTTCATTTGTAAGATCAAGAAATGCCAAATCCAGAAGAAGGCATGGATGTTTGTAATGTCTGTGAGGCATGGAGGCATTCTGATTATGCGGCAAACCGTACGTTCTCTTGAGAGGTTGTGGCAGACTCTCGGACCCATCCTCCTCGGGTTGCTCTCCTTCAAGATTGGGGATGGAAATGAGCAAAGTCCTATTGTCACTTGTATGGTGCTCAAGGCTTTCCCAATGACAGGAGCAGTCTTGCTCTCCTTGACATGATGAATTTCGTGGGCTTGTTCTGATGTCACTGTTCCAAGTAAGTGATATAACTCAGAACAGCAGCAACAACAACAATCACAAGTACTCGAGAAAGAACACATCATTAGTCTTTCACAGATAGAAAATGTACATTAGTCTGGAAGAGCAGGGGTGGCTTATTATAAGGCTCGTTCAAATGAAAGTGGCAATACAGTCGGTTTGAGAGATGGTTTAATGATATTATTACAAATTAGAAGAAAAAGATAGAAGTAATACAGACGTAACAGATACGCGAGACAAAGTCACCTTGTAGGTTAAAACAATTTTCCCAGCGGTTAATAACACGATGGATACTCTGGATGAAGAAGCTCCGGGGTTGGTTGTGGAACCAATTTTCAACGGCAGCTTGGACGTCATTATCGTCCGCAAATCGCCGTCCCTTCAGCGATTTCGTGAGTGGACCGAATACGTGGTAGTCACACAGCAAGAGATCCGGGCTTTAAGGGGGATATTCGTGAACCTTTCAGCGGAATTGCCATAAAAATGTTTGGCACGTCGCAGCCACATGAGGATGAGCACTATCATACAAAAGGATAACCCGCGTGAGAGCATGCCACCTCGGTGGTTCTTGATATTCTGCCTAAGTTCTCTGCTATGTGACAGAGTATGTGGGAACAGTGACAGTCGTGCCCGTAGTTAGCCATTCAAACAGCACTCAGCCGTCGACGTCAAAGAAAGACGTTAACATGACTTTACCAGCTCTAGCGGACGTGCGAGTCTTTTTTGGACGAGGGGATGAAGAGTGCCGTTATTCCATGCTCATGCTTTTGGTGGCTGGATCAAAGTGATGGCACTATGCCTCATTAGAGGCAATGATCCTTGAAAGAAATTAGTTCCCTATTTTGTGGTACCACATAAGACGTTGCATGGAAACAGACATGCGATGAATCTGCTGCCCTTCTGTCAAATGTTTTGGCACCCATTGAGCACAAACCTTGCGGTATTACAATTTCACACTTCCTAGTCTCATAGACCTTTCCTCCGCTATTTCTAGAGCGGTGATTCGCCGATTCATTTTCATGAGACGGCACACGTCTGCAGCTGCTTCCTGGGTGATCACCACATGTGCTTGACTAAGTAGTGGCCTGTCTTCAGTACTGCTTCTTCCACTACAAAATACCTACACCATCGGAATGCCAATATGCGTTTCATACACTCCATGGTATACACAATTTGCATTCGAAGACAAATTTCAGAAGCACTCACATTTCCGTCTGTTAAAAATTGCACGACCGCGCGTTGACACATTTTGGAGGCATCCATGATGAGAACGAAGCTTTTTAACTTGCTCCAACGCTATCACACACGCATCTGGAGAGATCTGGCGATATCGCATGCCCTTCCAGCACTCTGCGCCCTTTATAAGGGCAAGTGTAGTCATCTTTCTCTTCAAATTTCGGAGTTATTACAGCAATGCCATTTTCATTTGAACGACCTTTATAGAAAAAAAATTATTAGAATTAGGATTCTTTTTTATCAATTAACTTCTAACGGTATAATTTAGATTTCGATTTTGTACATATAATTATTCCAGTCGTCTAATGCAGTATATTTGGCATATCAAAATGTTGATCACCACATCCTGTATATTTTAAACAAGGATAATACGTTAGAAACCTTTGATCCATCAACGGTAAGCATAGAAGCGAAACCATAAACGTTTTACTTCTAGCTAATAGACAACTACCAGATTTTTTTATCCAAACTAAAACAGCTTTCTATGTCTGAGCATGAAGGACCTGTGGAACGAGTATTTTATTTGAAGTAATAGAGAGAGATATAATATATATGAAATATTTTGATTCTTATATTTTTTCAAATTGAATTTAAAAGCTTTAATATAAGCGTACATGTCAGTGATGTGTTTAGTCTTTTCTTACAGCTTCTCATTGAGAATATTTAAATGGAACTTTAAGACAAGTAGAAAGGTTATATCAGGTATAGAATGGCCTGGTATAGAATCATATAGTGACTCAGTCCAAATTTATTTATTCCATCTCTTTTTCCTTCAATAGCAGCCGGACACAGGATTTCAATCTTTAGTTGTCCGAAATGCAAGAGTTGTTGGAATTGCAAAAATGCTGATATGGACATTGTAATAAATGATAATAACACGTAATCTGTAAAACATTTTTTAAACTAAGATAAAGCTATCTTTTCAGTACAACAAAGGTGAGAGAGTACGTTTTTGAAAAATTGTGTTGATAATTCTAAGAGGCAAATGATTATTAAAGAAATATCTGTGAATTGAAGCGGTACTTCCATGAAAAAGGTTTTCAGCTTTATTCGTAAACTTTATCTTTTCAGTTTTTGGTTTAATATATGTTTTGGTATTAAAACAGAGGTAGAACATCATCATATTTCGGATTATGTCGAAGTCCCTGTAGAAATTTTAGGGGAAGTAAAACTCTGCTCATTTTATATGCAACTTCTTCTTTCTAAATATTTAAAAAAAATAAAGTTTTTATTACAAAAACTGTATGTCGGATTTGATAGGAATTCTGAAGTCCTTCGAGAGGAGAAGAATCACGTGGCTTAGTACCAAGAGACTGAATAAAAGATAGCTTCTTTTATCAAAGCTCAAACAAATACATTTAAATGCGTTTGCAGTCATTCCCATTTCAGAAGAAAACAGCGTTACAATAATTATATGCGTGATATTTTGGCATTTTATTTTACAAATTAAATCAGTTTGCTTTGGTAGTGTAAACTTTATTTATAATATACTTCATTATGCACTAAAAGCATCAAAATTGATAGTTGAAAAGGAGGATTTTTAGAATAGACTAACTTATCTTTTTTATTTATAAGAAGAAAACTATTTTAATTGTATTTCTTTTGCCAAACATAATATTTTATTCTTTTGTTGACTTTTGGCTCCCTCACGGGGAAAACAGGGACGAAATAAGAAAAATGAATGCAATCAGAAATTGATTTATTTATTACATTGAATATCTACATATATAAAAAAGAATATATGAGTGTTTATTCGCCATTAACTCAGTCATTACTATATTTATCGTCACCAAACTTTCTACAGTTTTTTTCTGAGTCCTGGAAAAAATCGACGTCCAATTATTTAATAAATAAGTAAATAAATAAAAATAAATAAATAAATAAAAGAAAACTAAAAACAGATATAGTAATAATGAGATACATTCCGCAAGAGAAGAAGAGGGGAAAAGTGGTCGCGTGGTTTAAGAACAACAATCTCCGCACGTCCGCAGTCTACGATGGAGTATATAGCCGATGTACCACTAAAATAAATTGATTTTTCTAATTTAGAAATTTACAGCTATTGTAAAAAATTAAAAAGTACTCTTGGAAGTTATTTCTCTTTTCTTGATTTTAATAAAAAAAGGTCTCCTCTTGTTCAAGGAAAAACACGTTAATAACATTTGTTTTAAAGTAATGCCAGATAGTAAGGTACTTTTAGCAAGCTGTGTTAAAGCAGAAATAAAGAAAACAATTAATTATAAAACGTCTGTGGAAATTTCTGCAGAAAATGAGGTAAGATTCATAAATTTTCTTTTATGCACGATACTTACCAATATTCATCTTTTACTTTATTAGGAATGTTAAGTGTATATCAATAGTTGAAAAATATTCCCGAGACCTTGAATAATGTTTTCCAGACTGTACAATGTAAATATTTGTTAATAGTTCATGAATACTTGTTCTAAATTATTGAAATAGTTGAATTCATGCAAGAGCTGCTTATTTGCAAAAACATTAATACCAAGCCAATTTTCTCTTATTAATTACAGTGCCATAGAACATGCTATACCACTAAATTTCATCACGTTGTGTTTTAATAATGTGGGTGTTATAATAAAGTTTTAATCAATACGCATAAATGTAGTATATTTTATCGCGTTCTACTATAAAATAAAGAAATATCTATGACCAAAGAATTATTAATTTCACAGCTAAAATTAAAGCGAACTCAGTTGTGCAAATCCATACAATTTTCTTTTTGACATTTGTACTCTAATATAAAAAATACATGTTAATCTGAAGTTTATGCCATCTGTAGATTAAGAGTCAAACAATTAAATTTCAAGGGGTACAAAATTATGTATTAGTTTTGAACTGTGTATAATATTAATATCACTACCGTCACATAATTTTAGGGCAACTGTATTTATAATGCTTGTTTGTTTACATTAGCAGTTCTTACATCACGTGACTTCTGACGTCACCGGAATGTATCTCATTAAAAGCGTTGAAAACGCTTTTTTTCGGCCTCATTTTCCGACTGGCAACAGTCTCGCGCGCTGGAGATAAAAATCTACTTTATTTCGAGAAGTGTTGCCACTGCTCTCTTTCAAATCGTAGAGTTTGTTAATAAAAAATTTCTAAGTTTTACAAAGAAATAAAAATAGCATTGCCAAATATTAAATACATTATTTCCGATTACTAAAATTCGTGGGAAGCCATTTTGTATATTCCAAATTTCGTACGACTTTAATCAACCTAGATATTAATTTTAAAAATATTTGCACTCATTTTTCCGAATGGCAACAGTCTCTGGCGTTGGAGATAAAAATGTCTTATTTCGAAAAGTGTTTCTACTGTTCGCTTCCAAATCGGAGAGTTTCTTAATGAAAAATTTATAAGTTTTACAAAATCCGTTTGTATAAAGAAGAATGCTCGTGTGTTTGTTTGTTCGCGTTATTGATATGTGATCAATTATGCTAAATGAGTTGCCGCATTTAATAGACTAAAATTTAATACAACTGAAATATTGATGGAACTTGAGCTTCTACGACCATTTCATTAGAAAGACGCAAATTGTTAAAAACTGCCTGCCATTGTTGCTGATATAATGAGAGAGAATTTTTTTTTATTTTTCTATCGAAATTTTTATTCGGGTTGCATATGGCATCATTCTGAAAAACGTATGAGTATGAAGCGTAATTTTTGCATCGTTATTACAAAAGGATTGCAGAGGTATTATTCTCTCTACTGTTAGTTACATTACTCTCAATCTAACTTAACTGGCATCGGGTACTTCCGCTAGTATTATATAAAGGAGAGCTTGCAAACCAGTTTTGGAATAGCATGCCTTCGTAGTGCAGTGGTCAGCACGCTCGACGCGGATCCGAGAGGTCCATGGTTCCATTTCCAGCGAAGGCGTTACTCACTTTTTATGCGTCCTGCTTTGAAATAACCTAATGGCTCTATGTAGTTACCTTTATTTTGGAACAAATCTTTACTCTGGTTATCATTTTCCACCTGTCTCCTTACCAGGATGAGTTTTCAGGATTACATTTTACGTAAATGAGATAGAAACAGTATTTAAAATAAAGTCTAGATCAGTAGAAGAGCCTAGTAGAGCGTTAGGAAAGCGTGGTCTGCCTTTCGGCCACGTTGTTGCTAAAAGTCTAATCTACTACTAACCAGGCGTATTGTTACATGCCTACTTGTATCCGCCGATGATCTTAAATAAGGGCCAACTCTGTTAGTTAAACCTATGCAGCTTCGGCTGGTTTTATTTTGGTTTATTTTGGTTGAACTAACCTATTGCGTCTTAATTTTGATTTCTTGGAAGCTTTGTAATTTTACAGAACAGCAATCTCGTGAATGACTTAGTTTCCATTCCTTTTCTTTCGAAAGAGTATAAAAAAACTTTTTTAAATTCCCTTTTTTCTTTTCCGATCGCATTCCACATTTTAGATGACGCGCTTAAAATTCTATTGGGTCTGCCGTCACAGCAACGCGTTGATGAAGTTAGACTGAGTCCCAACGAAACTGTTGTCAGCAGTTACCGTAATTTCTTGCTTATTTGTACTAACTTTTCTTCTACTCTTTTCATTTGTTTACTATAATATCTTACTAAGTTTAAAGATCTTTTAAATAAATAATTAAATGTTTCGAGTAATATTAGAAACAAATTTGAATAAAGTAAATGTATAAAACGCTAATAAAAATTCTGAAAGCTTTCAAATTTTATTTTACGCTCAAAGAGGTATTTTTTTCATTTACGCACACAAACACGTTTCGAGAGCATTTGAGCTAACGCCCCTTTGGGCTAAAAATATTTGAAAACAGCATGTTTTTAGAACTTCCGATAGACAGTACCACGCTGGGGGATAAAAATGTTTTAATGGCATAGTGTGTTGCCCCTGTTCGCTTTGAAATTTTTAATCTAACTTTGAACTTTTTAATCAAACATTCGTGCTAAAGGTTTACAAAATATGAAATAGATAATAAAACAAATTCAAAGGTGCACATATTCGGGTGGAGGACTACGCTATTCAAAATTTAGTGGCTCTACGCAGTGTTGTTTTTTTACAATGCCAGAAGCATACGTATATTCATGCTGTCTCTTACTTATATAGTTTCTTTAAATATAATATACGCCGATAATATTTGGTAGCAACAATTTGAAAAGTGATTTAAGGCTTTTAGTGATTCGACGCAAATTGCGGTTTGGAGGCTCACAGCCCTTCTGGGCTAACGCCCTTTTGGGCTTATTATTATACTTATATTAATGAAAAAGAAAGCCATTATAATATTTTGATGCGCATATGTAAGTATACATGAAAGAGAGAGAGAATGTATATTATATTTAATCAAGACAAGTTTTACGAAAATTTTAAATGATACATAAATTTTTTTTCTACCAACAGTGAAAAGTAAAGGTGGTCAGAAAAATTCCTGTACGAATACATTTTACAGTTGAAAGAATAAACTGTTTTACCTGAAACTCATTTTTCCTCACGAAACTTGGAAGCTGAAAAGGGATCATTCGATAAAGAAATATCATTACACGATTACGAAATCTTTCTATTCGGTGAACACAAGTTTTTTCACAATATAAATTTTGTTCATGATTTTGTAGAAGAAGAAATACTGGTCAACAGTTCTTTTGATTTGTAACGATCGATTACTTGTGCTATAAGAAACGTAGCCATTGCTATAGTTTGCGCTTTTAAAACCCTAAACTTCCAGCTTGCTACTACTCTTCAGGGAATAAAAAAGAGCTGAGCTTCTCAACTAAGTTCAAGACTGTTTTATCTCTAACTGAGTTTTAGGAATTCAGTCAGACAGTAATCCTATTTTTTTAAGAATGAACTTGGTTGAAAAATGAAATAAGTGAAATCTTGTAATGGAGCATGGCGCTTGATCCGTAGCAAATATAAAAATGTTTAAATGACTGAACATTTCATACACAGATAAGGTAAAAAAAGAATAAATATTTCTATGTAACGATCTTAAGTTATTTTTACTATAACGTTCATCCTTGTCATTGCAGAAAATAAATTTGTACATTACGGAAAATGTCAGAGATAAATCGTCTTATAAATCAAAGAAACTAAACAGGGAATAGATGAAGTTTTATAGTAATATTAGTACTTTTGAGAGACATTTCATAAATGAATGCATGAGGTACTTTCTGCCGCCCAAACGAGAGAGTGGTTAGTGACTATGACTACCGTACCGAAGAGCCCAGGTTCGAATCCCGGAGAAAGCACGGATATTTTTTAGTGTATGCGCGGCATGAGGACACTCTAAATATGTGGCTAGTCGAAAGTTCTCTCGAGGGGTTGGTGTGAAGGGAATAGAGGTGGGGGACCCTCGAACCGGTCCTTCGGGATGCTCTCCTTCAAAATTGGGTGCCCAACTGAGCAAAGTCGTTCTGTCGCCTGTATGGTGCCCAAGGCTTTGGCTAACGACAGGCGCAATCTTGCCACGATGAATTTCGTAGGCAAACTCTAATATCAGACAAATGAGATTAGTCAAAAAATTAGCAACAACAACAGGTATTTTCTCCCTTCTTTTAAAGTGTCTTTGTCGTTAACTAGAGGCATTCTCGAAGCGTATTCAGGAGTTCCTGAATTCAAATCCAGGTGAGTATATTATACATTTTTCACGTTCCTACGTGGATATAACATAATGACTCTACAAATGGATTTTCAGCCCAATCGTTCATTTTTAAAACACTCCATTTCACTCTGCCATTATTAGTATGAAAATTATAATAGAGGAAAAGAAGTTCTTGATTAATCGATGATGTATTAATTGCTTAGCGGATTATTCAGAACTGGTCATAAAATATTATGTTTGTTTACTGTGGAATTATAGAAAAATCACTGTCATAGACCACCATTTTAAACAGAAACTGTCTGCGGAAGATGAAAAACGGGAAACAATTGTCTAGAATAATAGCAATATAGCATATATATTGTATAGCTATTTCTGTCCACAAGAATAGGTAATCCCGAGTATACAAACACTGTACAATAATTTTAAAAAAATAGGGGCGGAGAAAATTTTCTGAAAGGATTAAGTTATTAACAATGGCTCAAGATGCCTTTTTTAAAGTTTATATAGTTTATCCATAGGGATTATTGATAAAGATGGGCCAGGGAGCATAATAAAACATTTTATAATGATGTTAGATGAATATGCATTTAGATTAATATAGCAAAGTTATATATCATCTGTATATTTAAAAAGTGGAAAAATATGTAACATAATTCCGTAATATGTAAATAAATCAAAATATTTAATGTTTTAATTTATGCATATCTTGAATGCATTTCATTTAAATTAATTTGATTAAAAAGTAAAACAATAATCTATTGCTTTTAATTGTACTAAAAATCTGTGAAAATACCAAATAAATGCAGTGATAAAGGTAATAATAATCTATGCGATAAGAACAAAAAGGAAAACAAAAATAATATTTTTTAGATATGCATCAATTGCTTTTCACAAGTTTAGTTTGTCTGAAAGCAGCAGACAGATAAAATATGAAAGGATAATATCTTATGTCTTTTCGATTGGTAATAGACTCGAATGAAAAGTGAACCGAGGTATTTACAGTGGTTCACCCAAAATCTCATTTCAAGATGGCGTTTGCCCGTTTAGTGCACATCCGCTAAAATATGGCGTTTAACCCACTTGGGCTAAAAAGAAAAACGAAAAGGAAAATCTCTAACTACACTTTTCACACGAGTCTGAAATTTTTAAAATTTTCTTGAAAATATTGTTTTTTAAATGCCAACTTATAGCTTAGTTTTATCATTTCTGGTACAGTTCATCTTTCCGTTATTTGCAGTGCATTCTATTTGCGCTGATTTAGTTTATACAACTTGAATTTACACAACCTAACGTATACAACATACAGTTAATTTATACAAGTTAGCATTAATGCTGATTTAATTTATCCAATCAAATCCGGATTAAAAAGCTTGTAAATGCAGTTAAATTCTTGATAACACATTTCCATTGGTGGTAATATAGATTATGTTTTACTTTTCTGTGTTTATTAATTGACCATGCATTTACTTGCCTATATTAATTCGGTAAATGAGACATTGGCTATATTATACGACATTATTAAAATATTTTAGCACATCATTGAAGATTTTTCAATGATTTAAATTTCCCCTCAGGACCAAATTATTGCAAAACTTTCCCATTTCGCAAAATGAAGAGCTATCCTCATTTTATACAAGCAGTTACAAGTGATTATTTTTAAGTCGATTTTAGTGACGGCTTATCGCATTCGAGAATGTAATTAAAGTAAATTACTGGAGAATTTAAAACATGAAAATTATTTCTTGGTCAGAATATTTCTTTAGTCAGAAAAGAGAAGACAATACAGGCTAATTGCATGCAATTAATTTTCTGATATAGCCTTAATCAACGAGGTCTGAATTAAATGCCAGATTTTCGAAATGATTGAATTTTATTTGAAATTATTTTTTGCTATATTAATGCAAGTTTCGAAACAAATACTGGAGTTTTATTAGTTATGTAGTAAACGCAACTTAAGCATAAATGAAGTTCTATAGTCGCAATTTTTGTATTCCTTTTCTAGTGAAAAATAATTTTAAAAAAATCTTCGTTCTCCACATGTTTCTTTTTAATTCTCAGTATTAATTTGTACTAGTTTGTAAAAATTTTTAACAGTTCGGAATGTAAAATATTCTTATTATATATCATCCGTTCCGCGAATTCGAAAAACAAATTAATCTTTAACTGTAGCACGAAATTTCTGGCACCCGGTAGAGTTAAAAAACCAAATTCATAAACTGTACCAGTTCGCAAATTATGACCTCTTCGGTAACTGAATGTCGCAGCTATGCAATCATGTTACCATTGGCTCAAAACAATTGTGACTGCTGATTAAATAAAATATTAGCATGTAACCCACACATGCGTTCTATTGTTAGGCAAATACTGTAGTCTGTTATTTTAAACAGACAGCAAAGAATTGGCACTAGAATTCGGGTCATTTGAAGATTTTTATACTTACGTAGATTAAAGGCGAATTTTCTGTGCAATTCCTGAAACATCTTTTAACATTCTGCAATGCACGATGCCATATTACTGTTTTCCATTTCACTCATTCTGCGTTACATCTAGTAATGGTGCTTAATTTTATGCGCAGAATAATTTCCCAGATGATTAATTTCCTATATTGAACTTCCAGACACCTTTTTCTCAAATGTTTAAAACAGATTTTGGAAAGAAGGGGATAATCAGTTTCATTGAAAATTCGGTTCATTAAGCTTAATTATAAAAATGTTTAAGGTTAAATTATTTGGGTAGCCGAGCAAGGTACAGAAAAGTATTATTTTAAATATATTTTATAATTTAGAAAATAAATTTTAAACTTTACGAACACAGCTAGTTTCAACATTTTAAAATGTTTATTGCTTTCGAAGCAACACATTTTATTATAAAAAATTATTGAATTTATCAATGTAATGCTTTTTGTAATATTTGAGGTATTCTGGTTCACAAAGAGCGTCATTACTGCTGCAATGCCCAACTGGCAGTCCAAAATAGCTATCCGAATAGCAGTCTATCCGGAATTCTAAAGATATGCTGTTTTTAAGTATTTGGTGGTATTGATGTTGAGTTGAGTTCGTGTGATTTAAGTGCGAATAACATGACCTTTAATAAATAAAGACACAAAACATTGAAAAACGCTATAAAATCTGAAAGCTTTCAGAATTTTTTTTGTGCGTGTGTGCGTGCTGTGTATGAAAGTAAATTTACTGATTTTCTCGATTACAATTTATTTTATTGCAGTTTATATTTCAGTGTGATATCCTTTGCCGTAATTACTCGGAAAACTGTCAGGTTTTCGTTTTTATGCTTCAACCTGTATAAGCATTTCGATTTTTCTATTTATTTGTGATAGCATCACTCGTATTGTTCAGTAAACATTTATTATCTCTCTTGATATGGCAACAAACCCTGATCTTAAACAAGAATTAGTTTTGTTAACCAAAAACCATTCAGTTTGTTATCCAAAATTCGTTAAAGTTTTACAAAATATGAAATAACAATAAAGCAAATTCGGAATTAAAAATTCAGGCTTCTAGGTGGCCATATACGGGTGGTGTTATTTAAGATTTGATGGCTCTAGGTATCGTTGTTTTTTCACAATGCGAGAAACATACATACATTCATGCAGATTCTTCATTATTTAATTTCTCAAAATATAATACAGGGCAATAATATTTGATGGCAACAATTTGTAAAGCGATTCAGACCTTTATAAGGATTGGACATAATATCCGATTTTCAGACTAATAGCCCTTCTGGGCTAACGGTCCTTTGGGCTTATAATATAAAAAAACTATTTTTAATATTCTAAAAGCGAGAGAACTGATTTACAGACACTAATTTCAAACTCATTAAACAAGTATATCGCTATTTTGCTAACGCTATTTGACAGAAATAAATAAATAATATACCAATAAAAGTGAAGTGTATTTTCTACTAAAAAAAAGAATATCGTTACGTGCGCACGGGTTCGTAATAGATTAATGCAAAAGTCCGATAAAAAGTTAATAAATTTATTCCAATCACAAGAAATACAATAAAACGCTGGATTATTCCTCAAAGATATTCGTATAATATCATGCAATATAATCAGTAGCTATATGTTAAACTACTAAAATATTGAATAGAACGCAATCTAAAGTGCAAAGAAAGCTTATCCGATCCAATCAACCACAACAGCTCACTAAAACAGCAACTACAAAGCTGAGATGTTTCTCTCCGGCTTTTACAGCATTTTAAATCGGCCGCGCAAGACAATTCTAGAAATTTTTGGATAGCAAAAAGAAAAGAATTGTGGTTACGGATAGTCAATTACATTTATTTAAATTAAAAATAAATTGCGGAGATAAACTTTTACTCAATGCACGTGCTCTTGTATTTTTACAATTCCAGCTTAGTTTTCAAAGCATGAAACCAATAACAGAGGAGGGAAATTTATCTTTTTTTGTTGCTGCCATTGTAATTTCGTACAGAAGCAACTAAAGATGCCATTACGACGCTACCGAAGATCTTACAGACAACAAACGACTTGGAATGTGGTCGCATTGTAGGTTTTGCGTGAACCTGGGTGGTCATACCGAGTAATAGGCTGCCAACTGCAGGGTACAGACACTGCTGTGCAAAGATGTTGGCAGCAATGCTTGCTACAAGAAAATTGCCGACGAAATGAAGGCTCTGGAAGGCCAAGGAGCACAAAAGCGAGGCAAGATAGGATGATTGTTCGCTACGGTCGAACCGTCCCGATTGTATCATTGTCGACTTCCAACACATTATAGCCACGTCTTTACCTCCCGTGGTACCGTTCACCATCTCCTCGCTTGCCTGTGGCGGGGTTACGCGCACAAAGGCCTTTAAGACTTTTGCCTTTGACCCCAGAACATTAGCGGAGTCGTCTGGAGTGGAGCTGTAGCCGATTATCATGGCTGTCATCAGACTGGTATCGTATAGTGTTCAGCGATGAATCCCGCTTCACTCTTGAAACAGATGACTACCGTGTTCTTGTCTGGAGAGGACAGGGCTAGAGGTCCCAATCAGCCTTTGTTTTGCAAAAGCATACAGCCATAACCCTTGGCGTGATGGCGTGGGTTGCTATTTCTCATGACAGCAGGTCATCTTTAGACATCCTCCGTACATATTTAACAGCTCAACGATACGTTGATACCATCCTGCTGCCGGTTGCATTACCCTTCATGGCACGCCATCCAGGAACGCATATCTCTAGACTCTCTTCGTGCGGTTGATACTCTTCCTTGGCCAGCAAGGTCATCAGACCTTTCACCAATCGAGCATGTCTGAGACATGGTAGGCCGCCAGATTCGGGCAGCACAAAATATCGCAGATATGGAACGACAGCTGATGAATGCTTGGCAGAGTGTGTCGCAGGATGATAGTGCTTCTCTAGTGCCCTTGCCTCGACGAATTCAAGCATGCATTGCCGCCAGGGGCGGTTCGACCAACTACTAATTTGAACACTTATTAGCTGATTGTGAGCCGTGAACAGATACTACGACCTTGAATTTCGATCATTTTATTATCTCTGTATGAGCTATACTCATATTCAATTTCATCAAAAACAAACACTTCCTTCATGGTGCTTCGATTTCTTTTGCAAAAGAGTGTATTTATATATGTGTGCATTTAACATATGTGATAAAGAATGAAGTAAAAATATGATTCTATCAATTTGATCTTTATCTCTACATATAATAAAAGGAACAGTCTGTCTGTCTGTGCGTGTCTTTCGTTCGTGCTGCGCGTAAGCTAATCGACCCAGGGCTACGAAATTTGATACATAGGTGCATCTAGACAAGAGTCAGTGCACCTCGAAATTCGAATGAGACTTTTTTTATTTTATGTTTATGTTTTTTGATGAAATCGCATCAAATCAATGGCACGCAGCCATTGTTACTGATAGATCACTGTTGCCATTGTTGCTGATATCAGCACTGTTGCTACTCGAAAAAGGAGGGCGATAATTCTGTGCTGTTTTTAAATGCAATGTTTTTTCTTGAATACTGGACGTTTCTCGAGAGGCACTTGGATACGGTGTTTATCGAGAGGTACTTGGACAAAGAACCTCTATGTAAAGAAAGAAAGGCTCCATAGACGTAATGTAAACCACTTTGTGTGCAACGCCGCTACAAAGAAAAGGGAACATTCGCCAAGGGATTTGGCGACGGAATCTGTTGGCGAGAATTTCCCCTCTGTGATATGCCGGTTCTTTAGTACCTAGCCGACATTTTCCCCCTCCGCGAGGTGTATAGGAAATTGAGGAAAACGGGTTGAGATGAATCGTTCTTTGACTTGTCGCGATAATTTAAACTCGGAAATGATGAAATATTGGGTGAAGTTTCACTTTCACTGGCTGTTGAACTTCCATTGTCCATATCGTACTTGAAACCAAAGAACCTATTCTTTGTTTAAACTCTTGCTAAACGTAACGGTCGAACCTGTCCAAACCAACTTCGACATTCAGCTTCGAGCTTTGGAGCTTTTTGGCGACAGATATTTCACGCATGCGCAGTTGTTTCCCTTTTCGTTGGAAGGGAGCCACTTCTGCTTCTGCGAAGTTTTCCTTCTTAACAGTACATATTCTTTGACTTGGATACGACTTCTTTCGAGAGGACGTTTGTTTTCCAGTACATTTAAAAGCCAGACTAAAGCTGGCCGCTTAGATGACCGCTAGTAATATATAAAATAATACCATATATGTGATTTAATAGAATTTTGGAATTAAATAGATTTGATAAAAAAGAGCAACCTTATATTACGATTTTTTTATTTGTATACATCATATTTGTTATTATTTTTCTGGTTATAATAATTTATACACCTATAATCTATTTGGTTCAAATGATTTTTACAATTGAAATTTTTACAGCGTGAGCAAATTATAGCCGGATTGTTGTTTTTGCCACGTCCACAAGTATTACATTGGCCTTTTTCCTTTGATGTTCTTCAGCTGTAATTGTCTCTTTTTCACCAATATGCCTCTTAATTATTTCTTTTGTTATGACGGGCAAATTTACAATCCAGTTTAGATTGTTTTAAATGCAGCTTGCTAACAGCTACGCATTTTTTTAAGAAGTATCTTCTGTACACAAAAACTGAGTCAGGTATTAAAGCTTTAAAAATAATCTGGCTGTTTACATCTGCTGTGTTTAACAATGCATAAAAAATGACACTGGCCATCTGTACGTTTTTCTTGAACCAGTATATTTCCCTCCTAGTTTATCAACTAAGTCAATGCCACATTTTGATTGATTATGATCAGGAAAGGTTTATATATGGTTTACCTGTCTCTTTGTCAATACTTGCATCGCGGTGCATTGTAATACTCTAGGTTACAATAGAGTTATTTCTTTTTGGTATATTACATATGAGGAAAGACTTATTTGAATCCAAAATGTGTGAAGCCAACTTGTTTTGATTTTGAGAAGAGAAATTCGCGTGAAATTTCAATTTTGAACAATTCATAACTGGTTTCAAGTCAAATAATTCTAGCAACAGCTGAAAAAACATATGCAATTGAATAATTTATTTAGGAAATGAAAATCTTAAGAAAAACATTAGAGATTTTTTGTTATCGATTGTAAAATTTTGGCATGATACTTTTAAATGGGAAATCAATCTGTAAACTATGTCAAAAGGCTTATTTGAAACATGATATATGGGCCGCAGGTTTGTTCCTTAGTATACTTCAAGATTGTTATGGTAAAAAATCTTTCAGTCAACAAGTGCAGATATCTTTATCCCATATTTAACACATTTCGTAGGTATATATTGTAAGAAAAATCATCTACTCCGAAACGGCTCTAGTTTTTCATCAGTAGTAACGACAGAGCAGCGCTACGGTTGTACCAGGAACGGTTTGCGAACAGGCGTATGCCGAAGCACACAATGTTTGAGAGGTTACATCGGTCTCTGTGTTAAAACGGGTCATTTGAAGCCACCGCTGACACTAGGAGTGGAAGAACTGCACGACAACCTCGCATTGAAGAATCCATTTTGAACATTGGGCATGAATCACCTCAGACAAGTACGAGAGCTACTGCACGTCATCTGCAGCTGAGTCATTCCACCATTTGGAGAGTATTGAATGAAAATGGTTTGCACCCATACCATTTGCAGAGAGTCCAAGTCTTGCAAGAGACAGATTACCCTCTTCGAGTTCATTTCTGTCATTGGTTCTTGCAGCAGTGCGGCGGATTTCCTATCGGATGTGCTATTCACGGACGAGGCAACGTTCTCACAGGACGGCATCTTCAACAGCCACAAATGCACGTGTGAACAACTCATAATCCACACTGCACACATCCACGTACATTCCAAACCCACTTCTCCGTGAATGCGTTGGCGGGTATTGTTAATGACTACCTCATAGGCCCATATCTCTTACCTGCACTTATGTTATCACATTTTTCTGTAAGAGGTGCTACCGGAATTGCTGCAGGATGTTCTGGCTTTCGTTCGTTATCGCATGTGGTTCCAGCATGATGGTGCACCAGCCCATAACCACGTGCGGGTCCGCCATTACTTGGATCGGACATTTCCGGGCCGATGGATTAGCCGTGGTAGACCCATTCGATGGCCACCCCGTTCGCCAGATTTATCCAACTTGGATTTTTCTTGTGGAGCCATCTGAAGAGCATCATTTACGAGACTCCCGTTTATAAGGTATTTCTCCCGCCTTCTTCGCATGCCTTCGTGGTGTAGTGGTCTGCATGCTCGACGCGTAACCGAGAGGTCCGTGGTTCGATTCCCGGCGAAGGCGTTGCTCATTTTTCATCTCACCTAATTCCAAAATAGCCTAATGTCTCTACACGTTGATTCACTGAGGACCTCGTTGCACGACTATCCATTGCGGCTTCCAGCGTGCGCGAAATGCCTGTCCTTTTTCAAAATGTTCGTCAATCCCTTCTGCGACGTTATCAAGCATGTATTACTGCTAGTGGTTGCAATTTTGAACATTTATTGTGAATACTGTATTGCTGCAAAGAAGCACTTTGCGTTGATTTTGTACATAAACACATTTTCCTCTCGTGTCGTTTTTTTGCTTTCCTGCTTTAACCCGTCACTTTAGACCCTACATTCCTATAACAGAATGCATGGTTTAGTACGCTCCACCACCCCTGCAAGTTTGTCCCATGACCTCTGAAACACCCTGCATATATCACTGGTTCAGCTAGTAATTAATAGTAATAAAGATAAAAAGCTGTTTTGATTGCTTCGAAATGGTTTATTTGCTTTAATCAATAGCTGACAGATTAAACCTGAAATTAAAATTAAATATCTTATGTTTTGCCAAATGGCAGAACAACACTGCGGTATGAAAGGTAAAAATATTTTATTTTGGGCAATGGCAACATATTTCTCTTAACTGACTGATTTTGTTGATTAAATTTGAAAGACAAATACCAATACCTTACGTTTGTCGAGTGTTGATATACTGCTTTCAAATGGCTGATTGTGTTAAACAAAATTTCAGTAAGTTCGCATATAATATGAAATATATCAAAAAATAATTGGAGTTTAAAATTTCGAACGTTAAAGTGTAGATGTTCGAGTAGTGTACTATAAATTCAAAATTGGGTTATTCTAGATGCCACCGCATTTGCACAGTGCGAGAAAAATACATACATGCATACATAGATGCAGTTTCATCATTATTTAATAATACAGGTATTATTCATAAAGATACTTAGTTTTTAATTTTGCATATAGTTAGTATTTAGATTTCAAGCTAATAATTTAGCTACGAAGACATTTTTATAAAGCGTGTTTAACTAAGGTTACTTTACATAAAATTATTTCGTTGCTGCTTGTGAGTTACCTCCCTGATTAAAAACCAAGTTTGCGCCCAAAGACAGATTAAATATTTAACAAAATTTATTTCTTGTGCTGTGACTTATCTCACTTGTCTGACAGTAAAATCCGAAGTAGACGGCGAAATTCATCGTGGCACGGACTGCAAGATTGCTCCTATCATTGGCAACAGCCTTGAGTACATGCACGAACAGTACGACTTTGCTCAGTTCCGTCCCCAATTTTGAACGACAGTACCGTGCGGGGACGGATCCGACGGTCTCACACCCCTCTTCCCCTACCCTCAGTCTCTTTATAGGACTTACAGCCCGCTAAATACAGATGCAACTCACAAAAATTCGATTTACTTCTAGACAATAATGTTAGCAAATTGCCTTGTGGATTACCCTGGTATGAGACCTTGTAGTGTACTGTTATAGTTCGACCACTTCATCCGCGACCATTAGCTCAAACACGCATTCGGACCAAATTATTCTCAAAATAGGATGGAAGGATGGGAACTTTGCTTTACTCCCAGCGCATCTCTTTCCGGAGAAGAGAAAATTTTCGCATGACCTTTCACGTCGCAGCAAGTAATAACGCCCCTTTTAAGCCCGACATAATGCCAGCCAGGGTTGCGTTTGAGACGTAGCTTATTCAACTGAATATTCGAAATGCTCGTATTCGATTAACAACGAAGACACAGAAAATATCGGACGGAATGTACATTCTCTAATTCCCCTTATCCTCACACTTCGCGATGAATTAAAGTGAGAGACGATAATTTGTCACCAACTTTGAATGCCGTTTACTGACTGAGGCATTAAGGTTCTTCTCAGATGACTTTCGCTGACATTAAGTAAACAAGGTTTAAGAGTCTTTCCATATGCTATTGAGTGTGAAACGCTTGTTCGAAAGTTCAACTACTTATTTAGCAGTCCAATGATGACACCATGGCCACTATAGTGCGTAATTCCCATGATCCTCACTCTCACCTTAATTAGTGTGCTTTAAAGGGCAAATAAAGTAAACTGAATTTCAATAAACCATTTTTGTTCACTACTTTGTTGTTTCACTTCACTTTGTTGTTTTATTTTTGTTTCAAATAAAATAAATAAATATAAAAATTTTCTCACCTTATTTGCAAATTTGTGCTTCCTGTAAATATATATTAATTGGAGAGGTACGAAATTTTATTAGTAAAGCAGGTTGTAAACGCTTAAATTATTTATATGAAAGGCTGACTAGTATTCTTCCAAAGTAAAAAGTAAAGAAAAAAGATGCAAACTTTTAAAGTGATTAAAGAAACGGATTTCCTTCAAAGCAATCTAAAAACTGAATAAAGCAATAATATTAATTATTTTAAGCCTTATAAAAGTAATGGTAAAGAACAAAGGGAAAAAATGTTCGGTGAAATTAAAAACGTTTTGCAATTAATCAACTGCTTTCGGCAGGAGGTGGAAAAAAAAAGGAAATCTGTAAATGGAAGATTCCGAACAACACTAAAGTATTGGCATTAACATTCATACAAGTAATTGCCCCAAGTGGTCCGATTTCCCGTTTCAAAGGGTATAATTAAGTTTACAGAGAAGTGCTTAAAATAATTAACGGAGTCTTCGTGAGAATGAATTAAATTAATGAGCAGATATGAGATAGTAGATGGCGCTTCCTTCCTGCTGCTTTTCATTATTTGCATGCATGGAATGTGCATTTAATTGCATTGACCTGCTAATATGTGAAATAGTTCTGTACAATATTTTTTTTGTAAATTTTACGCAGCAAAGAGACTTTATTTTTTATGATAAAAACTGAAAGACGGTTTAAATGCATTTAAATTAGGAAAGTCAACTTAGTTACGCGTATCTGAAGAACTTCGTTTACTAAAACTTTATAAATGGAACGAATTGGTAATTAAAGATAAAAAGTCAGACTAACGTGGCTCAGAAACGATGGATAAATATGTTACAAGCTTACCTTAAAATGAAAGCAGAAGAGCACAGAAAATTTAAACCGTTAGGATTTTTTATTATCAACCATAGAAGCCAATATGGTTTAAAACTGAAAGCCTCATATAAGATTTGAAATACGTGGCCCAGATGGCATAGTGGTTAGGTTCGCGACTGCGATACCAAAGGGCCAGGGTTCGAATCTGGCAGGTTGTAACTGTTTAGAAAACCTTTAAGAACGTTAACTTCTTAGTTTTCAATTTCTAAGTTCTAGAGTCAGGAAAAACGTTTCACTCACTTTTCTTCCTTCTAAAAATTGTGCCCGGGTGAGCTTGCCTAAAGATAATTTCGAAGTTCTAGGAAACCTACATCTCAAGAAAGAAAAAAACTTTTAATTTCGAATATTTCAACGTTAAGATATACAGAAGCACACTAAATCGAAATTACATCCAACATCTCACATCTCGTCTGTTCAACTGTTCTTTTCATTCTCGTTGCCAAAAATTAATAACAAAAATTAAAGTCATAACATTTCATCGCGCGCCATCAAATGAAAACAGAATCTTTTGTTTGTTAATTTGTTTTGTAGTTCTTTACAAGCCGTTTTCGACAAACTGTCCGTCTTTTCATAGGAAGCAAAGGTGGACCACCAATTAGATGCCTCCATAATAACGTAACACCACTTATGGCCTTAGTAGTGACTAAGCTGATGTTGGCTGATGGCCTATCATTGGTAAAAAAAAGTTTTGAAATGTAGAAGATAGATGCTTAATGCGATGGCGATTAATGTTATCATTCGGATATTATTATTATTAACGTTATAATTCGGGTATTGTTGTCGAATTGCCGAAGCCACCGCCTTTTTGTATACCTAAATATTGAGAATAGATCGCTTATTGTGTTGAACTCGTCGGTTAATGTTATTAAAATATTATAGAATGAATTTTTAATTTTGAAATGATTTTGCCAAATAAGATCGAAATAAGGTACAAAAATTGCCAAATGATAGAAAATTGTCGCCAGGTAAGAGATTATTTAGTCAAGCATTTTGGTTTTGATTTAAGGTAATATTTAAATACTCATTACGTCAGTCAGAAAGAGTCAGTGTGATTAAGTCAGATATGGCAATGAAGAATGGTCAAAAGATGCCAATTTTTTAAATAAATGTTGAAATAAAGAAAGCAAAAGAACTAAAATTCTTTTCGGCTAACATGAATTGTGAGGAATTCAACGCTCGAAAGGATATTGATGAAAATTCAAGTTGCAACATCAGTGACAGAAAAAAAATATCTGCTTCTCACTTCCTGAAACAAATTCAAGCACATTCCATGTGATAAACGTTCTGAAGAAGATGATGAATTTCCAACGTTAATTTCCGAAGTTAAAATCAAAGATACACTATTAGTCTTTAGCTTAGGCGTTCAGCATCGATTAAATAATTTCCAGAAGCATTAACGATAGGAACAATTCATAAATGAACTTTTGCGCAATAATTCCAGATAATAAACTGTTAATGACTTTTCTCCCTAAATTACAATCCTAAGAAAGTAAGTATTTATCCGTTTCTAGTTATATTTAAATTAAACTAATTAAATTCCATTGATATTTTGAAGGATATTTTTCTTATGGCTTAATGTTATCATTCGGTTAATTTAATCAAATTGTCATGAACAAACGTAATCACATTATGCAGTAAGTCCAATCAAACAAACGTGATGCATTAAAAAAAACTGACACAATAATATTCTTGCCACGTTTAACCATTTAACTGATCGTTACCAATTACTCGGGATTTACACGAGTTCAATTTTCAAAGTCTTTTCCTCTGTTAAAAAAAATCGTTATTCTACTCTTTTTAAATCCAGTACCGTTATGTCTTTTTATGCTTAGTTTATAATTTCTGTTTAATATGAGCTAGTTTGTAAGTTACTCAAATTAACACAAGACTTCACTGACCAGTATTGTGGAAGTGAGAAATAATGTTTAGCGATTAAAAAAAAGTGTAGTTTGTGTAGTTTTGTTGGAACAGCTACTGAATCATTAGAGAAACTACCTTACACTAATAGCTAGAGTACATTTTTATAAATCTTCATATCATTTTAAACAATTTGTTACTTTTACTTCATAATAAGTAAATATTTCATATAATTAGTCACAAAAATTTGTATTATTTTTCTTCTGGAATTAAATCATTGACCCTAAAGGACAATTTCTTGAGAATTTTAATTTGACAATTAAATGCTTGCTTGTTAACTTCATTTTCAGTAATCTTTCCGTTCCAGTAATACACGGGCTTCTGTACAAATGCAGTTTAAACCAGCTCGAATTAAGGCACATACTTTTCTTAAACTTCATTTGTGTTTCGATTAATTGGCAGATAAACTCAAGATTGGTACACTTGAAACACAAAAAAAGGAATATATTTAGCTTTTTATTAATGCCCCTCTATAATGGAACATTTTATAAACTCTAAATCTAATTTAAGAGCCTTCGTTTCGCGGGCTTGGAGCACCTGAAACAATAAAGGGACCAAATAACACGAGAGTTCCACCCACATTTACAAGTTCGGCATCAATAAGAACATACTTCTGTTTGATGAATACAAATTATTACAAATCTCGCAAACAGTAATTCTCCTTAGAAGTCTCCCAAAGTTTGGCTTACACGCGTTCAATAATCATTCACGAATTCTTACCGTCGTTCAACTAGTCAATGTTTTGCTATTTTCTTCTACACTCACTTCCAAATGTTCAGCACGAAGACGTAAAATACAAAAAAATTAACAAATACTGCTTTAATTGACACAAACTTTGACAGGAAAGTGGCATATATATTTATGCTTAAAACAGAATCAGCAATTATATATAGAAATGAAAACAATAATTAAATTTTTTTAAGTTATCAGATAATGATATACTGGAGACTTCAACAGAATTATGTACAAAATGAAAATAAAAGTATAAAATGAAAAAAGGACATTAATAGGGTATGTGATCCCCCCTCATCTGTATACAAAGTTTACATTTTGTGACCATGCTTTCAAGTAGGTGGTCAACCACCGCAGAATTAAGCAATTGTCATTCTTCTTGTAGAGCAGTTTCCAGGTCAATAAGAGTGGCTGCAGGTAGGAAACGTGAAGATACAGCACGGCCGAGAGCATCCCAAAGATTTTCAATGGGACCAAGGCCAAGCGAATATGCTGGCCACGCCATACACGCAATCTCTTCACTCTCCAGGTATTCACCGACGATTTCAGCTCTATGAGGACGTGCGTTATCGTCCATTAAAACAAAGGAACGGCCGACTTCTGCAGCGTACAATCTCACAATGGGTTCTAGGACTTTATCTCGATACTGGACAGTCGTCAAAGAACCCCGTTTAAAGATGTGCAGGTCGGTGCGATATCCTAATGAAATCCCTGCCCACACCATAGTGCTTCCGCATTGGAATGCGTGATGTGCGGTGATGTTTTGGGACTGATTGCGTATTCGTTGTTCACGCCACATCCTTATACGCTTGTCATCTGGCTCCAAAGCAAATCTTGATTCGTCAGTAAACATGACATTGCCCCAGTCAGACACATTCTAATTGACATGTTCCCGGCGCCACTGTAATCGAGTCCCTCTTGATTGGATGATAGAGGAGCACAAACTCGAGGTACACGGGCGTACAGTCCACTCATATGTAATCTTCGGCGTACAGTAGCTGTAGATATCGCCTTACTAATGGATGCTGTAACCATAGATGTCACACGTGTGGAGGTCGCTCTACAATAGCAATATATCGATCTTCCGCTGGGGTTGTAACCCTTGGGCGACTGGCTTTGAGCCTTCGGACAACTGTCTGTGTGATTTGGAATTTTTCCATAGACGTTAAATTACAGAATGATGAACGCCGAAGAAAAGAGCAACATCTGTGATCGACTGTCCTGCTTCAATACGCCCCACAGCACGCCAGCGCTCAGAATCTTCCATTCGTCTTCTGGAAGTCATAGAAACATTTATGTCTTGAAAACAAATTATACGAAAGTTTTAAACACCTTCTATCAGCAATTACAATCAACTTCTGTGATCCTTCATAAAGCTGACTTCTTATAAGACTGCCTTTTTTGCATATTTCTTGATATTGTAGGGTTTATATTTATTTTAACTAACATTTATTTTAAGTTCATATTCCTTTCCTGTT
>KK114249.1:83248-115189 GCA_000611955.2 Stegodyphus mimosarum | reverse complement strand
AAAAAAACCTTTTAGCTCCAGTGCATGGAACTGTGTATCGGAAATTCTAAAGATAGACTCATTTTAAAATTATTTTGTGCTCCTTTGGACGTAATTTAAGATCTAAAACCTTTCAGTTTTTTTTTGGGGGGGGGGGCTTTGTTCCTGAAGGATTATTGTTTTCATTTTGGCATTTTTTGTTGATTCACTATAAATGTGCGATTCACTTTCCAAATTGTTGCCACCAAACATAATTGCCTGGTATTATATTTAAAGAAATTAAATAATGAAGGATCTGCATAAATGTGTGTATGTTTCTTGTGTTGTGATAAAACAACGGTACCTAGAGCCATCAAATTTTGAATAACGAACGTTTCCACCCGTTTATGGACATCTGGAAGCCCAAATTTGGAATTTGTTTTATTATCTGTTTAATATTTTGTAAAACATTAATGAATTTTTAATGAACGAACTCAACGATTTCAAAGCGAGCAATGGCAACACTCTCCCGGGGGGGGGACCTTTTTATTTCCAGCGCATGGAACTGTGTATTGGAAATTCTAAAGAAATGCTCATTTTATTTAAGTGTGAAGAACATGATATTTAATAAATAAAGGTAACACACAAAATA
Organism: Stegodyphus mimosarum; assembly: GCA_000611955.2. Taxonomy (NCBI): domain Eukaryota; kingdom Metazoa; phylum Arthropoda; class Arachnida; order Araneae; family Eresidae; genus Stegodyphus; species Stegodyphus mimosarum. The sequence goes on along the minus strand of KK114249.1, from coordinate 114,579 downwards.
ACTCATTAATTCCTTGTTCCCCCCCTTTACTTTAGTGTTATATCTAGTTATACATACTGTGACAGTCAAAGGTAATCAAGGAAAAAAACTCTGACCTTTGGCTTGCATCTGATATTCTCAGCTGTTGATGTGATAGGTGATCCATAGTAAAGGATCTATTATTAGACCATGGACTAGAAGTTATCCATTTGTAATCCAATAATGCAACATCTCAGTTATGCAGTATTATAATCATCTGTTCATGGTGGCTACCAAATTGCAACTGTTTAGAATTTTTAGTTTTGGTCTAGTTGGTGCTGTTTATTGCAGGAAATATGGCAGTCCTTAACATACTCCCTCTTTCAATTTTCGGATCCTCAAATTCAAACTTCTGCACTGCCCTCATTTTTTCTCTCCAACTTTTTTTAGCATTGGAGGATCATTGCTATGTTATCCAGCTTGTGGTGGCACAGCAAATATTAAGTTATTTTCTGGAAAAACAGTGCTAATTTTCCCTTTTTAATTGGCCGTTTATTGGATGGAATTTACCTACCACTGATATAATCTTGTAAACTTTCTCCTGACTGTGCTTTTACATTTACTAAATGAATATGTCCATCTTTTGATCTAAAATGTAAATCAATGGTTGTTAATGTTCATAATAGCTTTACTGTCATAGAGTATGGTTGCAATTTCTTAATGGTCAATATCCTAAAATCTTTCTTTTTTTTTTTTTGTGCCTATCAGATGCTTCTCATGTTGCAGATGGCAGTATAAATTTCCATGTGATTCTGTTTACTGCTGCTCATTCAGAAACCTGTTCCTAATATGTATACTTGAACTGTATTACTTTCAATAAATAAGCTCCATTATTCTGTCTATTAAATCCAGCATTTTCTTAGAGCTAATATCATGTATTATACTCCCACATGCTACATCATTTCATGTTTCTGTCTGATCATTCTGATTACAACATAATACTGAAATATTGTTGAGAATCTGAAGTTTTTTGAATTATTCTAACTCACTATTTGTGTTTGAACTTTAAAGAGCCAATTGGAATCAATCACTGGCCACAGAACACATATTCTCTTATCTTCTAATCCCATAAAGTACTGAGGGTGTTTACACATTTTTGTAACAATTTTGATTTTTAATAATTGAATTTAAATATGGAATTTAAAATACAAATGTGACTGTCATCAAATTAGAATAAGGTTTAATTATCATTTCCAGCATTAAAAATATTCTTTTCTTTAAGATGTCAGTGAAGAATAAACAGTGGATGGAACGCTACCTTTTTGCGCTGTCCAAAGAGAGCTACTGTTATTTAATTATTAAAAAAAGATGTGAAAAGCGTGGTTTTCATATTTCTACACTTAAAATAAGTGACATAATTAATATGAAAGGAAAGAAACGTCAAAGTTTACATCTGACTGGGAAAAGGGCAAAAAATGCATACCCAACAAAGGTACACTGGAAAAAAAAAATGACATTTCTATATCACCCCTTCTACTGGGCCAGTTGACAAACTTCAAATTGCGTTTTTCATGTCTCAAAAATGCGACTTGGGATATGTATTAGATTTATATATAGCATTATTCTAACATAGATATTTTGACACAAAATCGGACTTTTTCTGAAATGACGCCAATTTTTTCCGTTTTTCGATTCTACGACTCAAATTATGCCTAAATATTAAATTTTGTAAAATTTCGTGTGAAATTTATGGAGAAATTCAAAAATTTATCTTGCTGTATTTTTTTTCAGTTTGCGCCAAGAATAATTAGCAAACTTCTTAATTTCCTTTCCTTTTTTGCATTGCAGATGAGCAGAAAAAAGTCATTGTTCATACTCTAAAATAATTTTAACAGTGTGTGCACTATTATGTAATTTCATGTATATCTTAGAAAATTTTAAATAAAAAAACTCTTAATTTTTGCAGGTGTGCCTAGAAATACGTCTACTTCAAGAGGATATTAAAAAATGTTATAGGCTATAATACAAAAAATTTTTCGAAGAATTTATAAAAAAATGTTTAAAAATACAAATTTAAAAAATAATTCATAAAAAATGTGCAACTTATATTTGGATTAAGCCTAAATTTCAAATTCTGGAAGAAGGAATCAAGTAAGTTTGAGAAAAAAAGAGATTAATAAATATATATCAATTAATATTGAGGAGCAAAATTTTTGAGAGCTAAATTTATTAAAAACTACTCATGCAATTTTTACAAAACGTGGCAGGTTAGCATAATTTGAATCGTAGAATCTAAATATGGGAAAAAATTGGCATGTCATTTCAGAAAAGGTCCGATTTTGTGTCAAAATACCTATGTTAGAATAATGCTATATGTAAATTTAATACATACCTAAGTTGCACTTTCGAGACATGAAAAACGCAAATTAAATTTTGTCAATCAGCCCAGTAGAACAGGTGATATGGAACTGTCCCCCCTTCTTTTTTCTCACAGTGTACATACAGCTCTTATTAAATGTAAAGTCGCATCTCATGTTTGAAAATAAAATCTAATCCCCAAAGAGCTATTGCAAAATCTTGAAATATCTCTGTAGGAACTGTGAACAAAATTATAAAATCTGATTTAAAGCTGATTAAAAGAGAAAAACAGATGTTCATTGCCTAACGTCGAAACATGTTTCTCAGTGTAAGACTGTGTGCAGATTGCTGTATGAAAATTATTTGGCAGGTAAAATCTATATAGTTACAATTGATAATGCTTGGATATACTTATCTGATTGCAATAGTAAATAATCAATTTACTACCAAAAAAGAGGAGAAAAAGACTTAATATGTTGGTTCAGAGGAAACAAGGAAAGTTTTTTGGTTATTATTGGATTCTCTTATAACGGAAAACTTAAGGAAAGAAGGGAAAAAATGTCAAAATTAATTCGGATAACTATCAGAAATATGTTTTAACACCTATTTTTATAGAAGAAATTCCATCTTATTATTCAAACAATCTTCACTGCGTTAAGTTCCATCAGGATAAGGCTCCAAGCCATACCTCTAAATCTACTGCTCTATGTTTTGAAAAAATGAGAAATGAAACCAGAATTGAAGCTATTCCCTTTAAATGCATCCCACCCAAGTTCCATGATTTGTCTGCTGAGGATTACTGTGCATCTGGACTTTTAAAACAAGCTCTTATCCCAAAACATTGGATGGGCTCAGGAAAGTTGCGAAGGAGGAGTGGAATAAAATCAACCTTGATATTTTAAGAAAAGGACTTTTATCTTGAAAATCAGGATGTAATATGATAGTTCAGCAAAAGGCTATCAGATTGAACATATTAGAAAATAAAATTCTAAGGTTTGTTTATATATATAAATCTTTGCAAAATCATTACAAAAATGTATGTATCTCTGTATTATCTCTGAACCAATCTCAGAAGGAAAATTTCTACCTTTATGAGTTATTCTGCTGTAAATTCTATCATTAGAGTCTACAGCTCCTGAAAATCTATTTATCCATTTAGAACATTTCCAGCATTTTGATTTGGCCAAAACATCAGTATTACTCAACAATGAAGGTCAGCAAGGTTAAGATTTCCTTGAGCATGTCTCCAAAATGAAGAACTGGATAATGATTGTATTTCTTGAACTCTGTTAATAATGAGCATTTCCAATTGCTATTCAGTTTTGATACCCATTGAAGAATCGTTCTGAAATATCATGAGGACCTTTGATAAGTTTAAATCAGAGATGACATGTGACTTTTGAGACAAGCCTTGCAATAATCAAACATGACAGAAGCTCTAAATGTAGGATAGTTATTATTTTAAGTGGCGCTTCTGAACTCTTTGCTCTTGCTACTCTATTGATTGAACACTAGTTCCAGAAATTTCATTTCTTAAATATATGCATGCTGCATAAGCTATCTTACTACTTATCAAAATGTGTGTAGATTTGCTGTACCTTTATTACCATAATCTATATTTAAACAACGAGGCATGAATTTGAGCAAGTAAAATTAATTAATTACACCAAGTTTCTTGCTTAAAAACTGGTACATCTTCATTCCGTTTTAACTTCATTCCGTTTTACACAAACTCTGTTTTAGGATTACTTTAGGGATAAGTATCAGGTGCACTAAAACCCATGGGATTGAAGATTATGTGTTTCAATGACAGCAGTTTCTTTTTAAAGGTGATTCATCCCATTCACAGGCATATGCAAGTTTTAATGCATGTTTGTCTTTGGAAAGATTCCAAATTATTCCCAGTAACAGATACAATATAATTGCCAGTTTTCATTTCATGAATGGTGAGATCTTATGTATTGGAATTGCTAACACTTCAGATTGAAATGTCTAGAAACCGTAATATTTTTGATTTCTTTAATAATCATTTCTGCTCCATCAAATTAAACTTGCGAATTTATTATCTACTCGGAAAGAATATTTCTTAAAATTTGTTCAGTAACCAACAAATTTTCTGGCACGTGGTTCAAATGATCTTTAAATATAGCTGCTAACAGAAACAGGCTTGATCATGGTTGAATAATGAAAAATCTTAAGTTACGATCTTTTTTTTACGATTACCTGTAAAAAAGCATTTTGAATGTGTGAAAAAAAAAAACCAATAAGTTGTATTTCTGAAATCGATTTAAAATTCTAGATTTCAATTAAATTAGGTCCCTTTATTAAACAATTGTCAAGTGGTAGAGACTTTTTTTTTTTCACACTGAAGCATTAAAAACTAGCTGGGTTTGGGAAATTTGACTTTTTTCTTTCATAACTAGCCAATGGAGTTAGTGATAAGCGTCAATTTCTTTCTTATCATTTGTGCATTTTAATATACTGTTATATTCTCCTAAACTGAAAACTTCATAATGATCTTGCTCCTAATTAAAATTAGCCAGCTTCATTTCAATCCCATGGAGACATTTTTGAGCTGGAATTTTATTGTTGATTAAAATGGAAGTACGAGGTATCCATGGTAAAGATGTCTCTAATTGACCATCTTTACATTGTTTTACTGTGTCTTGGAGACATTTATTCACTTCACTCTCTAACATAGTTTTGTTTTTGCTTTCTATCATGTCTTGGATGCAAAGTGTTTCCAAATGCCAGAGATCAGCAATTTGGGCTTTAGAAACATAAAGATGTATAAAAACTTCTAAATAAGTTTTCTGCTTCATTATTGTTAATGGTTGGTTTTCCCGTTACAGTTCACCCTAGTCTGTTGCTAACAGCTACTAATTTTTTCCAAGGAAGAGGATCAGTATTTCTGTAAGTAAAGTTGTAGCAACATCTGCTCCTAGCAACAAATGGATCTCTTGGGGTTTCTTTTGAAATGATCTACAATTTTCCTTTTCAGAAGCATCACTAATTTAAATTCCTCTTTTCTTAGTCCTTTTGCAGCAGTTGTCACACATAGGAGCCATCAAAAAATGAAGTAATTTCCTGGCCATCACATATTTATACCATTGTCTTGGAATGTTATAAAAACTATAACTTTTGCGGCATTGCATATCCATAGGATTTGATATGCATGCATATTTGACCTTCTACGCAATATGAAAGAACATGACTCAGTTCAAGAAGAAAAGAAAGCATAAAGTAAACAAACAGGGATCATCTCTTTAACTTGCCATGTGATATTAACATTCACATTTCTCATATTTTGGAAAGCCTTGACTCCAGTTTATTATGGCAGGAGAGCTTTATTTATCAGAAGAAGGATATACTCGCATAGTAAGTCAGCCAATTAATGATATAGATGAAAGTGATTATTCATTTTCTAAAGTAACATTTCTAATTATTCTGATGCAGCATTTATCAGAGATTGAGTGCCTCTCTGAGTGCCTGCCTTACACTTCTTGTGAAAAATTTTGTTACTTCTTCTTGTAAATAGTCTTTCTTGCACCTTCTTGTAAATAGTCTTACTTGTATCAGTTAACTAATTTAAAGTTTATTAATGCGTTTTGTAAATTAAAACTTTGGAATAATTTGAATAGCTCACCCAAAAATTATTTTTAAAGTAAGCGGGTTTTTTATTATATTTTCATGTAAAGAAAAAAAGACTATTAAATGCCAATTTTAACATATATGATAGCTTAAGTAATAATCTAAAATGGTACCAAAAAGTATGACATTATGACTTACTCTTTTCCCCCTTAAAGATTTTTTTCCTAAAGTTAGGCTTAGTGGCACAACCCCCCCCCCTCCCGTGGAAGCATTCCTTTCGACTCTCCTGCACCCCGAGAAAAAGTCTTAAACAAAAGCGTGCTATCTCGAAAGAGTTAAGTTCTTTTATCCAATGTACGTTTTTGATTTTAGGAATTAACATATCTTCCTTTCATTTTCATACATCGATTTTGCAATTGTATTGTTTATCTGCATTATTAAATTTTATTCGTTAATGATTGTGTTTTTCAGAAACTTCTATGCCGCTGAATAGTGCATGTGTGACATTTTGTTTGCTTAAGCTTTTCAGTTGTAATTTTTATGTTGCATGTCTGCTAATGTAAAAGCTGGTACTCTTCTGTCGGGGCCAGATTAAAAAATATATATATGTATGTGTGTGCGTATGTGTATACACACATATACGTATGGGCGTAGATGTATACATGCATATATGAACACATACATCCATATATACAGGCATACATACATACATTTCTGAATCTAATCCCAGTAACAGATGAGTACCTAAAAGCTTTTGACTTTTGGTATCGGTTAACACTTGAATAAAATTTTCATTCCTCCTTCCATATTGCTTACACCTACAGTTTGAAAATACATTCTGAATAGGCTGCATGATTTTAAAGCACTTTATTCTATAGCTCTTCTTGCTTTTTAACTTTAGAAACCTCAAAAAAGAATTTTGTTTGTTATTCCCAATAGTTGCATGTTTATTTCCACAAATAGAATAAATTAATTTGTTTTGCAATTTCATGCTAAATGATATGTCTTCAGATGTTTATAGCAAGTGCCTTTTCATTTCAAATATCCTTTCTGTTATTTAATAATAAAATAAAAATGAAGCTAGAGTCGTAAACTTCATGTGATTGATTTTGATTACAAAATATACAATTCAAATTTTCTTCTCTGCATTCGAATTTCATAAAAAAAAGGTCAGTAGTGGTTAGATTTGCTGTCTCTTACTGTTTAGCCAACTGGATGTAGTTCTCTTCGCTGAAATGAAGTCGAGGAAGAGGGATGAGAATATTTTGTTGTTGAGAGATTGCTGATATACAGATTCATATGAAGGATGTTTTCTATATAAAAATTGCATTAAGACTTTTATTTTGTAATCAGTGCTGATATTTTGCATTTCTATAAATTCAAGGGCTGAAGAAATAATTTTAGAATCATAGGATACAGCAGATTGCTGTAAGAATCCATTGCAACTTCTAACAATTAAAATCATTGTATTTGAGTTTATATTTTATCATACAGATTGTGGAAACCCTTTACATATCATTCGCATTTTTAATGGATACCTATTCAGCAAATTACTCATGTGAGCATTACTGAAAATGTCCTTCTGTCCGAAACAATCACGCAAGGGTACTTGCATGTTTGTTAAGGTATTATCACAACCTCTGCAGTAGAAGTCGCCAACTTTTCAGAAAATACCAGACACTGCAACTATGTGCATAACCATCCTTCAGGCAACCATGATCCTAACATTTCTTCAGTCAAGCAATGTCGCCATTTTCATACACTCCCCCCTTTATTCCAAGTTCCAATGTTTTTTATCAACAAATCTTGATACTTTTTGCTTTGAAGGCAATTAAAAGGAACCATGATAAGAAGCATGTGGTAGATAGCCAGAGTGCAATGCCAAACAGTGCAATTCTTTGACTTTTTTTTAAAGCAAAAACAGATCATTGTGTACTTGGGAAGAAGGGGGGGACCAGAAGGTTTCTGCAAAAATTATTAGTGTTTTGTTTTTTAATGTATCCCGTAATCTTCATTTTATAATTAAAATTTCTATTTTAAATTGCTAAAGTAGTTTTCCTTTTGATGTACTGATAATGATTGCTAACTTAGAATAAATATCAATAATTTGGATATCATTTAAAAAAAATGTAGCAGAAATTAATCAACTTCCGTATAAATAACTTAATTTTTCATCTGAAAGAAAATTGCCAAATTGTGACAAAGTGATTGCATTAATATGTAAGAACCCATGTAAGTTTTTAGTTGCTTAATCAGAATGTTTTGGTAAGAGTGGAAAACCATGAACACAGATAGCAGCCACTTTCCCTAAATACACACTTTCAAGTAATTAAATTTGAATACTTTGCTCAATTATTTGTTATTACATTTTGAGGATTCAAAATTATTCCAAAAATTAAATCATTGACTACTGTCTCCATGATCCATAGAATATGGAGATCAAAAGTTTGGGTAATTTGATGTGTAGAATATCTTTTACATTTTGCTAGTATTCAGTGCATTTAAAATACTATCCTGAATTGAAACTACTGAAATACCAGTGTTTTAAGTCATGATTAAGTTCTTTAATACATTTCTGAAGTGTAAATTTTCAATAATACCTTCTTGCGATGTTGTTCTGTAAAGTCATATTCATTTTTGAATTCATCTACTCTGAAAGCTGAACTCAGCATCAGTTTTAGAGTGTTTCAGTTTTCATATTGTGTTGTTTTAACAATTCTTTGAACTATTAGCACTAATTTCTAATCGGTCAAATTCACTTTTTATTTTCTTCAAAAGTTTTGTAGTGGTGTTCGTTTGGCAGTTTTTTTCTTTCTTAATTCACCTGCTTTTTCTTCTTATATTTCAACACAATCAAAAATGTATTTTTTAAGAAGAAATAATCATCTTTCAAGTAGAAAACAATATTCTTCTGATGAGTGTTCCAATAACAAGAATTTAAAAAAAATCGTCAATTTGATATACAGGATTTGAATTTAGATGTTCCATAAATCATGTCAATACCAATTACAGATACTGTATATTGCAACCATCAAAAGCAATTAAGGAAAGAAAATTTTTTCCTTTGGCGTGTGTATGATATTGTAAGGTTTTGATGTGATAAGTGTTCCATGGTAAAGAAACTAGAATTATCCATTTGTAATCCAATAACTTTGGTTTAAAAAATAACACTCAAGTTTTATGTAATCATCAAACTAAATTAAAAATAGCACTAAAGTTTTATTTAGACTTTAGTCTGTACATCAATTATTTAGTGTTGTAATCATCTGTTTATGACAGTTGCCAAAACACAACTGTTCAAAATGTCTAAATGGTGCTGTTCAAGTACAAAATAAGGATTTTCAAAATTTTGAAATCCCCCCCCCAATTGAAAATAATGTAAATCTTTCTTCAGGCAACAATGCTGCGCAGCTTCTGTCTGGGAGGTTTGGTAGTTGATAGCTACTGTTTTATCGAAGCAGTTTTCTTCAAGCATGTTCTGCAATTCTAGGAATTTAAATGTTTTGCCTTTTAAACCTTTTTCTTTATGAAATGTAACTGTTTGTAACTGTAAATTAACTCAACTTGCTACTGAAAATAGTCACACATGCATGCCATGGCATGTATGCTATAGTTGCCAATATCAAATCTAAACAGGTGCCATTTAATAATTAATTCATCATGGGAAATTGTGATTTATCTAATCATAGTTTTTTCTTTATGTACAAAAACTACAGACATCCAAAAATATCACTTTTCTCTTTTCTTCAGAAATTGTCAGATCCTCCAATTTTTGCATTAAAAGGGATACAAGTCATCATAATAAACTCAGGGTTGCAACGCTACCGGGAAAACTGGAAAAAGTCAGGGAATTCGAAAATTGACCAAAAAAAGTCAGGGAATTCGAAAATTGACCAAAAAAGTCAGGGGACTAAATATTTTAGTCAAAATCTGGAAACGCCAAGGAATTTCATATGGCAATCTCCAAAGAAGTGAGTTTTGAGCCAAATTTGAAAGCGATCACTTTCTTGGCGAATTATATATCGCGTGAGTGTCATTTGAGAAGCTGGCATAGAGCCAATTTTCGCAGCTGCAATCAAATAGTCTTTTAAAAATGGCAAAGCAAGTTTCCAGTAACTTTGGTTTCCAGTAAACTCGAGAATCGAGAGGCTTGCATGCATAGTGCATGTTGAACTAAAGAAAATACCTTCCCATTCGGGTATAAAACAAAATTGGGCTAACACATCGAATTGGTTAACAAAATCAGTTAGCATACGATACACACAAGCTTTGGCGACATTATGATAAGCAGTAAATGTTCCGTTTTGGTTTTGGCGACAGTTATCAAAATCATGCCAAGGCCATAATGTATACTAGGATTTTACTGAAAAATCTTTTAAACTTTATTTAAAATTTAATAAGTGCCTTAGTTGTCATTTTGCAGTAAAATAAAAAAATAGTAATCAGTCATCTAGGCTAGCCATTTATTATAACTATATTTGCCAAAATATTGATTATTTGTAATTCAGTTTTTAAGTAATTAACTTTATTTTAATGTTATTTGTACCATTTAATGTGGCTTCTTCCCTCTAAATTTTTTTATTATTAATTAATAATACTTTCAAATTTCAGGCAATTTTCTCTGACATAACCCTGAAATTAGTTCAAGCAGTAGGTTGACATACTATCACAAAATTTAATGCACATATTTTTGCTTATGTATGCTGCTAAATAAATATAAAAAAAAACCTGAATTTATTTTAAAATATCATTAAATAGATTTCTTTCTTTCGTTTAGCTACAAAATGTCTTCAAAAAAAGACATTTTTTAATCCAGATTGGGCAGATTCTAATCTCAGTCTTCAGTGGAGAAAACAACTATTATAGTTATAATAGTAATGCTTTGGGGATTATATATATATATATATATAATTTTCTTTAAAAAGTTAAAACTTGAACGATATATATATGTGTGTGTGTATATATGTGTGTGTGTGTGTATATATATGTGTGTGTGTGTTTAAGTCACTTGTAATTTTTGTGTTTCCAAGTGACACCGTAATTAATTTACCTCTCAGCAAAGCCAATGTGCAGTATGCAGATAAACTGGAATTTTCTTAAAACACACCTGGAAAAGGCAGGGAATTTCATTCTCCTGTTTGAGTGGCAACCCTGTAAACCGCATAAATCTTCAAGTCTCCCCCCCCCAAGATTTTCCCATTCAATATTTACCATTATTTCAGAAAATGCTTTTTTAATTTTAATTTTTGCACATCTGTGTGTGTTAATAAATTCGAATCCATTCAGTTGAAGAATAATGATTTGTCATATGTTTTGTTGAATGGAACAGGAGATTAAACAATTCTCTTTAGGCAATTTCATATTCAATTTCATCTCACAAGTAATAAAAGTATGGGTTAATAATGCACAAATATTTACTTATTTTACTTAAATCAATTGTTAAATGTAATTGTAATAAATTTGATTATTATCATCAAGTGTGCCTCACGGTTTTGTTATTTAAATTGTCTGATAAATTACTTTTCTGGGTTGAGCTCATTAATTATTTTATCTATTTTAAATAAAAACTTATTTTATAAATATAAATGGATAAATGTGTAAGATAAAAAGTGGGCAAGGTGGAATTCTTAATTTAATTTGCAATAGTCCCTTAACTCTTCATTTCTCCCCCTCCCCCCACCTTTCTGTGCTAAAAGTAGTAACTATGTATAATAAATCTCTGGAAACTGTGTCATATCAAAATTAATCCATGTCATAATTTGTTATTTTAAAACATTCAAAATAATATAAATATACAACTGTGCCTCTTAGATTTTTTTAATTAGAGCATTTGAAAATTTTGGAATTCCATCATGCATAATGTTAATGACACTGATTGTTTATAGACTGAAATTCAAACAACCAATCAAAACAAAGTGAAAATTTTTACAAAACTTTTATCTTAGACATATTACATTCAAGCTCCTGATTTGTTTGCTAGATAGACTTGTTTCTGCAGTTGCTTCTTTAATTCAAAATTTTATGGTATAATGATGTAATTCTTCAAAAACAGGCATTTGCTATGCCATTTTTAATTATGGCGGCCATAAAATGTTTGCCAGCAAAATAAATTAATAATAAATATTAAAATTGACAGTGACTACATCTACTTGATTATGCACCTGCAGGCTACTAACATTCAAATCATTATACATACACCAAAGAGCCATTACATTATGACCACCCTCCATCTGTAAAAATGAGCTTGCCCAGGAACAAAACCACTGTTTGTGCGTGGCTGATGTTGGATAAAGCGGCTATGCATAGCAACAAAACATAGATGATTCATTCAAACATAGCATGATTAGCAACATAATGGGAAAAGCAGCTGATTTATCAGACTTCAATAAAAGTCAAATCATTATGGCTCAGCGACTGGGAATGTCAGTATCAGAAACGGCATGTTTGATGGGTGTTCACGTGCAATTGTTGTGAGCACATACTGAAAGTGGTGTATGGATGGTGAAACAAGAAATCACCAGCCAGCAGTGTGTCGTCGACAGCACATTGATTGCAGAGGAGAGCAGAGATTGCTATGCATTGTTCGCCATGACTGAAGAGCTACAGCGGTGGCAACCCAGACAGTATTTCTCAACACACTGTGCAGCATCCATTGCTGCGTATGGGCCTACACAGCTGGAGGTCGAAACATGTTCGTGCAGTGACTGCATGTCATCTCCAGTTGTGTCTGCAATGGGCCAAGAAACATCGGAATTTGAGATTAGAATGGTAGAAAGTTGCATAGTCTGACAAATCACGTTTTCTGGCTCATCACATCGATCAGGTATTATGGAGTGGGCAATGTTTTCATGGAGCACATTAGGCCCCATAATCCCTGTAGAAGAATCCCTGACGTCTGGGTGCTACATGAACATTGTTGCAGACCAGATTCACCCATTCATATTTCCCACTTAGGATGGTGTTTACCAATAGGATAATGCACCATGTCATAAGAATCGAATCATCAGGGAGTGGTTCAAGGAATATTCTAGAGACTTTCAAGTCATGTCTTGGCCTCAAAATTCAACTGCCATTAATCCAGTAGAACATTTGTGGACCACAAATGTTTCACCTGGAAAACCAAATTCATGCTCCCATGCTAACTCTCGCAATTTGCAGGGCTAGTTGGTGAGTGCTTGTTCCCAGATACCTCAGACTACATATCAGCACCTTGTGGAGTCAATGCTATGCTGGGCGCTGGCAGTTTTGAGGGCTTAAAAGTGATCCTACATGTTATTAACAGGGTGGTCATAAAGTAATGGCTCTTCAGTGTACACTGCACAAAAAAAGGGGGGACAGTTCTATATCTCCCTTTATACTGGGCCGATTGATGAAATTCAAACTGTGTTTTCCATGTCTCAGAAGCACGACTTAGGATATATATTAGATTTATATATAGCTTTGTTCTAATGTAGGTTTTTTGACACAAAATGGGACTTTTTCTGAAATAACATACCATTTTTTTCCCATATTTCGATTCTATGCCCAAATATTAAATTTTATAAAATTTGGTACGAAATTCACGGAGAAATTCAAAAATTTAACTTGCTGAATTTTTCTCAGTTTGAGCCAAGAATAATTCATTTTTCGAACTTCTTAATATGTAGCAACCTATTCTCCTTCCCTTCCATTGTGCACGGGAGGAAAAAAGTCACATCGTTCCTTATTTCAAATAATTTTAACAAAGTGCATAAAACCACATTTGCATTATAATCGCTTTCAACAAATATGGCAAATTTCAAAACGCGCCAATATATAAATTCACATATATCTTCGTAAATTTTGAATTAAAAGCTCTAATTTTTTGCAGGTATGCTTAGAAATACACCTATTTTAAAAATTGGTAGAAAAATTGGTGGTAAAAATTTTAGAAGTTATAATTCAAAATTTTTTTTGAAAGATTTATAAAATTTATTTAAAAATACAAATTTTAAAAATAAATCATAAAAGATAAGTGAATTTTATTTGGAATGAACCTAAATTTTGGACTGTGTAGGAAGGAATCAAGTAAGTTTCATTAAAAAAAGCAATATTAATAAATACATACCAAATTGAACTAACATGGAGGAGCTAAATTTTTGAAAGTTAATATTTTAAAAACTACTCGTGCAATTTTTACAAAACTTGGGAGTTTGGCATAATTTGAGTCATAGAATCGAAATGCGGAAAAAAATTGGCATGTCATTTCAGAAAAGTCCGATTTTGTGTCGAGATACCTATATTAGAGCAATGCTATATATAAATCTAATACATATCCTAAGTTGCACTTTCGAGACCTAAAAAATGCAATTTGAATTTTGTCAATTGGCCCAGGAGATATAGAACTCCCCCCCTCCTTTTTTTTTTTGGCACAGTGTACGTATTTATAAAAAAGTTGTTGTAAGTTGATAGTTTCTGCTGAATTATTTTTGGTCTAAATTGAAAGTTCTATGCATCACACCATGTCCATTACCGTTTTTTTCTTTCCAAAGGGTTTACAAGAGCAAAGAAAACCCACTGGTTCTGTTTTTCACAGTTTTATATTCTCACTTAAACAAAAAACTTTTTGCATTATTTTATAGATCCTACATTCTATTTCGAATTTCAGTCTTCAGTCAAATCATTTTATACAGTTATAATTGGGAGGAAAAAAAAAGGGGTATGTTGCAAGAAAATGCTTGATTTTCTACTTGAAAAAATATTTATTGTATCACTGAAAAGTTTAAATTCATGTATCATAAAGTATTCTTCCATGAATACAGAGAAATAGTAACAGGAATTGTTTGTATATATTTAATATATTGGTTTTAAATATGATATCATCAATTCACTTGAAATGTTCTGCTTAAAATGTTGTTGTTAAAACATTCAAAATAATATAAACATCCAGATCTGCCTCTTGGACTTTCTAGCTACAGCACTTGAATATTTCTGAATTCTAGTTTGTAACTCATACTGATGCAAAATTTGACTGCTCCTTTTTTATAGAGAAAAACTTTATAGAGCCACTAGCATTTGGATTCTGCTATAGGTTCATAATTCATCAATCGTAGTAAACAATTTTTAAAATTCATGTGTGAGCACCAAACATTTGAAAATGTTAAATTATTCTTATAATTTTACATTAACTCAGTACTTTTCAATTTCTGTAATAGATTTTTTTAGAAATATTTATATATAAAGCAAATTGAAACCTCCTGTAGGGTGACCTTGGAGCAATTGATGAAAAGTATGATGTAGCTATATCTACTGCTTGTGGTCAGTTGGATAATATTGTGACTGACACTTTAACTACTGCTCAAGAGTGTGTTCAATTCTTGAAAAAAAATAAACTAGGATACACAACTTTTATTCCTTTGGACAAAGTAAGTAAAAATTTGTAAGTTGTTATCAAAAATAATAAATATGTGAAAATTAGACAGTATATCCTAAAACTGATGTGACTAATTTTATTAAAAAACGTAATAATAATAATTCTTTTAAATAGAAACGTTTTTCTGCAATATGGATTTAATATGATAGCATCAAACATGTTGCTGTTTTTGATATATTTAAGAATAAGTACACCCCTTTAAAAGTTAGCCCTTTTTTAAAAGAATTGTAATAATAAATAACTCACTACACAATGACACCATCATTTGTGACATCTTCATCATCATAAAATAATTTGGATATTTGGTTAATTTCTATTGTTTGAAAAATTATTTAACCTGTTAACACAGTAATTATTTTGTATATATTATGGATGTTGAGTAATTTTCTGCATTATTGAAATAACTGAAAGAGCACTTAAAAGCTAATTAAAAGTCTGAAATCCAGGTATGCTATAAACAGAATGAACATGACATGGCATAGAACTTTATAGAAATTTTTTTTCATTCAGCACACCTCTCCAGTTTGCTTAAGTATGTATTTGCTTTCAGAAGTTACGAAACCTTGTGGTTACGATATGAAAATTTCATTATCAGTTTCTCCATGCAAATAAGTTGTAAGTATCCATCTCATGTATCTTAAGAACATACTTAGCAGCTAATATGACCAATAGGCATACAGAATTATAGTGAGTTATCGGCAAAAACGCAGTGTACATGTACATGTTTTTACGCAGTGTACATGTACAATAAAGAACTACAGTCGAACTTTTTCATTGAGGAAATTAATTTTGAAACAAATTCTAAGAAACAATCTCCTCGATACTCAGCATGTGAAGCACAATAAAAACAAGTTCTTACCAAGCTCCAGTCAACATTTGAAGAAGTTATCCAATGTGATCTCTTGATGGATTGCATGTGAACGAAATCGCCGCAAACATCTAACACGGCAATGGGACTGCCTTCATATCCCTCCTGTATGAAATACCGACACAGAGTTTCAATGCATTTCCTCCCATCCTGTGTTGTCGCTTGCACCAACTTATTAGCAGCATTATCATCATCACTTTCTGGGTCTTCCAATGCTGTTGTGTGTTTTGCTGCAACTCGTGCAACAGTTGCAGCGTTCTAATCTTAATTTCATCATAGCATTGAAGCTCATTGTTGAAAATTCTTCGCAATTTTGTGCCTGTTGAAGTTCCACATGTCCGTCATCATTTTCACGTTCAATGAGCATGTCCACATCCATCTCCAAAACCAAGTGCTTAAAGCAGCAGTGAGAAAAACTGTTCTGAATTGTCTCACTGCTCACTTTTCGCCAGTTGTCGGCCGCAAATGTAACTGCTTGTAAGATGTTGACCTTTGCACTGACTTCGCTGGCTTTTGACGATGAGGTCAGCAAACTTTCTTCAATTGCTTCAAGGATGTAATTAACCAACCTTGCACGATAAAGGGTCTTCAAATTTTTTATGATGCCCATGTCCATTGGCTGGACCAAAGCTGTTATTGTGGGAGGTAGGAATTCCAGTTGAATGTTCTTCAAGCAATCTAAATGAGGATGTGCTAGACAATTGTCAAGAAGAAGCAGCACTTTTCTCGACTCGCGCTGTAGCTCTCTGTTCCAATCCTTCAGCCAGTCTTTAAAAATTTCAGAGGTCATCCATGCATTTCTGTTCGCACGATTCACAACTGGTAAACTGTCCATCCTAAGTCCTTTAAAGCAGCGAGTCTTAGTGCTTCTTCCTATTCCAAATATTCCACACCTGTTTCGCGCACAGTTGATTGACTAAAGTGGTCTGAAGAAACCTTGGTGTTTCGGGATCAAGATGTTGAGGTCAAGAGGGAGTTAAAATGCTCACCATTCAAAGCTTGGGCACTAAAATCATCCCAAAAGGCTGGTGAAATGATAGCTTTCTCGTGTGAACTTTAATTATGATTGACAGGCGGGAATTCCTTACCGGTGGAGACAGACACTCTGTTGTGTCATTTCCTCGAAAATCGGAGATGCAGTGGGACCAATATCCTTGTTGGCAGCTACTGGTGGCTCTGTCTTAAGAAAGGTCAAAGAAAATGGTGCTCATGTTCATCTCCTACTGGTTTTGCTGTTGTCATGCACTTTAAGGAATTCCTGATCTTTGATAAAGTATTTTCCTGTAGAGTGCAGCTGCAGATCCTCCCATATGTTGCGAACCACTTGTACAACCACTGTATGTGGCCGACTTGTGGCATCCATTTCTTATTTGTGTCACGTTTTTTGGTCCGATTAAACGGAATTCTGGTCAAAATAAGCAAATAATGTTAGACTTATGTACATAGAATTTGTTTCGGTTCTTTGGGATTCAGTCCAAAAAAGCGTCTGGTCCGATTACCTGGTGATCCAATTAACGTGATTCGACTGTATATAGGAATTTTTTGTGTGTTTAATCTTATATACGTTAAAAATGTTAGAGAATAATTTGAATTAAACAATAATTTTAGAAAATTAGTCTTGTGTATATATGTGTATTGTTTAAAAGTATGTAATTCTTTTTATAGATGAAAATCTGGGAATCCTACTCTCAAAAGAAAATATCAACGTAAGTTTATCTCATTTGTGAACATGATTTTTTTTATTATATTTCTGAAACAAAAATTTTCTTATTTAATTTTGAGTCAGTTCTCTTTTCTTCAATAAAATGGTTTTTCGTTATCTGTATACATTCTGATAAATGCCTTGCTGTAGGTTTAAGTTCATTCAAATATCAGGATAGTCTCTGTTCTTATTTGTGTTAATATTGGATATGAAAGAGATATTCTGAAAGTCTTGTGTTTGCTTTAGTTTTAAGTATGAAATTAGTCTCCTTCATATTGTGTATTTAGTTCAAATAATTTGAAACATGTAGAGAATTTATTGCATACTATTTAACTTTTTATAATTTTCTCTAGGACTAACCATACTCCAGATTTCTCCATCAGTTAGACGTTGGATAATTGGGGGGTCACTGTCATCATAATGAAAAACCATTATATCATCTTCATTTGTTACTACATTCTTTCACAAATTCCATTAACTCAAAAATTTTGCCTTTTACTTTAACTGTAACATCAAAAATTTCAAATTTGTAGATATCATCGTCGTCGTCATAACTACAAAATATCGTACATGGCCATAAATTAACTCAAGCATTTTTTAAGTTATCAGCAGGCACATCCTTTCCGTACCAGTGCAGTGCTTCACACAGTAAATTTTATGTTCAAATATTTAAATGTTAGTGAACCAAAAATTCTGTCTTCCTCCCCATTGGCTGAATTGCTTCTTTTTGCCTGGAAACTGATTTTTAATGTAATTTTTTTTAACTTTGTTATCTTTTAGGGTTTGTGCATTTTGCATTTTTTAATGATGTTTTGAGTTTTTGTGTTAATAATTTAATAGGCTGTACGACAAAGTCATGTGTTGTCCACATGAGATATTTTAATCATAAGAATGTAATAACATAAAAAAGGACTATATTTTATGGGAAAATAAATAAACGAATAAATAATAATGAAGAAATAAATAAAATTTTTAAAAAATATTTTATCTTGAATTTTTCTTCTGATTGACTTATTGCGTTAAGAAATTATTAATGCTTTAATAATTTCCTTGACATTCTGCCGATATATTCTCAGTTATCTTGCCTTTTCTACTCCCTATATACCATAGCCATTTTTGAAACAGCTTGGTTTCTTTTTGTTTCATATAGTAGTATTGCCTTCCGTTTCAGTATTTGGTCAGAGAAAAACAGTGAAATGATTTTGTCCATGATACTGAACATCTTTCAAGGCTAGGCATTTTGAGGCAGTTAAATGAAACAAAAGACTGGTTCATGAATCTTCAACAAATTCAGCTGAGACATTTGATTTCCTTTTTTCAGAAACATTTGATTTCTGTGTTGATACAAGAATGTTTAAGTTCCCCCCCCCAGTTATAATTCCATAAATTTTCAAGACCAGTAAATGGCATATTAAAGAGAATATTTTTTTAGCATATGTGCTAGTATGAGGAAAAACTAGCTGCATTAAACATTTTTTGTTAGTGTGATAATTTAATAATTTATATTTCATATATTTTTACTGAAAGATGAGATATGGCCAAAACCATCAAACTGTTAAAGCTTACTTTAATAACTGTTAACTACTTCGTTTGAAACTGTAAGCTACGATATAGTTTTATTGTGCATAAGCCTTTTCCTTATATGAAAAAAAAAGCGAAGAATCAGTCCAAATACTTTTAAGTTTCAATATGCCAAAATTGAAGCAACCCTCAAAAGATAAATATTAAAAATTCAACTGAGTATCAGTTTCAAATAGTATATTTCCATAGTCACTTTGACTTATCTTCAAGTTTCTAATTTCAACGTTTACTTCTTCAAAAATTTTGACTAACTTAAACTCATGTATTTAACACTTTATTCACAGTATGATAATTAAGTTATAAGAATGTATTAAAAAATATAAACATTGTAAAATGTACACTGATGCAGCTTCCTGTTTTAATGCCATCATTACTGGTAATTAAAGAGAATGCTTATAGAAATATTTCTGGAGTTAGCTCTGGGCCCACCAGCAGCCAAGCAGTAATGTTGCGTAACACTAGTAGTTCGACCTTTCGACCTGGGATTGAATCCTGGTGAACAGGCTGACTGCTTGATTGATTTTCGTGTTTTTTTTTCCATGTGTAACATGGATACGAGACAGTTTCCTTTACAAAGTCCCTCCATGAAGACATCCCTTCCTACAGGCTGATAACCCTGAGATTGCTTTGCCTTAATCAGTTAACCTAACCCTGGTACAGCTGTAAGAATAGAATGTCATATTTCTTTTATCTCCTCCACACGAAAAAAACTTTCGTTTGAAAGGGCCTTTAGTGTTGGGGAAGCGAAAATAATTGCAAAGAGACAGATCTGGAGAATACACGATGTCTGAGTATGCATATTTATTTTTAGGACATAGCAGCTCTGTGAAATGGTTATTGGCCAGTGGAAACATACATTGGGGTGCAAATATAATGCATTTGGAATAACGGTTTCATACTAGATAACATAAGATTAAAAATTATATGCTTAATTCTTAGCTATTTAAGTCAGCTACTGAGCCAAATATATAAAACTGCAACACTGTTTTGGCATCTCAGCTTGTAAGATAAACTTAATCTAAACACCTTTTAATCTTCTCAGGTTGAGCCATGCAATTAGGTAATCTTCCTATCTTAGCTGAGATTCCAAGAATCTTCCTATTTTAGCTGAGGTTGCAAATACAATAATATCAAATGTAGCTGAACAGTCATTTGCACTACAACTCGGTAGTTTAAAAACTAACATTTTAACAAAACTCTGCTTTTTGTGCTTGAAAATGTAATAATAGTTTAAAATATTTTCAAATCAAATAGATTAGAATCTAATAACCTGGCTCCTAATTTAAGCAGTCTTACCAGTGGCCGAGCATTTAAACACTGCTGTACTGATTGGAAATCTAGGTGTATAAACTTTGATTGATATAAAATTAGTAATATGTCCACAAAGAAGGAGAACTTTTAAAATTTTTTAAATTACTGTATAAGATAAATTCTAATGTAACAGTAAATATATCAGAAATAATAATAATGTGAAAATAAATGTAACAATAATATTTATTTATTATATCACTAATGATCAGAATTTTGATCTTGACAAACTGTAATTTAACTTTTAAAAATGTGATTAATCTGATATTTACATAAGAATATACTTGGTTTAGTATTTAAAAAAAAAGTCTTAATTTTTTATATTTATGCCCCTTTCAAATATAAAAACCTGTTTGAAATTTAGTATGCAGTTAATGCCATGAAATATCTGTGGACGTAAAACATTTTTGGAATCATTTTTATTTGTTGCTTTTGTTGCACAGAGAAAATAAAACAAAAATCTTGTATTCTGAGAAATTTTGCTGTTAAACATTTCTGTAGTATAAGATAGCATTTTTATGATATCTGGTTGTAACAAAAGTTTTCCACCAAAAAAAATTCTTAAAAAATTGGGGAGTTGCAGAAAACATGAAAGCAGTATATTTAATGTGGGAAGTAATCACCACCTATGATTTTCTTCCAATGTTTTGGTAGTTTTTCAAAGCCTTCAGCCCAGAAACTTGGTGTCCACGAGTCCAAAAACAGATTAACCTCATTTCGGATGTCTTGTACAGAATGGAAGATAGCACCAGCAAGATGTAGCTGCAGGTGTGAAAAAAAGGTAGAAATCCAAAGGAGCAATGTCGAGGCTATATGGTAGATGTGGCAGAGTATCCCATCTGAATCCGCACAGATTCCAACCAGTGAAGACACATGTGGTCTTGCATTATGAATATTACCTTTTTGCACCAGAACTCAGTTCAACGTTTTTCCTCAATAGCAGCATCAACATGGACTTGCATCTTACTGTTGAGGGTTCTACCTTTTTTCAGATAATCTTTGTGGATATATACCACAGCAATCGCACCAAATACAAAGCATGATCTTTTTGTTAGTCAAATTGCACTTTGTGATGGTTCTGATGGGCTCACCGGGTGCAGACCAAATCTCTTTTCAGCCTGTGTTGTTGAAGAAAATCCACTTTTCATCACAAGTGACAATCCGATCCAGAATTTTGTCCTTGCATTGATATTCAAGTAGAGTAGTGCAGGCCCGAACACCTCTGTCCTTATCTGCTTCAGTCAGCTCATGCAGCACCCAGCAATTGGAACTTGTACGTCAAGTGCATAGCACAACTAATGGACATGGCACTAACCTCTAACTCCTTAGCTAGCTCTCGAGTGGTCGCATACTGATCTTCCAAACATTCTCACAGGCGGGCGTCATTAGCATCAGTAGGCCCACCAGAGCGCTCTGCTTCATGAATGTCATAGTAATTGTTTTTGAACTTTTGGTACCAAGCCTTTGCAGTGTCATATGATACAACATTAGTACCTAAAACTGTACACTTGATTTGGTAACATTCTGTAGCTGACTTTTTGCAACAGAACTGGAAGTAAATAAAGGTTCTAATCTGGTAGCATGATAATTCCATTTCAGACACCTTGTACTTAATGATAACAGTATTTTTTTAAATATTTCACAACGCAGTATTCTAAAGCAGGCCTCTTTCTTTGAAATACCAATAATTGTCTGACATAATGTGATTAAACATGGCAAAGTGAATTGTTTGCGCAGACAATATTTACGGTAGTGAGAAACTGTCGTTAAAACCCAATACTTTTGACATATTCAGAAGTGTTGATAAGCTTATGATTAGGTTTACTGTTCTTTTTTGTTCCAATGTAGCGCATGTTTTTGAAATTAATTAAAAGTCTTAAAAGTTTACTGAAACATTAAACTTTATTCAGTTGTATTTCTCATTAAATGTGACTTTTTTCAGAAATGGTTTGTTTTAATTACATCCAAAAAAGTACTGAATTAATTTTAATATTTAGCAGTAGATATTGAAAACAATAGATACTGAAAGTAGTAGGTATTGAAAGTCAATTTAACAGTAGATACTGAAAGTCTACCATATTCTGCAGGCCAAATGCTTCCCATAATTGAAAAAATTCAACTGGAGCAGATGTGTCAGGCAAAGACATTTCAATCTCAACTATTTTAGAAATACTGCAACATGAAATATCAGTCTTTTGAAACACTAAAAAATTGCTTTCCACTTCTCTTCTGTAATATCTGGTACTTTTTCAAAACCTGAACCACAACCTACCCTTTGATTCTGAATTACCTGGTTCAATAGTGTATATTCATTAAATAGGCCATCGATGTTTATGGAATCTTTTATAATTTTATTAGCAACTTGTGCACTCTCTTCTAAATCAGACCAGTCAATCTAAGTTTGTAAATTTATCCCCTGAAACTTCTCAACTTTTTTAAAACTGGTTCTCCACAATTCTAAGTATTGGGTACTAGAATTATAAAAAATTGTCTATGCTTGAGAATTTTTGTTCTTGATCATCATTATTTTCTTTTAGAGTGCTTAGCAATTCTTTGGCAGAAGATGGTGTAAATATGTGGGTTTTTTCTTTCCTAAAGTTGACAAATTAATTCAGAATATGTCCAAAGTGCTTCTGTTGCTGTAATAGAAATTAGCTTGCAGTTTCAGAACTACATCATAAATAGAAAAATTTTCGAAACAGTTAACTTACTAGATTTTTTAAAAAAATCAGTTAGTAATTTTGGGCATTTATCACAGTTTTGAAGAAATTTGATTTAAGGCCATCAGAAATGGAAAGAAATGTTCCTGTTGCAGAAGTAACAAACTAAGGAAACTTGTGATGCTATGCGATAATACTTCTTCTTTTTTTTTTTTTTTTTTTTAATTTGTCTCCACAGGTTCACAGAACTTGTTTTGTCCCTCTTATTGTATATATTTGAAAATTGTCCAGAGGTAGAGAACCACATGCTGTTTGCACTGAATTGTGTACAATGTGGGCTGCATAACCACTCCTTCACTTTGAAGTTTTCTGAACACATTTTCGTTTTCCTTTCTTTTCACACCACTAAAGTTAATGTTTAGTGTTATCAGCAATATAACAAACCACCTTTCCTTGAAGTTTGTACTTTTTCACACACTGCAAAATATACTGAGTCAAAATTTCAGCAGTTTCATCTGGCACTTATCCAAACTATGAAAGTTTTACTTGAATTCCTTCTTCCATCTTACAACAGTCAGAAACAAGTTTTACTTTACATCTGTTTGAGCTGTCCATTGTTACATAATTAATGTTTTTCAAATATAAATGACAAAATAACTTTAAGTACCTCGGGTTCGGTTCTAACAGATAAAAATTTTGGATTATATAACTTTTTTAACCAGTTTAGATGTGCAGTCTGATGTTTGAAACTGAGTTCCTGTGTAGCAGTGTGGCATGAAAATATAGCTTTTTTAGCAGCGCACTCCATATCACTGTTTTTGTCATTCCCAACTTTGACTGTTTTTTAAAACAATCTCTTTATGTTTGCCAAAGCCGTAGCATTAACAGCACTCCTATGTTTAGTAATTTTCATGCAGACTTTTGTATAACCCTTTCCTTTATTGTACAACAGAAAATTCTCCAGTACATAGTGTAAATAATCATGTTCATTGCTACTGTCATTAGCCTATTTCAAAAATGTGTATTTGCTGTTGCAGGTTAACACTGAACACGCATTTTCTTTTTCCCATTGTTAATTGATGAGACAAAAAATGAATAGAAATGAAATGATCAAAAATGTGTAGATGAGTTACTTCACATATAAAAGCAACATAAACACATTCCCCCTGTTGTGTTGCCAAATGACTAAATAAAAAATTGTGGCAAGACAGTATTCATGCCTCCGTCAAAATCCATGTCAGTGCTTGCTTCAGAATTGGCTGAGAGATGCATGCCCTTAAATGAATGTTTAAAAAGCAATTCCAAACATATAGGTCTAAAATTTAAAAAAAAAAATATCACCAGCCATAAAATCCTCAGATAGCACTAAAAAACCAGGTCCAGCCTAATCCTAGACATGTGGTAAACCTACCGTCTTTTTCCGAAAATAAGACACTGTCTTACTTTCTTTTTTGGTCCAAATTACGGGCTAGTGCTTTTTTTCGGGGGAGGGCAAAAATAATGGTATATTTGTATATTTTTATTTAATATTTATTTTATGCAGAATACAGAAATTTAAATTTATTCAATTACAGTCATGTCGTCTTCTGGAACATCGTCATAAATAAAATTCTGAATTATATTCTGATTTTCTTCCAAATCCATTTCCTGTTGAATCATTGGTCCGAATCTCTCATGTCTTGCGATATAGCTATCGTTAAATGAATACTTCTGTCTAAGTAGCCTGTTTGTAGTGACTATCAGTTATTTTGTCCCATGAATGTTTTACTCAATTTACAAAAAGTTCCGAAAATCACGATAGGGCTTATTTTCGGAGGATGTCTTATTTTACAAAAAGTTCCGAAAATCACGATAGGTCTTATTTTCAGAAAAAGACGGTATGCACAGTTTTGCAATCTGCGAATAAATTTCGTTGATTGTAAAATGAAGTTAAATGAAATGGTGAAAGTAAAAATTTAATCTTTAAACTTTTGATTAATATTCTTTATAAATTTTAAAAATAACTTTTCATATATTAGTAATGAATATTTGTTATGCGTGATTGATAGAAATGAGAATAAAGAAATTCGATATGGATAATCTTCAATAAAAGTTTATTTGGAAATTTAAGGTTCAAAATAACCGTTGCAGTTCATTGAAGATAATATCAAAAACATAAACCACATTTGGCATTATTATCGCTTATAACAAATGTGCTAAATTTCACAGTGCACTAATATATAAATTAATGTATGGGTTCTGAAATTTTAAATAAAAAATTCTAATTTTTTGCAGATATGCCTAGAAATATATCTACATTAAGATGATGGCATAAAATTTTATAATTCAAAATCTTTTTGAGAATTTATTAAGATTATTTAAAAATACAAATTTTTAAAATAAATCCAGAAAAAAGTGTACACATCTTATTTGGATTAAATCGAAATTTCTACCGAAACCGAGTATGAAAGAAGAACATAAGTAAGTTTAATTTAAGTCAATATTATTGTTTGCCAAATTCAATTAACATTGCAGGGTTCAAATTTCAGTTGCTGACTTTAATTAAGACAAGTAATATAAAAAAAAAATTTTTTAATTCAATTCTTACTTAGATCAACAAAGAAAAATTTTTAAAATACAAAAAAAAAAATTAATTAAAAATTTTAAAAATGTTTTAATATGGGAAAAAACTGTTAACATCAAATATCATCCACTGCAAGTTTAAGAAAAAATGTATTTGAACTTGTGTGGATGAATAAAAAGTATTTTATTAACGATTGAAAATTTGAACAAGATATAGGTAGAGTGGGCCAAGTCTTTTTTAGTTTTCTAATGCATCATTTAAACCATTGCAACCTTTTTCGGTGCTACTATTGTTCACAGTACACAATACAGAGTATAGCAATACCCGTCCCTGGAAGAAATTTAAAAAAAAAATTTTTTTATTATTATTATTGCTATAAATATAACAAAAGTGGGATCTGTTTTTGTTCGTCCTCAAATTATTGAAGTGTATACCATTTCATTTTCAAATAAAAACATAGAGGTGTAATTTTCTTTCCGTTCTGAATGCCCTTTTCTGATCAATCTTTCTTAGTTCAACAGTATTCATACATCATTGTTGAGTTTCTACATTAACACCGTTATAAATTATAGAACTATAATCTTCAGTGGATGCACATGCTTTCTTAGTGTATCTAGTGTTTTGAACTTAAGTTTATCACTCCTGTGTTCATGTATATGTATGCATGTACATGCTGTAACATTACATGCAAACTCATGCTGCTGATTTCAGTAGTTTTCAAACAGAATTGGGTAGAAAAGAAATAAAAAATGCTATTGCACAGGATTTTATGACAGGCCAGATTTTGCCCATACCTGATATACAGCATGAAGTATGAGACTTGGAATCATCGGGAATTAATTCAGGTTTTAAATTGTAAAATTAAAAATATGAAAGGCTATTTGTGAAATAACAAAGCATTTATGATCTTAAAAGTATCACAATTTAGTTCCCTCCAAAAAAAAGTCTGAATGTTAAAATTTGTTTTGCTTCATTAAACATATTTTTCAACCTAAGTTGTTTAAGCAATTTTTATTTTATGTGTTAATTCTTTCTCTTTAATTTTATAGAAAAACATAACTTCTTGTTTAGTTTCATTATTAAAGTCCTATAATTGCAGTGTCATGAATATCCATTAAATAATCAGTTGAAATCTTTTCCCTTTTCACTGTCTTAACTATTGGCAGCAATATTTTCTGGATATAAAACTATACTACAGGTTTCACTGTCTTTTGATTGATGATCGGGGCATTATCATAACAAGAAAGCCCTTCAAGCTCCATCATCCGTAATTTAGGTTTTGTCACATTTCATGAATTTGGAAATTTTATAATTCTTTTCCCATCAAAGGAGGTTTTTGGGGGGGGGGCATATTTTCCCAGTGGCAGTTATTACAAGTTTAGGTTGTTAGTTGGCTTCTTTTCTGAGACAACCACATTTTTCATTTGTCTGCAGTGTGGGTAATGTTTCACGTAAGTGAAATCTTACAGTTTCAAATTCGCTGAGAGATGACAAGTAACTATCCTGTATCTTCAAAAAATACATTTGCTGCACAAAGAAAAAACTGCATTTGACGAGCAGCCTGATGAAACTTAAATGTGACTCGAAGCTAAACCCAGGCAGCATGCATTCGTAAATTGTGCGTGAAAAATTCGTACAATATACAAATGGCCTTTCGTATAAAAAACATAAACTTGAACATAAGAATATCATAAAAAGTGTCCTGGAAAAAAATTTATTATATATATTTATTACATATAGGTAAATCTTCCCATTTTTTTACTTTGTATATCTTTAGTGAAAATTTACATAGATTCAAGCGAATTTTTTTTTTACTTTTCACTAACATGAACTTTGCACAGAAATTTACATAATTTTTTTTCTATTTTTTGCTATGTATATTGGAAATAATTTTTGTAAAAATTTCATTTTTCATGAATTATAGATATATTTTCACAGGTTAATACCATATTTTTGTCATTATATGCAGATAATATACGTACATTACGAATATAATACGTTTTAAACATATTTGATTTTCATAGACCAGTGCATTTAGTTATACAGTGATAAATTAGAATATACAGTAAGACCCCGCTTAACGCGGGGTATACATTCCATCAAAGTGGACCACAATATGAAACAGTGTTAAACGAGGTTATCTCATCATGTAAATAATGGGGTTAGGGGAAGATGGATAGAAAATTGGTCAGGTATTTTACCATTAAATTTATTAATTATGTTTTTATAACAATAAAACAAACATTTATTTCTTACAAATATAGAAACAAATATACATATAAAAATAAATAAAATTCTAAGTCAGTATATTTACGTTTCAGATCATTCAGTCTCTTCTGTATTTCCAATTTTCTGTCTTTTTATCAAGAAGGTATCTAATGTAATTTGCAAAAATTTTCCAGCAGAAAAAGTATGAAAATCCGAGTTTAAATTATTGAGAAACTTTAAAGAAGAAATGTTTTGTCAGAGATCGTTTCTTCCTAAGACGTGTTCCTCAATTTTCTGTACACATGGTGGAGGGGGATTCTCAGCAACAGGTTCCATTGCCAAATCCCTTGGCGAAATTGGTGGAATTCACGATGGTGCCAACACCTTTTCACAAGTCGGCCACTGTCTGAAGTATAGAAATTTCATAAAAGTGCCTTTACAGAAAGGTTTTCATACCCTTATGAAGACCAAACTGTAGCTTGTAAAAAGAAACCTTTATAAGTTTGCTACCTAGGTAGCAGCTGTTTGAATTAATTTATTTTGCTATACAGATTAGCAAAATAAATGAAAAATTCATTTACATTACGGACATGATTCAAATAAAAGTACTGCCATCATTATAAAGAATTTCTTTAAAAATAGTAAATGTTATTTAAATGACACCATTTGCTATTCTATTATTTTAAACTACATTAATTAACCTACTGAACACAGCCAAACAGAAATATTTTGCTTAGCATCACGATCATTTTACAAAAAGAGCATTGTGTTAATATGCAGTTCTATATATTACAAAAAATTCATAAACAGAAAATTTGTCATTCAACTTAAGTTTTAGACAAGCAAATGTTTTCTGTTTTTAAAATTCGCTTAATGCATTAGAAAAAAAAGGAGAACTCCTTATAAATATACATACTGCGGTTTAAAATTTTGTTGAAATATGTCATGCTTATGTTTTAAAGTATCAGAGTGAGAATTATTTTAATTAAATGCAAGGAAAGGTAGGTACTAAATTAGCAGCATGACCAATAGCACATTTTGCTTTGAAAAGATCTCGAATGAAATCCGATTGCAGAATGTAACGTCTTTTACTAATATAATTTAAGGATAAAGAACTTAATATAAATTGAAGGATCTTTAATACTGCTATAGTTAAAAGCATGGAAATTACAATTTATTTTCAATTTCAAGTTAAACTCACTTAAGGGGGAATTCATTGTTTTTTCAAGAATATTATTGTGAAATTATAATAAAATTTTACACAACATGTGCCAGAACTGCCTGCTTATGTGATTCAAGCAGCCTAATGCTATAAGTACTAATCAAATTGATGATTAGTACATGATGATAACTAAAATATTTTGGCTCTTTAATTTAAAATAAAAGTTAAAAATAATTTAAATTACTACATGTGATGTTTTATGGTTAACGTTATCTTTTGCTTACTTTTACATAGTACTAAAAACATATTTAATACAGGAAGTTTTATGCATTAAATTATTAATCAGATATATATGGCTATTTTACACATTTCAATTAACCAGAAACCGGTACACAATTAAAAGTAGTATCAGTTAATTCCTTCAGAATCAGAATACAAATCTTTAATTAAGATAATAATTGCATCTCAATTTTCAGTATAAAATATTTTAATTCTAAGTCTACATTCATGTTCAATATTTTAATTCTAATTCTACATTTATGAGCATTCTTAGCAAAATAAGGAAACAAACAGAAAGATAATAACAATAAAATTATAAATAATACTGTAAAAAAGTTTTAAAAAGCCACGTAGAATGATGGAAAAACTAAATAATTGAAGTTTTCCTTCAAAAATCAATTTAAATTCAAAACTTTCTTATCTTCTGTTGTCACCGATGATTTGGTAAGGAAAGTTGATGAAGCAATTCATGAGAACAGACACTTCATAATGACAACTCTTTCAGAGGCATTTCCACAAATTTCACGTATTGTTTTGTTCAAAATTGTGTCTGCTTGAATTATAGCAAACTGTGTTCCCGATGGTTTCCAAAAATGCTCACTGATGTTCACAAAACAAAGCGACTTGGTAGTGCCCTGACATTTCTCATGCAGTACAGTGATGAGGGAGAAAACTTTTTAAACCAAATTGTGACAGGTAATGAAACTTGGGTGTGTCATTTCACGCCAGAATCGAAACAACAATCGATGGAATGGAGACACACTCATTCTCCGAAAAAACAAAAGTTCAAAATGACAGTGTCATCACAAAAAATCATTTGCACTGTCTTCTGGGATAGGAAAGGCGTTTTGCGTACTGAATTTCTTCCTAGAGGTGAAACCATTAATGCGGCACGATATTGTGAGACTTTAACAAAACTAAGGCGTGCCATTCAAAACAAACGAAGAGGAATGCTCAGTAAAGGAATTGTGTTGCTCCATGACAATGCTCGGCCCCATACTGCTGGTGTTACTCAATCGTTAATTCGACAGTTTCATTGGGAGCAGTTCGATCACCCGCCGTACAGCCCGGACTTGGCGCCGTTCGACTATCACTTGTTCCTGCACACGAAGTGCGAGCTTGGTGGCAAGCACTTTGGATCTGACGACGACACGAGAAATGCTGTGGAGTCGTGGTTATCGAAACTGGCAGGAAGTTTCTTTGACGATGGTATACAAAAACTGGCCACCCGCTATGACAAGTGTTTGATCATTGGCAGAAACTATGTTGAAAAATAGTGTAAGACATGTATTTTCATGTAAAAATAAAATTGGATTCGAAAAAATTGTTTACTTTTTTTTTTTTTTTTCAAAATGGTACTTAGTTTTCGAATACGCCTCGTATATATAATTAAAAAATAAAGTAATTTTCTGAGCTATATGTTGCAACTGATAAAATGGTATTTACTAAAAACTATGTTTTGTAATTCATTTGACAGTGTGTTTTTAGATCTGGTATGTTGTTGACCTGGGGACATATGTAAATTTATCTTCCTTATTACAACAGTTTTTCAGTTCCTAAGCAGTGCCTATATCTGTATAAGAATAAATGCATAATAAACTATTAATAAACCATTAATAAATTTATGAATGGTAGTTGGCAACCTAATAAGTGTTAACTTTGATGACAGAATTTACCGTAATCACTAAAGCATTATCAAATG
>KK114249.1:6662-83229 GCA_000611955.2 Stegodyphus mimosarum | reverse complement strand
AGCAGTATATTAAAGAGTAATACTTATTTTTATATATAGTATATATTAATTGTACGCATTTGTCTGAATGAACTTTTTTAATAGCCCTGAAAATGTACCTCGATTGTTTGACTTGATTCATGTGAAAGATAAAGCTCTATTACCTGCTTTCTACTTTGCTCTTCGAGACACCCTAGTTGCAGAAGACCTTGAACAAGCTACTCGCATTGGCCTACAGGGGAGAACTAGGTATCGTGTCGTGACTTTAAAAGGGCAGCTCATTGATTTAGCAGGTAGTACCCATTTAGTTTGCACTAAATATGTAATAGCTTTATAATTTTTTTTAAATTGTATGAACAGTCTTATGCTGATTCGAAATTTGCCATTATAATTTTTTTTAATCAGCTAACATTTTTATGCATAATTTTAATCATTTACAAATGTGTTCTCAGGGTTAATATTGTTGTTTTTGTAAATATTTTTCATCAATGACAAAAATGCGTATCAGCATTAATGGCTTCCCGGTTTTTCCCGAGCTAGACTCGGACAGGCGAACTGTACCATCCCGGCTCATCTCGAGTGTAGCTCGGGCACTATGAAATTTTACTATGTGCAATCAGTCTTTCCCGAATTATTTCAAATGTGCTTTTTATGGTTTCGAATGCTTTTGTTTACTTTTCTGGCTACTAGATGGTATCACTATACAGTGTTTTCAGCTGTAGATTTAAGATAAGAGTAAGTGTCACTTTCTGGTGGAAGTCCAGATGTCTTTGTTGTGAACCATTGAGTGCTTGCATAACTAACGTCTTGTTTTATTTTTTCAAAATGGCTTGCGTGGGATATATTGATTCTGATTCCAGTGAATCCAATTCAGATGATGATTTTGGAAGTGAATACCGTTTAGATATTTCAGAAGTTCTACTGTCCAGATTGCGATGTTGGACTCTGTGCAGTACCGTGTTTTCGATAGAATCATACACGATCAAATTTTGATTAATAATTTCATAATCATTTATGTAAATGCAAAAGATATAAATAAAATTTAATTCAAGATAAAAGCTAGATATTCTAAGCTTTATATTTATAGTTAGTGTGAATTGACTCTAAAGTCTAATGATTTCTGCCGTACAGAAAGCCAACTATACAGGTAAATTACTCATTTATTTAAATTGATTTTTTTACATTAATTTTTAGGAAATTTTGTATGCGAATAATGCTGTTATGTTTAAAAAGCTATGTATGTATGAAAATAAGCAATTTTTTTATCCATAATTCCGAAATAAAATGAACCTGGAAGGAGTTAAAGAACAATATTCAAAATACTTATTTCATTTCTCTTGTTTCAACTTATGAAAATATTAATTCACAACTTTAAAAAAGCGGGGAGGGGGAGAGAAATCTGTCCTGGCATTATCTATAGAAGTAATCAAAAAGCAAGTCGAACACAAATAAACAGTTTCTGATAATTACATTTCTGAAAATAATCAATATCAGTTTTAGAAAAAATGTAAATAAAAACTTAGATTTGTGTTATATTATGAAAATGAACAATTATTTTAAGACAAATTCTTTAAAGAAAAAATAACATTGTACATATGACAGTAGGACTTTTGAAAAGTGTATCTCAACGCAATACTTAATGCTTTGTATAGAAATAGAAAAATTAATGTTCTGTAAAATTTTGATAGCCTGCACTCATTATGAATGAAAAAAAGTAGGAAATTCAGTATGTTAAAATTAGCATCAGTTCCTCCCCCCTTATGTACATATGCAAATAAACTTTTTAACAAAAATAAGCTATTTTGGTTGAAGAAGCATTTTCTGTGCGTTTACAGTACTTTCATTTAATAGTAAATGCAGCTAATGAATATATGCATATTTATCATTCTAGATAAATCATTCCTTTTGTGTATATGTATTGTACTGTCTTTTATGTGATTAAACTGAAGAATTTGTCTGCAACTTTTCAGTTGTTGATTTGCAACTTAAATTTACCTCCTATCTGATTTACTTACATTCCACACAGTAAGCAAGCTTTGTATATTGGCAGAAATTGGAGATAATTTTTTTGAAAAATAGCATTTATAAATTTTCTTCTGAAAGGTAATAAGGGAGTTAAAGAACTATTTATTTTTTTACATATTTTCTAACTTCTTTAAAAAGTGTAAAATTACTTTGAAAGTAGTTTCGTTGGTGAACATATGTTTTCTATATAAAATACTGCAATGCATTTTAACAGTACTTCCTCAAGAAATTTCCCTTTAATTTTATTTTCTCTACTGTATGTTTTCTCAATACTTATGTGTTATTGCAATCACCTTAGTAGAAGTTACCAAATTTTTAGAATGTGCCAAACTTTGGAAACCATGCACATGACGATTCTTCAGGCGATCATGCTCATAGAAATCCTTTAATCAAACAACATCACCATTCTTGCATGTGTTATTTTTATTGTATTTCAATGAATTTTATAAACAAATCGGGATATTTTAGGCATTAAAGTTAACTATAAAATAAGCACTTGTAGCATTTACTATCGATCGAAGAAATTGTGGTGAAATTTCTTCAGGAACACATAATTTTGATATAAAATCTCTGAAGGGAACAACGAGGAGATGCATCAGTAGATAGCTAATGTTACCAAAGTTTGCATGATGCGTAAACTACAGTTCTTTAATTTTTTAAGTGTAAGCTGATTTCTGTATACTTGGAGAGAAGAATAGCACAAAAAATAAATAAATAAAAATAAAATAAATTACAGAAAGATTTGGAGAAACATGTTTTTTATTTATTAATGTGCCAGGTAATAATTAATAATAAAAATTTCTATTTGAAATTATTAAAGTATGTTTCCTTTTCATATATTGATAATGTTTGCCAAATTACAATAAATGCTGATTGAATTGATGAAATGAAACATTGCAAAAACCACCTACTTGCACCCCATAAGTAACTTTTACCTTTTCATTTGTAAAAAAAATCAAGTTGCACGAGGTGTTTACATTAATATTTAGGTGCTATTTTCTCTTTGTGCTGACATTATGTGAATCTATTAAATCTTGGTTAAATAACTCTTCAATTGTAAATATTGTATGGTTATTTATGTATGTGTAAACAATCCAAATTTAATGTAAAAATGAGGAAGGAGTGTAGAGTCATTTGGATTTTTGAAACAAGAGTAATGAAAAATGTCCAGTGCCCTTGCCGGGACTCGGACCTCTTGAATATGCACCTAGTGTGCTGGTCATTACACCACGAAGGCATGCTAAGGTGGGAGAAATATCTTATAGGGCAAAGTATTAGCAAAATTTCAAAATAATAAGGTCTATAATATGTACAAATCTTTAATCCACAAAATTCATTGTTATGAGCTATGAAGATTGCCAGAATTCTACTGCATGTAGTTTTATTGTTTATTTGTTCAAGCTGTAGTGATTCATATTTCTTTATTCCAGGGACAATGACTGGAGGTGGAAATAGGGTTGTAAAAGGACGAATGGGGCAGACAGTTATAGAAAATTCTTTCTCATCTGAAGATGTTGAGAAAATGAATGCTGCTCTCAATAATTTGTATACAAAGTTATCTGATTTGAAGCAGCTTCATAGAAATTTGGAAGATCAAATATCACAAAAAAGCAAACACCTTTCGTCTGTTCAACATTCTATTAAGAAAAAGAAGTTACATTGTACTGTAAGTTTTCTTAATGATGCTGTACATCATTTCATTGACTAAAAATTGTTGTCCTTTTTTTGTTTTATTAATGCGACCTATTTTTCTGTACCTTATAGGCTCACAAAGAAAACATTGAGATGATGAAAACTCAGATAGCAGAGCTGAAACAGAAAATACAAGAATCTGCAGTTGACAAGCAAAAAGTGCAAATGCTCGAAAAGAAAATAGAAGAAAAGAAAAAAAGTATATATATATATGTGTGTGTGTATGTTATAGGTTACTGAATATATTATCGCCTTTGCAAATACGTAGTAATGGAAACGAGACATAGAAGTAATAACATAGTAATGTTGATCTATATCGAAAAGGAAACTTGGCAGCAGAGGCAGATTAAATATTCATCTTTTTTTCAGTTGATATTTGCAGCCACAATTCACTTGGTACTCTAATCATGTCTATTCAAGAACATTTACATTTTTTATATGTTATGATAGGAAGAGAGCAGTGAGGCAGCGTGTTAGCAAGAACAGAGGTAGATGCAAAGTGTGCAGTTATCCAACGTAGAGGCTCACCAATAGAAAGATTTCAGTTCTCGAAATTTTGAGTTGAAGTTCCCAATTAGCTACACCATCAGCATGCAAGTCATATGATAACAGGTTTCGTACGGTCCTTAAGAGTCCTTAAAAGTCCTTAGGTTTTTTAGAATCAATTTTCGGTCCTTAAAAGTCCTTAATTTCTCCCAAAATCAGTAGAAGGTTCTTAATTTTAATCATCTAAAATTTCGGTCCATTTTTAGGACTGTCATTTCAAGTGCAAATTAGCATTTTCGAGGAATATTTTTGGTGATTCACTGACAAATATGGTTATTGTTTGAATTTGTTCCTATTTCTAATATAAACGGTGCAATACTCGAGTTTCTAGGCGAGAAATGAAACATAGGCATTTCGAAATTGTTTCTTTTTTCTAATGAAGAGCTCTTAAACAATTTTTCCTTTTTGGGGATGTGAATTCTTTTATTAAACGGTTCTAAATTTGGCTACTTATCAATATTTTGGCGATTTTAAGATAAATTTCTAAACAAAATTTTTAATTCGGAGATCTGTGAATTTTTCAATACTTTTGTTTAGAACATTGTAACATTAATAAATTTCGTTAAAATAATGGTAATACATCGAAATTATATTTAAGAACTAACATTGAAATAAAACATTTTTATTTTTCCCTGTTAAATTATAAAGTGATATTTCTTTTCATTTTGGCAACTTATTTTTACAATATTTTGAATCCGAAAATAAACAAGCTAATAAATGCTAAAAAGCATAATTTACAAAAGCAAAATAGCTGTGTAATTATTTTAAAATGTCTTCTTTTTTATTTTTTCATGGTAAGAGTTTTTCCCCATGTAATTGTCTCTGAATATTCAGAACTTTCAGAATGTGCATCTGTTTTCTCTATAAAGTTCATTTATTTGTCTTTATTTATATTTATTTTTTTATTTCTTTTGTGTGCGTGCGTGAATTTTTTTTAAAAAATACTTCTGACTTTTCGCTGTTGCAGAATGGGTAGTGGTAGTCTTTCTTTAGGATTTTAGACATTGCACCTTGGAAAGTTTAGAAGGATTTTATAGATCTAAGATTCTAGAAGATTCCAGAAAAATGTGACAAAATGAAAAATATTTTCATAGTATTAACTTGTAATGGATGTATTTTACAGAATGTTTGTGATGAATTGCTTACTCTTTGGAGAATTTTTGGGAGAACAATGAAAACCTAATATTTGAATGTTTTACTTCTGATCCTAGAAATCTTTTCCTTAACATGATTATTCCCCCCCCCCTTTTTGTTCTTTTCCTAAGCAGAAGCAGGGAAAATGCCAATAAATGCTTCTAATGTTGGCAAATTGACACGTATCTCCTGAAAGGAATTTTCTTTTAAAAAATAATTGAAAACTAACAACTTAGAAGATTATTATATGTATCTTATATATCTCAATGCATGACACGCAGGGCTGGCATTAGGCATTTTCGTACTTGATGCAGTCTCTATGGGTCCTCCCAGTCCCTGCCCTACATTCTAAAAGTTTTGCTATTTCAATATTTTATTGCTCTGTTCATCACTAAAATCTAAAAAATTCTGCCACACCGGCTTTGACCATATATTATTTCATATTTAGTCTTAATGTTCATATTATTTAAAGAATAAAATTAGCAGCTTCTTCTATATATTTTAAATGCACGTAGTTTTTAGAATAACAGAAATCTATAAATAAATCCAAAAATTCTGAAATACAGATGAACCTTATTGAGAAAAGAAACTGAATGCATAAAGAGAAAGAAAATTGTTCTTTAAATATATGTGCAGTTAGTATTACGTAAATTAGTCAGTTGTTTATAATTTCAGCCTGTACTATAGCTTCTCCCTTCTTTTCCTCACCAGAATGCAAATCGTTTAGACAGTATTTAAATTGAGGTTTTTGTATTGTAAGACAGAGAGTGTTTTTAGCTTTTGCTTGCATGCTGCATTAGTTCCTGCCAGCTGGTGATAATTTGTAATTATTCAGCTTTGCGTTATTGCTACCGATATTTGAATCTGGGTCGATTATGAGTTACTAAGCCAGCTTAGATTAAAATTAAATTGTGCTGTCTTTGACTACTAGTCCACAATTTTAATTTGACTCTTCCTTAGTTACATCGCCATGAGCTGTAGTTCATTCTGCTAGCATAAGAACACGCACTTATGTTATAAGTTCTGTTTAAATAAAGAGGTTTATTCTAAATTTCATCTGACTTTATAGTTACTTTCAGACATGACGATAATTTGCTTATCAATTGATAATTTGCCTATCAAGAGTTTTGGCCTATTTAACTTTTCCCAGATCATATAAAACCTCATAGGTATAATGTCGAGACATTGACAAGTTAGGAGATGAAGCAGAAACTAATACGAACATCGGTTTGCTTGTTGAAACAAAATTCTCATTGTTAGAAAAGATGCTTAAAGAGAAGGAAATTGATATAAATTAGCCATAATGTCTGGGAAGGTTTCGAATTAAAAAAACGCATAAATATTTTGTTGAGTATTGTTGCTGCAAAACATAAACGTGTTGTAGCTTTTAATGTATTATTATCCTGATGTCGTTTAAGAATCAGTGTCATAAATTACACGTATTTTAAACTGTAGAATATTATTAGACTGATTTTCATCAAATATTTTTTAAAAAAATATAAAATTTAACAGTGGCCAGGTAAATCTATAATATGTACTACCTAATTCTATAATATCTACTACCTACGTAACTACCTAATTCAATTATTGGTAACTAATTGCTCACCTTTAAAAGTTAACTTTACATCGAGTCTTTCATTTATCCTTACCATAGTCACAAGATACAAAGCAAAAATATAAAAATTGCTATAAAACATATTCCTTACAGCTAGTAAGACTTAAAATAATACAAAACAACTTATCATCTCTAGTGCTTTAGTGGTGTATTAGAACCTTAAAAGTATGTTAACTGTATTACAACTCCAGGAACTCTGCACGAAGCTACGACGCTAACTGCGTCAGACAGAGCATAACTTTCAAAAACCCTGCCAACATCAGGCATTCAGGTCTGTTCTGATCGGCAAGTCTCTGTCTAGGCAAGCAACAGCAGTGACAATAGCCAGTCTTCTGTTATGGATTTTACTTCTCATTTTAACCTATGCCGTTTCATATAAAATCGGTCTGCTGTTTACAAAATCTCTAGATTGAGCAAATACTTAACGGAATGAGACATAAAAGAAAAAAATCAGCATAAAGCTAACCACTCCTAAAACGTCAATAAAATGTCACTAATTTTCTTGAAAATATCTCCGACTATTATAAGTGTAAAATGTTTCATACTTATTTGACAAATTTTACAAAAATGATTTTATTCCTGAATTTATTTTATAATTATGCTTAATAATAGTGCACCCTACTTAAAGATCTATTTTTTATTAGGTTGATATAACGAAAGTGAGGTTTAGGCATAGAGTTTAATTGAATTTATGCAGTTCCGATTTGCTGATAGGTCCTTAATTTTTTTCTTTAATGGTCCTTAAAAGTCCTTACTAGTACTTAATTTTCATGTGCAGAAATGTGTACGAACCCTGGATATGGATTGATCTAGAAATGGTGCAGTCCAGAAACAGTCGTTACTATTTTTAGGTAGAGAAAGGAAATGCCCTAATTAAAAATGAGGAATTAAGGGGCTATTGCCTATTTTTATCTTACACAAACACACATATATACTCAGGGTGGTCATAAAAAATTTCCTCGATATTATGAACCCCTAGCAGACTATCCCCTCAACCAACTGAAATTAAATTTCAGATATTGTTATTTGAAGAAGAGTTCTCGAGATTTTGGTGATTTCAAGTTCTCATGATAGATATAGAGTTCCAATACAGCTCTCATGTTATGGTTACAGTGCAAAAAATTTCGAATGGCCGTACTCACATTTTTCCTGCGCAAATTGATCAGCACACTGAAAAACCATAAATGGCATTGGAATGATACATGTATGATGAAAATAGCTAGTGCAAAACATTTACAGAGAAAAGCATTGTAAAGGACCAGTGGCAACAGAAGACAGAAGAAAAAAAAACTTTTATAGGAATAACAAGTTTTCAACATGCCCATCTTCGCAGATGATAATACAGAAGATTGTTAATAATGATGATGAGCATAATAATCATAGGAGGAATCAGTATAACTTCACGTTTTATGGCACGTTTCAATTCTGAAAAATTTCTGGGATTTGATATGTATACCTTAGCTTTCAGATTATCCCAGAACCAGAAATCCGTCAGAGTGAGGTTGTACAAATGTACTCGCCGTGAAACTGCAAAGTTACGGGAGATGACTTTCCCTTGAAACACTGTGCATGCTACTTGTAATCCAATATATTTTTTTCCCTTTCCTGTCTTGTGTTGACACTGGTCCTTTACAATACTTTTCTTTGCAAATATGTTACACTGGTAATTTTCGTCATACATGTATCGTTCCAATGCCATTTATGGTTTTTCAGTGTACTGATGAAGCGCAGGAAAAAGTGAGTGTTGACATTAAAAAAATTTTGAAAATTATCATTGTAACTGTAACTGTGAGAGCTGTATTGTTTAAAATCATTGTAATCTTGAGCACATACCTTCAAATAACAATATCTGAAATTTCATTTTGATTGGTTCAGCGGATAGGCTGCTAGAGGCTCATGTATAGAGAAAGTTTTTTATGACCACCCTGTATATAAACTTTTTAGAGAACTATTATTGTATCCATGTAACAGTTTTTGTCTAATATAAATACAGGTTAGAAAATTTTGTCAGTTCCTAAAGCCAAAATTTTGTTTTTTTAATTATTTATTTATCTTCTATATTAGAAGATTGCATTGTCCGTACATAGCGAATTGAATTATTTAGAAAATCACTTTATCTATACTTCTTAAAACCATTTTGCAACAACTATTGTTTTATAGCCATTAATATAGTTGAGAATTTTTTCACCATATAACATGTCGCTTGCAAAATACATTATCATCTGCATCAAATATAAAATTTTATGACAGTGATGAAATTTTGTAATCATGTATCAATTACAGTCTCTTTCTTTTTCTCTTTTAAAACTTATTTAAATTGTAATTTTCTTTTTCAGGTGTTAATGTATTTTTTAATTTTATTTATACTAGTGTACATTCAAAAGAAATGAGCGTCAAAGCTTTTGATGTCCTTGATGGTGTAGTAATCAGCAGAAGCTGACTGCTATTTTGAAACCAAGGTGTCAGTCTGACTTTCCTATGACTCCCTGTTTATATGTGTACCCCCTTCTCATTAGTACAAATTTTTTTAACTCCTGTACTGCTCTGTGGGCATTGTTCTAAATGAGTAGATGGTTAAATTTTAGAGATGTTAGGTTATTTTAAGCAGAAGACATGAAAAATTAGCAGCACCCTCACCGGGATTCAGTCCTAGACCTCTTGAATATGTGCTGAATGTGCTATCATTATACCATGAAGGCATGTTGGAAGGAAGAAAATGCCTTAAATAATAGATTGATTTGCTCATTCCCAACAAATGCTTTAGAAGCGTGTGTCTCGTTTTTTTTGGGGGGGAGGGGGAGATTACTTTTCAAAATATGACTTCCCATCCCCCTTTATTTCAGTTTTGTTTAAAAGGTTACTTAAATTTATCAATTTGCAATAGTAGACAAGATTTTTACTTGCCACCCACCTATGGCCAGTTGGCCAACAGTATAGGAGTTAGTGACTTTAACTACCATACAAAGAGCCTGGGTTTTAATCCAGTAGAAGGCATGGTTGTAAGTATAGTCTGTCCAACATGGGGATACCCAAAATGTGCGGCAGTCCGAAAGTCCAGTCTAGAGGTTGGTGGTAGGAGAAAAGTGTTGTGATCCTCAGGCCCATCCACCTTTTCTCTCCTTCAAAATTGAGGGCAGAATTGAGCAAAGTCTTACTGTCACCTATATGATGCCCATGGTTCTTGCTAACAATTAGCACAATCGCGGCTCCTTGCCACAAATAATTCCTTGGGTTTGCTGTAATTAATTTCAGGCATGCGAGATCAGTCACAACAGGTTTTTATTTATTTAATGGTAAAATCCTCTCTGTTAGACTGTTATCCAAAATTTTTTGGCTACAATATCTAGAAATTTGCTCTTATGTGGTAAATATTGAGTAGCAAATATTAATTTAAATGTGGCAAGATATCTGAAGGTTATATATTTTAAATTAAGCTATCTTTTTATAATCTGTTTTTAAATTAAGCTATCTGTTTAACAACAGTTAGAAATTTGCTCTTATATGATAAATATTGAGCAGGAAATAGTAATTTAAATGTGGCAAGATATCTGAATGTTATATATTTTAAATTAACTATCTAGTTATCAATATTATATAAAATATGTTTATTAAATTTTGTAATAATTCATCACTATCTTTCCTATTGCCTTCTAATTTTTTTTAAATATAAATGCTTATCTTATTAATAGTCTTACCAACAGTAATTATGTTCAATTATTTTATACTGCACTTTTATTTAATAATAATGAAATCTTCATCTCTTTAAAAGTAATTAAATTTGTTCAATATAATAAGTTAACTGTTGTGTTATAAATGTGGAAGAATTCTTTTCTTTTAATTTTTTATTACTTATTTGCCTTTTATTTGATCTGTTCTCATATAAATTAATATGTTTAGAAATTATTATATTTATATCTGTTTTACATCTGTAATAGATATTAAACACAAGTGCATATGCAGCAGTAATACTTATTAATTTGTTTTATTAGTTTTTGTATATAATTTGCTTCTTTTTAAGGCATGTAATTGCATTTGAAATTTTTCATCTTTATGCTTTCTCTTTTTTAACAGAATATGAAATAGCTTCAGAAGAAGCATCAGTTGTTGAAGAAAAGGTTTCTAAGTAAGCGTAATAGGATGTGTTTATACCTTTTCATTAGTTTTAAAGAGCTGTATATTCTAATGTGTAATATTCATATATAGTTAGAAATTTAAGTTTGCGTACCTAAGCATAAAAGAAGTATTTAGTAATGAACCAAACAAACTCCTAATAATTCAAATAGAGAGTATAGAAAGTCAAATGAAAAAAGTGTTATTTGATATGCTTTTATGATAATGACCAAAGAAACATATCAGATGATTTTGCTCCCTCTCGTTTGTCTCTTCCATCTTTTTTGAATTCTTAAAAGTTTTGGTTTTTATTTTGTTGCTAAGTAAAAATTTATTTTATCTGCTGTCCGTAAGGAAGTAAATTTGGTTTAATGTCTTGCATTTTTTGTGCATTTACATTAATTGCAGCAGCAAAACATGCTTGTAATGAATTTTTTTTATTATTATTGCTATTTCTTGTCAAATTGTTTCTGAATTTTTTTATATGTGTGTATTTAATTCTCTAAAAAATGTTAAATAATAATGAAAAATTGTCATTTTTGCTAAATTTAAAGTTTGTGATGAATGGCAGAATTTTTTTACATTGCAAGTATTCCAGTCTAGATTCCAGTATGAATTTTATAATTTTGTATGTGTTTGAATTCCAGTAAACAAAATATCATTTTAAATTAATCATTCTTTTAATATATTTATTTAGTAGTTTAATAAAATAAAAAAAATATTTAAAATTAATAAATAAAATAATTTAATTATATAACTAAATAGATTTTGTTGACTGATTTGAAAATATGACATATTCGTGTATATCTATATTCATGTGTTTCATTTTTGCAATTTCTTTCATAGATTACAAGCTGAAATATTAAAAACCAGTAAAGGCAAATACAACAAAGCTCAGAAAACTGTGGACCTCCTCACAAAAAAAATTTCTGATGTTTCTCAAGCTATTACAAAGTCTTCTGTTAATATGAAGACATCAAAAAGGTTTCTTTTTGTATTT
Source organism: Stegodyphus mimosarum (assembly GCA_000611955.2). Lineage (NCBI taxonomy): Eukaryota > Metazoa > Arthropoda > Arachnida > Araneae > Eresidae > Stegodyphus > Stegodyphus mimosarum. Next base: position 71,128 of record KK114249.1, on the reverse strand, counting down.
CTTAGAAAAGGATTATTTTCATTAAATGCATTGTGTCATTAAAAAAATGTTGCATTTAAAGTCTATGTGTTAAATATTTATGTTAAAAATGCAGATTTGAGCTCAGAGTAAATTTCAAAATAGTATCTTTAGTTAAATATCCATCTGAATTTTGTTTGGAGTCTTAACATCTAAAGGTTTTAATTCCATGCATCTTGAATGTAACCAGTTTTCAGTATGTTGCCATTCATAATGCTTAAAAGATAAATGCTGCTTGCATCAAACTTAAAAGATAAAAGTTTTTATGTGTTTAGCATAGCAAACTGAGTAATTTAAAAGAAACACAATTATTAATCATTTAAATCTTTAGTTTCCTTTTCTAAAAACATATTAATTGGTATAAATTAATATTAAAATACTTTAATTTATTATACATCCAAATTGTCATTTTAATTAAACTTTGTTGTAATTAATAAAAGATGTTTCTAATACCATATGTCAGATGTGTGTATGTATGTATATGTGTGTGGTGTGCGTGCGTGCATGCGAATTCGTGATGTATTTGATTGTATAATGATTTATTTGTAATATATTTGTTGTATTTACTATTTTTTTATTTGTAATGTATTTTGAGAAAAATGAACCAATAAAACCTGAAAGGTTATGCTCATGTGTTACTAATATCAATGCTGTTGCAGTTTTCACATGCATAATATGGTTAATTAGTCACAACCCAATTTCAATGATAACTTTCTATTTTTTTTCTCCCTTAAATCAAATAGGATGTGCTAAAAATTTTAATATTCATTGACAGTAATTAATATATTAATTTAAATCTTTAAATGAATTTGTAATACAGATATTTAAAAAAGTAAGCCTCTTTTTATTCTTCAGTATTTATCCCTTTCATGGGTGATATACAAAACAGTTTAAATTGTGGTAAAATTTTGCATAAATTTGTAACTTATGTATCCTAAGACCACAAAAATGACAAAAAATCTAGAATGAAATCCTGAATTTTGAGGGCCGGTATATATTTTATACTGCTGTCCCTCTAAGACATTTTTTTCCATGTAGCTGCCAATTGTTAATTTTTGTGTTTAAATCTATTTCTGCATACTTTTGACGTGCTTCTATAGAAATGGGTGCTTGAATATAATTATGTAAAGTCAAAACCTGTTAAAATTTCACTAGGAATTAAAAATTTTAAAAATAGAATTTATGTTTTTAGCACTTTGATGATGCCTTTTACCATACAAAAAATCATTTCCTAAAAAGAAATAACAGTTTCTGAAATCGTTATATCTGAATATATAGAGAAACAGATATCTTAGAGCATATACAAAAAAAGTTAATTTTCTCCAAATATGGGCCAAATAATTAAAAAAATTTATTCTATCAGTGTAAGTGAGTGTATTTTTTGTGATTTGAATCATAAGTTTTGATAGCATGTGAAGAATATTTTTTTTCCTTTTGTTTTATACAAGAACTCAAAAATGTTCTGTTTTTATTCTACAAATTTATGTTTAATGTTAGTTAAAAATAAGTCATTGCAAAGATAAAAGTAACTATATAAATAACTTTTAGTCATTCTATTCTTATGGATTACACATGTTAAATTTTGGGAAACACTTGTAAGATTTTGTAATACCTTGCATTATATTCTACACATGCTTTTCTATATTTTAAGGTTTAAAAATATGTAAATAATTTACCCTAACTTTTTTTTAATCAGTCAATATATCAATTGAATATATTTTGTATTAATGTTTATAGAAATATAAAAAAAGTTGAAGAAAAAATTTCGAACATTGAAAAGGAAATAGTTGTAAAAAAAGAGCAAGTGAAGGCCATAGTAAATGAACGAAAAATGATAACATCTGTAGGAGTTGAAATAGTTGCAAAGCGAGATGAAGCAATGGTATGATTGTATTTTGATAGCATTAAAGTACTGAACTACCATTTATATATATTCTTTAAAATATTTTGTCTTCTTTAGTGTAATGTGCTGGATTCGGTAGTTATATAATTCTGCTTTCCTGTTAAATTGATTGTTGTTGAATGCATCAGAATTATTCATATGTAATTTTTATTTTATCTAACTTTTCTAGGATTCACAAAGAACAATGATTTAAATTTCATAAATAATTTTTTATGTAAAAATATATCACTATTAAAAAAACCCCTTTATAAGTGAATTATATAAAACTTTAAAATATTAGTTTTAAATATAATTTTGAATGTTTTTGCTGGTGATTATCTAGTCAGGTGTTAAAAATTAATTTTGAATGTTTTAGCTGGTGATTAAGTAGTCAGATGTTAAGACCTGTAACTGATTAAAGTAGATTTTTCCTAGAATTAATATTAAAACTAAAATTTCTTTACTAATTTAATGAATCTTCATGTATTTTGTGCAGATACATATCTTACAGTTAATTAGGTTAATTTGTATTGCAGAGGAAAATCTTAAAGATGATTTCATATGGCCGAACTGACAAATGAATATATATTGTTTTCATATGATTGAAAATAGAAATATTGTTATTAAAGGATGTGACAAAATATGATTATAAAAATTTCTATTAAGTTTTGTGATAATTTATTTCACTTTGCTGCGAATCTATTGCTGTCTTCATCTCTGAGCATTTACAGTGCACAATAAGTAAATTTTCAAACAGTAGTACTATGTCACATATTGTATAATAACATTCCTTTTCACAATGTTTACCTTGAATGCATAGATTTTATAATTTCATTGCTGATATTTATTGATGTATCTGTTTGACGTGAAAATTTGTTGAACAAATCCTTTTGGAACACTGAATATTCTCGTTAATAAGTATAATTCTAACACAGAAATGCTTTCAAAGATGTCACTTAAAAAGTTGTATTTAATATGAATCATTTTCAGTTAATGCTTTTAATTACTTCAATCAGTTAGAGATGTCTTTTCCTTCATAAACTTTTAAAAATTTTAAATAATTATTCTCTGGTTTCAGGTTTCATTGCAGATATTGTAATTATAGTTAAAATAACTAGTATTAGATGTTCATTTTGTCTTTTTATTTCACTTCTGTATGGCAAAATAAAAATTCCCTAATTTTTTGTTGCTTGTGTTCTAAATAGGACATCAGACAGGAGAGGGGTGGGAATATTATCACAGCTGCAAGTGACTAGCTAATAGTATAAAAATGTAGTTCATGCATAAAAATTACCCAGGAAAAAGAATAAATATGTATTAACTCTTTTTAATGATTTCTTTATACAGCAAAGAAAATTGCATTTTCTTGGAATGTAAAAATTATATTAATTTTATCAATGTTTAAAATGAGTATTTTGAATTTTTTATGTGTTAAATAAAAAAAATTGTTGCAAATTTTGATTGATCCAAATGGATTTAAAATTGATTCAGAAGAGATTTTTTTCATGAGGTCTGTATGTACGTACGTGCATATGTATCTTGTATAACTCAGAACCGAGTAGCCTCAGAATGTTGAAATTTTTATATGGGACTGCTACAACACATAGTTGTGCACCTTCCTTTTTGGTTGCAATAGTCTGCACCAAAAGTATATAAATATACATATATACACACTGTCACCAAAAAAAAAAAAAAATCCATGAAAGAAAAGTTGATAAAAAAAAAATCTGAAAGGTTTCAGATTTTAAATTACGTCCATAGGGACGTTTGTAAACATTTTGGGTGTTACCTTTATTTATTAAATATCACGTTCTTCACACTTAAACCATAAAATTCAGTTCAAAAACAATATCGCAATAATTATAAATTGAGCATATCTTTAGAATTTCTGATAGACAGTCTCATGCGCTGGAGATTAAAACGTTTTTTCTGTACAACTTTGCAATTGCTTGCTTTGAAATCCCTGAGTTTGTTCATCAAAATTTCATTTAAGTTTTATAAAATATGAAATAGATAACAAAACAAATTTCAAATTTGGGCTTCCAGATGCACATATTCGGGTGGAAACGTACGTTATTCAAAATTAGATGGCTCTAGGTGCCGTTGTTTTATCACATTTGGAGAAATACACATACATTTATGCAGATTCTTCATTATTTAATTTCTTTAAATATAATACAGGGCAATAACTTTTGGTGGCAACAATTTGAAAAGTGATACAGTTGTTTATAGTGATTCAACGCATATTGCAAAACGAAAACGATAGTCCTTCAGGGACAAAGCCCCTTTGGCCTAAAAATATATACGCCCAAAAGGAAATGAACTACTGTCATGAAACTTATCATGTATGTAGTGTATGAGGAGATAAAGAAATGATTAGAAATTCAGAGCAAAAGATTGTATTGTTAAGAAATTAGGGCATGAAAAAGGTTACAAATCAGTAAGTATTATAGCCACCTCTGGCAGTCATACAAGCTGAAACGTAGCATGGCATCGAATCAAATAGGTCACTTGTGACCACCTGTGGAAGATCATGCCATAATCTTTGCAAAATGTCGTCCATGTAACTGTGAGCCATCATAGTGCCTTCAAAAATGACTAGAGGTGGTCATGTATCCCAACAAATTGCTCCCCACACTGTCGCACCTTCTATAATTGTTGCATGACACTCAACAACAAATGCCAGATCGGACCACTGGCCTGGCCGCCTCCACACACATGTGTGTTGGGCATCAGCACTGAGATTCAATCGGGATTCATCGCTGAAGATCACATGCCTCCAGTCAGTCACACTCCAGTTTCTCTGAGTTCAGCAAAAATCCAATCCTATGCCTACGATGTGGGTTCAGTGGTAGGCACCTTAATAGGCATTGGCAGCATATACTAGCCTTGGCCAGTCGACTCTGAATGGTTTCCCTTGGTACCACCATATGCATATAGTGATGTTGTTAGTGTGGAAGTGGTTGCTCTTATGATTGCATAATCTTCGTGCTTATTTCAATTCCTGGAACGCCCTGACCTTTCCGCAACAGCAGACTATCTCTTCTGTGATCCACTGCCACCAACACCAAGCAACTACCATATCGCTTCAACAGGTGGCTGATATGCCTGGTTAACCAACTTGCATCTCTAGTCCGTCCATCCAAGTCAGCAGTTTCATTAGAATAGCCCTATGGCATGAGTAATCATGCTTTTAAACTTTCCCAGTTGCGCATCTCATATGCACATTGCGTGCTTAGCATCGAAATTTAAATTATTTGCCTATCTCTTACCAGACTACATTGCTGCCGGATTTTGTGACACTTGCTCACTTCTGGGCGCATATATTTTTTGTGACAGAGTGTATGTATACCCATTTTTGTTATTTGGCTCAGTGAGCTGATTTTTTTTATTCTTTTGTACTGCACATTTCATACTTTAAGAGTGATTGAATTATGTTGTTCTTATGTTCCGGTTAAGGTTTTGTATGCCTTTAGTTACTCTGCATGCAATAGTTGTAGAATTATCAACAACTGAAAAGTTGTTTATGTGGTACTAAGCCTAACTAACCCTTAATTTGTCTGCATTTGAAACTCTAGAATGGAATTAGTAGAATAAAAGTCAGAGTCTGTGCCTTCAATATCATTTTGGCAAGTAGGACCAAAAGTAAACTTTCAGTTTAGTGCACCGAAAAATCTGCCTTCTTGTCTGCTAGCTGATCCCCCCCCCCCCCCGGAAACTTATTTTAATAGTAAAATTTGTTTTTTTAACTGTATTTTGTGTATTTTACGATTTTTAGTGAAGATGTTTGTTTTGAGTTTTTGTGTACTTTTGCCTTGCTGCGAAGTGAGAACTGAATTTATTGAATGAAAAATATGTCTCTAATTAAATTTAAGGAAATAAGTTTAAATGAAATCCAGGGGAAAAAAATGTCAATAATTTAATAGGCCATGCAAGGAAGTCATGTAGTGTCCATATCAAATTTTTTCTCCATATATTGTTAACTTTCCTGTGCCATGCTCCTGGAATAATTTTGAGATGGATGTGCCTTTATCCATTTTTTTCTTCAGCAATATCATTTCTTATATGATTAATATTGAAGAATGCTTTCAATTTGCAGATCCTGTTGCAACTCTATAACTAGAAATTTCTTTTGATGTAATCAAAAATAAGATTTTAATTTCGATAAGCTATCTCTAATAATAATAGCCTGCACAAAATAATAAGCTGGACCAAATTGAAGAGTTAAGAATACTGCAATTTGTTAGCTTATCTGAACTTAAGTTTCCTCACAATCTAATTCTTTCTCCCTTTCCCACTGCTACTAAATGAAAGGAAACCAGTACAAATAACATCTCATACCAAACAAATATATCTCAAATGTTCACTTATTGTTTATTGTTTAGGTCAGCTAGAAAAATTGTAACCTCCCCCACAACCACTCAAATGTGGAAAATGTGGTCATGGCCAGTTTCAATCAATGTATTGTCACTGTCCATGATGTGATTGCCCAGCCAGCAAATGTTTGAAAGTGCATGAAGGAATCTCAGTGAGGAGAAAAATCACTTTTATAGCATATCTGCTGTTTCTTTCGTATTTTATCCTCCGTCCTATACTTAGAAAAAACAAATTCCCAACTTTTTTCTTTCCTTTAATGGTTCTAAAGTTCGAATTTCTGACTTTATAGCATGGGTTTTTATTGTTTTACTTATTTTGGATGCTTTTCTTTGAAGATGTTCATAGTGGAAAGCAGTTCTCCCTTCTTTTTAATTAGTTCTGTAGTATGTAAAATATGATTCAGTACAGTTTTATTGCACTTTACATTTGTATCAAAGTATAAATATGTAAAAATTAAATTTATTTGTGGATAATGCTGTAAAGGATTTTAAATGTCACAATATAATATTACAATTTTATCTATCATGAAAGTTTTTAAGATATTTTCTGGTATATTTTTCAAGATAGCTCAGTTTGTAAATCAAATAGAGTACTTAATTTTTTTAACTGATATTGCAAAAGTTGCAAATAAATAATAAACTAATGACTACAATTAGGAATCGGTCAAAAATTAACAAAATAAATAAATTGCATATAATTTAATTCATAATTATGCTTAATAAATTATATAAGAACTTTATTTATATGAGTTTATAAAAATGAGCTGGTTTGCAGATTTTGATTATTATACTCAAAGAATATGTATATGTGTGTAGTCACTGGAATTTGTATGGGGAATTCTAAATTTTCCTGCTTTAATTTGTGATCATGCTTAAATATTTATTATATGTCACCATCAATTTCATGTAATTAGCAATGCACATACGCAGTGAAAATACATGACATTTAACCACCATTTATGTAGTAAAATACAGTATAGTTTCATTTATCTGACATAAACAGGCAAGCAATAGAATGTCAGATAAGTGAAAATGTTGGATAATAAGATGATAAGAGGAAGCCTGTTAAACATCATACTGTGTCATAATAATGCACATTACTTGTCTAATAATTATGTTTTACAAGAAAACAGGAAAATATTATCTGAAAAAATTGAACTTACTGCCACAGAATTTTCTGAGATAGTACTTCAAAAGTTTAGTGTTCTGATGAGTGCCATTCAGTGCCCTTTCTCTCTTACCAAGTCTTTATCATTTTGTCATACTGTTATTCAGTGTATTTAATTTCAATTTATAGAGACTTAATTCCGTCGTTAAGTGAAATTTAGCGAGTCTCAGCAGTGACCTTGACCTTAATCTTCAGTGTCATTTTCATCGCACTTGACAAGAGTGATTATTTCTGGATCTTTTTTTCATACTTATCATTATTCTTCATCCAACTTTCAATTTCTTGCACATCTTCCAGGGATATGTTGCACTAAAGTAGAATGGTTTCCTCACTTTCATCTGTGCTTTCCATTTTCATACTTTCATTTCATGATTTGGCAGTTACTTTAGTCCTTACAACTGCTCTGGCCCATGCAAAAGCAGTATCATTTGCATTGGGGCATAAAGCCGCAAAATGTAGCAAGTGACATCAGAGATCACGTGATGCTTTTGTGATGTCATAGATATGTGAACTTTGGCATCATCACAGTGTTAGTCTCCTTGTTTTCGTAAGTTACAAACTACACTGGTTATTATAAATTGAGGAAAAATCATAAAATAGCGATAATTCCCTAAAAAAATAAGCCAAACCGTGTAAAATTCAATATGTTGCCATGTAAGAGTAGCTGAATAAAACTGCAGTATGCAAATTAGTGGCGCTGCACTCGGAATATGTCATCTGCAAGGAGCATAAAAGTCCATGTTTGAGAGCAAGCCCACATAACTGTGATAGTGACGTCAGAAATCTTAGATAGTCAATTCGTAACAATGACCACCAGGCATCATTTGCCTGCAGAACTATGATGGAGAGCCATTGGGAGACTAGAGGCAGGACAAAGTCAAACAGAAGTGGCCAGATGGCTAAATGTGAGTCATTCTGTGGTTCATAGACTTTGAAGGCAATTTCAAACCACAGATTCGGCATCTAGAAGGTTCAGACAAGGACGGCAAAGTGCTACGACGAGTGCCGATGACCAACGTTTGACATTATGTGCATGCAGGAATAGAACCGCTACTCCGACTTTTCTTAGATCCTCCCTTGCTGCAGCCACTGGAAGGTTGGTGTCAACGTCAACTGTGCGTAGAAGGCATCATGAAGGTGGTCTGTGTGCGAAGCGACCAGCCATTTGCGTGCCGCTTACGTCATGCCATAGGAGAAACCATTTGCAGTGGGCATGACAACATGTCCACTGGATGCTCGATCAGTGGAGGGCTGTTCTCTTTAGGGATGAGTCCAGATTTAGTCTAGAAAGCGATAGTAGGCATTATTTGATATGGAGAGAACCTGGAAGCCGTTATCATCCGTCAAATATCCGTGAAAGGGATGAATACGCAAGAGTCGGTGTCTGTGTTTAGAGTGGCATCGCTTTGTGTGAACAAACAGACCTCCGTGTCTTTCCGAGAGAAACCGCGAATGCTCAAGTTTAGAGAGCTGACATCTGTGATGCTTATGTGCACCCATATGCCGGGGCAATAAGTGATGCTTTCCTGTTACGGGACGACAACGCAAGACCACACAGGGCTGCCATTGTAGATGATTATCTTCAACAGGAAACAATTATGCTCATGGAGTGGCCAGCTCGATCACTGGACTTGAATCCTATCGAGCACGTTTGGGATGCTTTAGGGAGATGTCTAGCTGCTCTCAATCCACCCCCTCAGACCATTGCCGCTCTTGCAACTTGAAAGTATCACACATCGCTGTATGTGCTGTATTGCTTCTAGATGCGATCATGTTCCATATTGAAGGTACTTTTCATATAGCAAACTGACACCTTCTATTTGTTCATTTTATACATGTCCTAATTTCTGTACTACCATAATTGTCTGGTAATTTATTTTTATGTTATTTGATTCCTTACTATGTGTTGTATATTATGGGTAAGTTTCATAGAATTCTACATGTAACTTTTTCAGTAATCATGATTTTTGTGATTTTTCCTTAATTTAAGATAACCAGTGTATAATTTAATTCTTGCTCGTTTTATATGTGACATCATAAATATGTGATTTTTATGACGTCTTACGTTCGTAAGCTCACATGTGCTCTGATATCATCACAAAGTTCCATTTCTTACAGATTGTAATTCAATTTTTGGTTGTTATATTATGTGTATTAGTTTCAATGAAAATATTAAAACCATATTGAGAATTTTCCATTGTTTAAATATACATTTCTTTCTTTAATTGATTCTTGATTAATTTTAGGTTGCTATTTTTTAATTAACTTCTGCCTATCCATTGTTAGCTGCTTTCTCACATTTGGAATGTTAACATTGTAATTCTTTGAAGCTGGTGGCTTACTTTTTACCTGCATCAGTTCACATTTACATAACTTGTAATATGCTTTTGTCTTATCTATTTTAAATCTTTGTAACCAGGTCTCAAACTTGAGAGTTTGTAAACAAAGTATTCTCAGATGTGATGTTGAACTTTTTCACGTTTCTCATAATTTATATTTCATTGAACACAACAGCTGTAACCTGATTTTGAAGTCATATTCACAAATTACCAAGATATTAAACAAAGCAGTCAATCAAACATGGAAAAACACCAACAGCTTTCATTGCAAACTGAGGTTACATGTGTTCATGGGCAATGATTGCAGGAACAAATTATTCTTTTTATTTTCTCCTCTCAGCAAAATATTTCATGGAAGATACCAAATTTGCAAGCAAGCCATTTGGGTTCAAAATATAGACAATTTCTCCCTATCCATTAGTGGAATCCAAAAAAGAATGCACTGTTCGGGGTGTCATAAAATAGTCTTCAAGCCTCAAGCGCTAGAATTCCTACCCCTGTGACCAATAAGAAACTGTCCCAAGCCCCCAGTTGCTGTACACTTAGCTCAGGACGTATATGTCCCAGCCCTCAGGAAAAGGTGAAAGATATTGTTGCCTTTAAATAACTAGTTTCTTATAGTTTGTTATTTTAGACGAAGACATTTAGTTAAAATTAATTTGGCTTTTGTATCCAGAGCCTGATTTTTCTTAAAAATTCTAATCTTAGGTAATGTGATATTGTTAATATTTCACAAAATAAAATTATTTTTGTCTTGTCATTTTTAGGCAGGAATTCTAGAATGTAAAGAGAAGAGAGCAAATTTGAAAACAAAGGTAGAACAGTTAGCTGAGGAGGAACATCAATTAAAATCAACTGAAATTGAGTATAAAAATAAATTAAAAAATCATGAAGTCACTGAAAGTGAAAAGCGAGCTATAATAAAGAATATATCCGCAAAAGTATGTTTTTATTCTTTTTCTCTAGTTAGAAACAAATTCATATTTAAAACTATTTTATTACTTTTATTAGTGTTATTTATATATAAATATAAAATGGTTATAAAAAAAATTTCCCAATGTGTAAATCTCAAGCAATCAAAATGAAGTTTCAGATATTGTTATTTGAAGGTATGACTCAAGAATGTTATGATTTAAAACAATAGAGCTCTCACAGTTACAGTGAAAAAAGTTTGAAATTTTTGAATGACAACACCAACGTTTTTCCTGTGCAAATTGATCAGCACATTAAAAAATCACAAATAGTGTCGGAATGATGCATGCATAACAAAAATTGCCAGTGTTAAACATTTGCAAAGAAGTGCATTATAAAAGACAAATGATAACACAAGAGGGGAGAGGGAAAAAAGCTTTTATTAGAATTACGAATTTTCTGCATGCTCACCTTCGCAGATATAATGCATTCATTGCATGCAGGAGATTGTTGACAACAGTGATGACAGTAATGTGGCTGGGAGAGTCCGTATAACTTTATGTTTTATGGCATCTTTCAATTCTAACAAATCTCCTGGATTTGATGTGTACACCTGAGATTTCAGATAACCTGAGAACCAGAAATCTATCGGAATGAAACTGAAGATCGTAGTGGCCATGAAACTGCAAAGTTACAGGTGATGATTCTACCTCCAAAGTGCTGTTGTAGCATTTGCTGAAAACGTGCTGACGTGTGGAGGAGCACCATCTTGCATCCATACAATGTCATAAACAACATTTTGCTTCTCCAATTCTGGAATTATGCAATTCTGCAACATTGTTGTATACTGAGCGCTTGTGATGGAACATACTTTCATACCTATGGAAACATCTTTAAGGAAATACAGAGAGAACAAATGTGCTTGTGATGGCACCACACAGTCACTTTAACTTCGTGTTGTCATTGTTCTTTCACAATATTGTTCTGCGCAAATATTTTATGCTGGTAGTTTTTATCACACATGTATAATTCCAATGCCATTTGTGATTTTTCAATGTGCTGATCAGTTTGCATGAGAATAAAATGGGGTTGCCATTAAAAAGATTCGAAATTTGTTTCACTGTAACCATAACCATGAGAGTTCTATTGTTTTAAACTATCACGATCTTGAGTGCATATTTTCAAGTAACAATATCTGAAATTTCATTTACTTGATTGAGCAGATAAGTTGTTAGGGGTTTATATAAAGTTTTTTTATGACCACCCTGTATGTAAAGCAGTACTAATAAAATAATGATGCTGTATAAAATGTTTTTAAAATTTGTTATGTTAAAATCTGAAACTGGTGCAACTGACCCTCACTCAAAGACTATTAGCAAGCAAAAGCAGCAAGTCTGGAAAAAGGTTTTAATATAATGTGTGAATTTATGTATATTACTTTGTTGCTGCAATTGTTCTGCAAATGAGTGAGAAATCTGGTATGGGACTTAAGTAGCATTTTACCTTTAGGTACCATTTTTATTAGTAGACTTTAAGTGGTATTTTAGTTAGTAGTTATTAGACTTAAAGTAGCCTTTTTTACTTCCTTGTACAAAGGAAAAGGACGTATTGTAATCGCGAAAAATTTCGGGTATCATGTTTCAGCGAAAATATCTATTTTCATCTCTATCGAATGCAATTTAACACATTACCGACCGGCCGTCGATTAATCGACGTTTGCTCCCTAGCGCTTACCGACCGGTCGTCGTTTAATCGACTTTTGATCTTTCTGTTAGATTTGGTTAGGTTAGATTGGCAAGTAGCAAGCATTTCGCATTCTTTATTCAGATTAATCGATGACCGGTCGGTAAGCACTAGGGAGCAAACGTCGATTAATCGACGGCCAGTCGGTAATGTGTTAGCGATGTTTTTGAGTGACATTCGTGCATAAGAACAGAATAAAGGACTTTTTTCCACAAAATATATAAAACTGATTTAAAATGGATTCTGAAAGATTTTTTTTGTGGCATCTGCCGATGTACATATGTGTGTATGTATCTTGCATAACTCAATCAAGTAGCCTCCGAACATTGAAATTTTGTACATAGGACTGCTATAACATGTAGATGTGCGCCTCCTATCTTGGTTGCAGTGGGCTGCACCAAAAGTATATAAATTTATGTATATATACACTCTAAAAAAAAAAAAAAAAAAAAAAAAAACCACTGAGAAGATATAAAGCAAATTGGACACAAATTGATATGCATACAATTTTTGATGGAAAATGTAAAATTTTTCATTTTGGCTGCCAATGAATGAACGGTTGTCACTACAGCGCATCTGATCTGCGCAACTATGCGCAGATGTCTGAATTTGAGAGAGGTCGTGTAGTTGGGCTCAAAGAAGGCATTTGGTCTTATCGGTGAATAGCTTGATATTTGAGCAGGAGCGATGCCACTATTAGATGATGTTGGCAGGAATAGGTGAACCATGGCCGCACACAGCGTCAAGAAGGAAGCGGTAGGCCTAGAGAAAGGACAGAACGTGAAGACCGAGCAATCATCAGAGCTGCATTCACAGCCCCAGGTGCATCATTCAGGGTTGCCACGCTACCTGGAAAACCGGAAAAAGTCAGGGAATTCAAATATTTTTGTCTAAATATGGAAAAGTCAGGGAATTTCATACAGCAATCCCCCAAAAGAGCGAGTTTTGCGCCAACGTTGGAATCCGATCACTTTTTTGGCGCGCATTAGCGTCACTCGAGCATCTGGCATAGAGACAATTCTTGCAGTAGAAAGGCAAAGCAAGCTTCCAGTAACTTTGGTTCCCAGTAATCTCGAGAATCGAAATACTCGCATGCGCATGTACAGTGCATGTTGAACTAAAGAAAATACGTATTCTTGTATCAAACAAAATCGGTTTAATTCTAGTATAGTGGTACCATGGAGGTTAGAATAGCTTCCGTGTACGGTACACACGGGATTTGGCGACATTATGAGGAGCAGCAAACAGGCCATTTTGGTGTTGGCGGCAATTTTCAAAATCTTGCCAAGACCGTAGCGCATAGTAGGATTTTACCGCAAAATCTTTTGAATACTTTTTTTTTCCTTTTTAAGATATGCCTTATTTGTCATTTTGCAGTAAAATAAAAAAATAGTAATCAGTCATCTAGGCTAACCATTTAATATAACTATATTCGCCAAAATATCATTGATTATTGTAATTCAGTTTTTTAATTATTTTAATGTTATTCGTATCATTTAATGTTGTTTCTTCCCCTTAAATTTATTTATTATTATTAAATAATACTTTCAAATTTCGGGAAATTTTCTGTGGCATAATCCTGAAACTAATTCTAGCAGTATGATGATATAACAGCACAAAACTCAATGCACATATTTTTTGCTTATGTATTCCGCTAAAAAACTATAAAATACCTAAATTTATTTTAAAATATCATTAAATAGATGATTTCTTTCTTTCGTTTAGCTGCAAAATGTAAGAAAAAAAAAAAAAAAAAAAATAAAAAAGACCTTTTTTATCTACATTGAGCAGATTCTGATCTCAATTCTTCAGTGGAGAAAACAACTCCTATTATAGGTGTAATAGTAATCTTTGTGGATAATATATAAGTCATATCTAATTGGCAAATTTTTGTGTTTTCAAGTGGTACCATAATTAATTTATCTCTCAGCTCAGCCAAAGTGCAGGATAGACTGGAATTTTCTTAAAACACACCTGGAAAAGTCAGGGAATTTCATTCTTCTGTTTGAGTGGCAACCCTGATCATTATCATCAATTGCATATGTAACTTGTGCTTCACTGACCGCAAGGACTATTCATAGATTTAGGTTAGATTAGATTCATAGATCATAGGAAGGGGGCTGAGGTCACGGAGCCCCTTGTGCTGACTACCATTCATCTCTGTACAACGTCAAGCCCGTTTGCAGTGATGTCGAGCTCATTCGCACTGGAATGTCACTGGTTGGAGTAGAATAGTCTTCAGTGATGAGTCTCGCTTTGAACTGAGAACGATGACCAGCATAGGCGAGACTGGAGACGCCCAGGACAGTGGTGTAATACCAACCTGTCTTCTGGCAGACAGGCCGACAACCAGGAGTGATGGTCTGGGTGCCATTTCATTTCATAGCAGGACCCCTTTGGTTGTCATCCATCGCAACCTTACAGCACAGCAGTGTTGACTAATTTTCCTCATGCAAATTAGATCGGAGGTCAATCGGCGGTAAGCTAACGTGGTTGCCGCTGATTGGCCGATGACGTCAAGATCGGCAGGTTGGCCGAACTATATATGTATTATGTACGCCGGGGAATCGGTGAGATGGGGCGTTATTGAGTGCTGAGTCAGCATTATGATACTTTCCTTTCAATGGTTTTAAAAGCTACAATATTAGCTTATTTTATTTAAGTTGAAAAAATAAAGCATGGATTTTAATTTAGATTGGTCTTATAGTTTTCTTTGCCAATATCTCCACTGCCATTAAGCAGTACGTCAACGAATTTCTAAGGCCCGTTGTGTTGCCCTTTATGTCACGCCACCCTGAGCTTACATTTCAGCAAGATAGTGCCTGCCTCCACACTGCGCATCTTTCTACTGCTTGCCGATCATTACCTTAGCCAGCAAGCTCGCCGGATCTCTCTCCTATTGAGCACGGTTGACGCATTATGGGCAGGGCCCTCCAACCAGCTCGGGATGTTGACGATCTAAGGCACCAGTTGGACAGAATTTGGCATGATATCCCTCAGGAGCAACTTCTATCAATCGATGCCAAGCCAAATAACTTCTTGCATAAGGGCCAGAGGTGGACAAACACGTTACTGACTTTTTCACTTTCTGAAATGTTATCACTTCAATAAATCATCCAATTTTTCTAAAACTGTAATCATTTGTTTTTCTGTACATGTACATCACTTCTACCAATTTTCGTCCCATTCGGATAACTCCTTCTTTGTGCGCCTTTTTTTTTTTTTTTGTCTAAGAGTGTATATCCGCACTGTTGCTTGGCTCAGTGAGCTCAGTTTCCTTGTTTTTGTAGTTTGTAAATTGTGCATTTTTTGCTTTAAAAATTATTGAATTATCTTTTTCTAATCTTCTGGTTAAGGTTTTTATGCCTTTAGTAAATCTGCATGTAAGATTTGTAGCATTATCAACAATTAAAATTTCTTTAAGTGTGACTAAGCCTAATCATTTTCTCATGGCGAACATACTTGTTTACATTTGAAACTTAGGAGAATATTGAATTTGTTGCCAATCTAGAGAAACTAAGCTTCGCAGTAATGAAAATAACGCCTTCTTTTATTATTGCGAATTAAATCATGCTTAATCCATTCTGGAATTTATTCAAGGAAATAAGTGTTTAGGATTTACTTCGTAATTTTTAATATAAATATTTTGAGTTTTTATGTATTTTTGCCTTGTCACAAAGTGAGAACTGAATTAATTGAATGAGAATTACTGAACCGTCTGTTAAAAAAAAAAAATCTTAAATTTCTTTTGCACATCATTTTAAATTTATTATAGTCCTTGAACAGAACATGTTTCAACGATTAGGGAATTCTCCAGATGTTATACGTAATTTTTTGCATTCTTGATGAGTTATAAAATGAATGAGATGTAATGCTGTTAAGTGAAGCTAGCGCTAGAGTGTCGCTGTGGTAAACAAATATAGTGAATTTTAAAGACTGCATTTAACATTTATTCTATTGTGGTTTATACACTATCGATGAAGTAAATTTAATTCAATCCAATAAGTTTAAATGAAATGCAAAATGCATATAATTTAATATTCCATACAAGGAAGTCGTGTGTTGTACACATCAGTTTTTTTTTTTTCTCTTTCCTTAAATCTTTCTTTGCAGGGCTGTGCCAAATTGCACTGTCACCTGTTAGGTGCTTGAGGGTGTTTCAACCGACAAAGGTAGGAGGGATTTTTTTAGGCTTGGGCTGACTATGTCAGACAAGTGAGCATAAGCAACAACAACCACCTTGCATTTTAATTTTTGCATTGTTGCCCATTTACTCTCAATAATTTAAGTTTTTAATTTATTATTTAGTGTTTATCACTCTCTTTTTTATCATTATTATTATTATTTAGTTATTTATTTTTATTTATTTATTAATATTTGTAGAATTATGATACAAAACAAAGAAGTAAGCAATTTTGTCAAAAACGTAAAGAATAATTATCAGAAAATTTTTTAGCACAATTCTAGATTCAGACTGAACTCTGGGGTCAAATAAATAAAAGCCAAGCCCTTTGCCCCTATAGAGGGTAACTAGTAGTGGAAGGCAGTCAATGGTATGACATTTCTCCCACAACGAGGAAGATGGAAACATTCGAAACTGTATTTTCTGATAAGGGCCCCTCCCTCAAATGGGTAAACCAGTGAAACTGCTGATTTATACAAGAATACTTTTTTAAGCTTTTACAGGCTTTCAAAAACGCATATAAAATCTAAAATAACACTCAAATTAAGTGTAATCAAATAAAATATACAGCATGTGTAAATAGAAATAGTACATGTAACATGGTTTCACCTTCCGGAATGAGAAAATTAAATGACCGTACTATAAGGCATGTTAATGTTGGAAAGGATGGTGAAATAAGATAAATTGTTGGAGGTTCCATAAGCAGAGAAGTGGAGAATTAGGCTGTAAGAGAAAATATTATCATTTATTGCTGTTAGGTTAGTATGGCTTCAGTTTCTGTATCCATCATTCCTAATACAGAGATGACTGCAATTCGGATTCCCAGATTTTCAGATTTTTGTACTTTTTCATATCCGGAATTTCTGGATTTGTGAAATATGTACTCTAATCCATAAATATGTTTAAAAAAAATAAGAGAAAAGAAGAAGATTCAAAGATTATGTATTTAGACTATATAAATTCAGTGATGGGTCAAACCTCTTGTCTGAACAAATTAAGTTTGTCTTATTTGCTGTTTGTTGTATTAAAAAAAGAGAAATATTTGGTGAAGTTTTGGGCTCAAGTATGATTCAAACTGAAAGATCGGAAAATAGATATTCTCAGTATTGACTAATTTATTAAGTCTGTTTTATCTTGCTTCCATTGACTGTTTATTAAATTAATTAAATTTTATAGGTTATGTCAGGATGAAGAAAATCCTTGAACAATAATAACCTAGATGCTACAAACTGAAGCATTATTTATTCTCATATCACAAAACTTTGGGTCAGATAATCCCTCTAGTTACCATTGGTAAAGACTTTATAAGAATTTAATGCATAACTGGACAGTTTTTCAAAATTCTTTACATCCTATGAACCCTTCTTTTCTTTCTAGGACTTCCTTATCTCCAGCATCGTTAACATGAGTACTGCAAATTCTAATTTAATGTTTAGCCATTATCTACATCAAAATACCTTGCTTATAATATTGAATATTAAACTATTAGCAAAGCAAAATATAGATGCAGCAGTTTCAAAAGTAATCCCCTTCAAAAAAAAAAAAAAAAAAAAAAAGGGGGAAGAAAAAAAATCAAAAAAAAAAAAAAAAAAAAAAAGGTGGAAGAATAAAAAGCAAACTTAGCTTAGCAATTATTATTTTTTTTTTTAATGTTGAGAAACTAAAGATATTGTGTGACTTGATGTGATAAAGTATAATTAATTTTTAATGAATTAAGAAAAATACTTTTTCTACATTAGTGAGGTAGTTTAAAAATGTATGCATGAATTGTGTCTCACATGAATATTCTGTTATGTGGATTTTTACTCCACAATATTTCTCAGGATTTTTGAAACGTGGTCGCAATCAGCCTTACTAATATCAAAAGTTAATATATTCTCTCCACTTTGACTGATACAGAAAGTTTGAAATTAAACTTGTATGCTTGATTATGTCGATTGATCCTTATTTATGTTACATAGTTCTTTGAAGACAGTCGAGACATCCTGTAAAATATCCATAAACCTGTGTATTGTTTCTCTATTCCTGTCTTATTTTGCTTTAGTTTTTACATTAAAAAAGTACTGAATGATACTTTCATTTTTTAACGTTTTATAAACATAAAAATCATTGTTAAATTTCTTTCATAAACTAAGAACATGTAAGTAAATGTAAGTAAAGGTCTTTTAAAAAGAATAAAGGAAGTTATACAGGTCAACGTGCATTGCAGGAAAACTATTATTTGAGGTAAAAAATTATTTTTTGAAAAAAAAAAAAAAAGCTATCAACTTTTAGCTTTTGTATAAAAATTACTAATTTCGTTTTTCCGCACAGTTAACATGAGCACCAACATACTTTGATCAAGTCTAAGTTTATGAGTTAATTCATTGGATGTGAAATGCATTATAAGTTACACATTCAGATCCTCAGTTATCAGAAATCTTCAGAAAAATATGTAATTCCAAACATTAAATCTTAGAACTTTTTTCATCATTTGAATGTTTTGTGTCCTAACTTCAGAAATTGTTAAACATTTTAACTCAGAACTTTCAGTTGCAGAGGAAGAGCTGCAGAATTGCCAGTTCCTGCACAGTATACTGTAATATTATTTTATGCCATACTTTGAAATATTTAAAACATACTTTGGGGTAACATTTTAACCATAAAATAGCTATATTTAAAGTAAATATGGTAGACTTCTGATAACCAAGGGGATGTACATGATTAATGCAAAATCATGAATCTTCTTAAGGCAGTTAATAAAATGCAGCAAGAAAGGGAATGACCAGTATTTTAACTAATAGTAAAATACTGCTAACAATTAACTTTTATTGTAAAAAGTTTGGTGTGAAGAATATGTTCACTTAGTTATATAAATTAAATCAAAATTCAAAGCAAAAGGAATATACTGTAATGGAAAACTAAACATCATTAGAAAAAAAAAACTAAGTTATAAATGCCAACAGAAGAATATTATTTGCAGAACTTGAACAGTATCATTGAGTTCAAACTTAGTAAAGTAGTTGGTTAGAACTTTTTGTGTTTTGACTGAGTTTTCTCTTTTTAAGCTCAAAGATCTTATCTTGAAAAGCATCTTGTTGTTACAACAGTCTTGCCTTCTCAAGTAATTGAGAAGCCTAATTACTTGATAATAGTATCCTAATTACTGCCTACTTAGCCTAATTACACTGATAAAGCCTAATTACTTGAAATATATCATTGTTTACCATAAAAAGTACTTGATAGTGAAACAATCAAAACCAAACTTTCAAGTGCATAGGTAGCATGGTTTTTGGTAGCAGACTGTGTATAGATTGCAAAAATCAACATAAAATACAAAAGGTTAATGGTTGTATACTGGTTTTTTAATGGATAATTTAATAATGTTTACATACCTCAAATTAAATTTCCAAAAATTATAACACTTTATCACTGCTGCTATTCTGCGTGTTTTTCATTTCTTTTTCGTATTTTTTGTGAAGTTTTATTTTACTGTGATAATTTATAATTAATTTTCCATCTTTCCGGAATAAACAAATTTAACTGTTTTAGATGGAGCCCGGTTAATCGAAAGTTTACTGTGATTATACTGCATAAAAAGAAGTATGTTCAATTAAAAATATATATATATATATATCAGGGTTCGTACATTCCTTAAGTGTCCTTAAAAGTCCTTAGGTTTTTTGGAATCGATTTTTGGTCCTTAAAAGTCCTTAATTTCGGCCAAAATAGGCAGAAGGTCCTTAATTTTAATCATCTGAAATTTCTGCCTGTTTTTACGACTGCATTTTACGACTGAATTAACATTTTGGAGGAATATTTTTGGCGATTCACTGACACATATGATTATCTTTTGAATGGGTGAATGGATTCATGTGTTATAATTTTTTCTTATTTCTAATGTAAATAGTGGGATATTCGAGTTTCTAAGCAAGAAGTGAAACATAAACATTTCGAAATTCATTTTTTTTCTAATGAAGATCTCTTAAACAACTTTTCGCTTTTGGTGATGTGAATTTTTTTATTTAACGGTTCTAAATTTGGCGACATATCAACATTTTGGCGATTTTAAGATCAGTTTTTATAGAAAATTTTTAATTCAGAGATCTGAGAATTTGTTGACGATTTTTTAGTACATTGTAACAGTAATAAATTCCATTAAAATAATGGTAATATATTGAAATTATATTTAAAAAAAACATTATAATAAAATATTTTTATTTTTCGCTGTCATATTATAAAGTTCCATTTTAATTTATTATACAATATTTTGAATCTGAGAAATAAACAAGGTATAATACTATAAAACACAATTTACGATACAGTTCTTACTAAATGCGAAATTAGCTATGTAATTAATTAAAAATGTTTTCTTTTTATTTTTTTCATAGTAAGAGTTTATCCCATGTAATTGTCTGAGAATATTCAGAAATCTCAGAATATGCATCAATTTTCTCTATAAAATTTATTTTACACTTTTCCTTTTTTTCAAAATATTTCTGGCTTTCGGCTATTACAGAATTGGTAGTGATAATTTTTCTTTAGGATTTTAGACAATGCAGCTTGGAAAGTTTACAAGGATTTGAAGGCAAGATTTATAGACCCACGATTCGAGAAGATTCCAGTAATATGTGACAAAATTAAAAATGTCTCCATGGTATTAACACATAATGGATGTATTTTACAGAAAGTTTCTGATGTATTTCTTACTTTTTGGAGAACGCTTTGAAGACCAGTGAAAACATAATATTTTAATTTTTACTTCTGATACTAGAATCTTTTTCTTAACATGTTTATCTTCCCTTTATTTTCTCTACTTTTCATTGGACACAAGCATGGAAAATATCAGGAATGCTTCTAATCTTATCACATGGACAGGCATTTACAGACAAGAGTTTTGTTTATAATTTCAGCCTTTACTATAGTCTCCATCTCCTTAGATTCATATAATATGCCTTAATGCATCATACAGAACTGGCGCTAGGCATATTTCCACCTGATGCAATCTCTGTGAATCTTAAATTCTGCTGCCTAATGCCTTTCTAAATTCTCCTTCCAGTGCCTTCTCTAAATTCTAAAAGTTATGACATTTCTAGATTTCGTTGCTTAGTTTGTCACTAAATTCTAAAATTTCTGCCACATCAGCTCTATAACCAGCCCTTACCATATATATTTCATATTTCTTCTGAATTTTGATATTGCTAAAGAAATAAAATTAGCAGCTTTTTCTATATTCATTTAGTTTTTTTAGAATAACAGAAATCCTTAATTAAATCCAAAAATTCTAAAATAAAAAGGAAATGTGTTGAAGAAAGAGACTGAATAATACATGCAGAAAATTATTCTTCAAAGATATGTGCAATTATTATTATATAAATTACCCAATTGTTTATGATTTCAGCCTTTAGTGTAGTTTCCCATTTCTGTTTCCTCATATGATAGAATTACTGAGCCAGCTTAAATTAAAACTAAATTGTATAGTCTTTGAACACTAGTCCACATTTTTAGTTTGAATTTGACTGTTCTTGTTTAATTACATCACCACGAGCTGTAACTAATTTTGTTAGCATCAGAACATGCCTTTATGTTCTGTGTTCTTTTTAAATAAGAGGCTTGTTTAAACCTGTGTCTAACACTGTAGTTACTTTCAGACATAGCAATAATTTGCTTCACGTTTGTCGGGAGGTTTTGGACTATTTAACTTTTACCAGATCAAGTAAAGCCTCATAACTATATTGTAGAGAGGTTGATAAGTTAGGAGATAAAGCACGCACAAACTAGTGAGAACACTGATTTGCGTAATGAGACAATTTTCCGACTGTTAGAAACCATGCTTAAAGAGAAGGAAATTGATTTAAATTAGCCAAAATGTCTGGGAAGGCTTCAAATTAAAAAGACGCATAAATGTTTTGTTGAACTTTGTTGTTACAAAACATGAATGTTTTGTAGCTTTTAATGTGTTTACCTTAATATCATTTAAGAATCAATGTCATAAATTACATGTACTTTAAACTTTGAAATTTTATTAGATTATGATTTTAATAGGGCTTTTTTAACAAATGTTATTAAAAAATAAATAAAATTTCATATTCGCTATGTAAATCCAGAACGACTAAGGTTATCTAACTACCTAATTTAATTATTTATAACTAACTGCTTACCCTTAAAAATTACCTCTGCATATTAAAGCGAGTTATTGCCTTTCATTAATCCTTACCGTAGCCTCAAGATAAAACACAAAAATGTAAAAAATCACGTAAAACTTATTCTTTGCATCTAGTGAGACTTAAAACAATACAAAACAACTTATCACCTGTGGTGCTTTAGTGGTTTATTGGACCTACACAAAGCTACGACACTAACTGTGACAGACAGAACCCAGCTAACTTTTAAATCTTGCCAACCGTGCCTACATCAGGCCTTTTAGGTTAGTTCTAATCAGCAGGTCTCTCTCTAGGCAAGCAGCAGCGGTGACAGGACGATCTTTTATGAATCATACTGAGTATGATTTACTTCTAATTTTAATCTATGCCGCTTGACTTAAAATCTACATAGCTATTTCATAAACCTCTAGACTAAGCAAGTATGTGACAAAAATGAAGCATTAAAAAGAAAAAAAATCATAAAGTTAACTGTTAGCAAAACATAAATAAAATGTCACTTATTTTCTTTCAAATATGTCCAACTATTATAAATGTAAAATATTTAATGCTGCTTGATACATTTTATGAAGTTGATTTTATTCTCAGACTTATTAATAATTTTGTGAATTAATTCATGTTTAATAATTGTTCATCCTACTTGCGGATCTATTTCTTTTTAGGATGGTATTACAAAAATGAAGTTCGGGCATAGATAATATTTTTAATTGAATTTATTCAGTTCCCATTTGTTCATAGGTCCTTAATTTTTTTCATTAATGGTCCTTAAAAGTTCTTAAAAGTACTTAATTTCCATGCGCAGAAATGTGTACGAACCCTGTATATATATATATATATATTATTATTTAATAAAGCATTTTTTGGGGGGGAGTCAGTTGTAATGTATTTCTTGCATGAGATAACATATGTAACAGTATAACATTTTTAATTTAACTGCATAATCAAATTTGAAAGGATTTGCATTTCTGTTTGTTAGTTACAAAAGTTGAAACTGAATGAGATTGAAGAAGAGCAAGCTGAATTTCCTGAGCTTACACGGGAAGATGCTGCTAAGCTATCTGTTAAAACTTTAACATCTGATATAGAATTAGTGAAACTTCAGATGGAAAGTATGACACCTAATTTATCAGCAATAAATGAATATAAAGTGAAGGTATTTCTTTTTTGTACTTTTGTTGTTATTTCCTATTTCATAAAATTGCATCAATGAAATTTTGGTCCTAGCTTGATTTGCATTCAAGTTATTAAGCTGTGCATTGTTAAAGGAGACATTTTTCATCAATTTTGACCACATGGTTTTCTTACTTATTTTTACAATGCCTCACAGTTTGGCAGATGTCCTTTTGCTAATCTGTATCTGCTTGTTGTACACACTTATGTATAGCACTATATTGTTGCGAGCTATGCATTCACCAATGTCTCCTTTAAACACTTCAATCAGGAAAAAATATACACTTTGTTATAGTACTTCCTGAGATGCAACACTGTAATTGAAAGATCTACAATTAGTATGAGAAATAGCTGCTAAATACACAAAATGGCAATAAATTTGATTAAACACAAAATAAAATCTAAAATTATCAACCTTGTTGCACATGGTTGCGGCTGTGTGCAACAACAAACTATGAGTATTGGAATTTGCCAGTGCTTTAAGGATGAATTAATAACATGCCATAAGAGCCAGTTTTTTGATAACAAAAACATTTAATCACATCACAATAGTAAAACTTAATTAGTACGGTTGACAGACAATCATGTTGGAGGAAAGCGAGCGACCAACGGCACCGACGACGAGACCTGACTGTGAGTGCCGCCAAAATCTCCTTGGGTTACAGTTAATGATAACGGC
The DNA here is from genome assembly GCA_000611955.2 of Stegodyphus mimosarum. Taxonomy (NCBI): domain Eukaryota; kingdom Metazoa; phylum Arthropoda; class Arachnida; order Araneae; family Eresidae; genus Stegodyphus; species Stegodyphus mimosarum. The sequence continues at coordinate 46,518 of KK114249.1, read as the reverse complement.
GTGCGGTTGGCGAGTACAACACAAGTTTACAGAGTCACCACACTACTCCCCCTCCAGTGGCAATGAATTAAAGGTACCGAGGGTTAAATCGGACTCTACGTCCGGAACGTGTATGCTGAGGAGCACTTGTTTTCTGGGATCCAGGCACAGGAACTGACATAGTGGTAGATGTTGGTGTAGACCCAATAGGTGAAGGTGCCTTCGAAGGAGGTGAGACTGATGTACCAGTCTCGACAGTTTGTGGTGCTAAGATAAAGGCTGGTTTGAGACGATCAAGGCTCACCACTGGCTCTTTGTCGCCGATGAGTATCCGATAGTTCTTGGATGTGCGACTTAGAACTAGGTGTGGGCCTGTATAGGTAGGCTCCAAGGACTTTTTTGATGCATCACACCGTAAGAACACATGTGAGGATGTAACGAGTTCTTTAGGAACAAACACAGGTCTTGAAGAATGTATGCTTTTGGGCTTAGGGTATAATGCAGCCATGGTTTCATGCAGTTGTCTGAGGAATGCATGGGGCTGGACATTGGGTGAATTTTTTGCTGGATTTATAAAATCTCCCAGTAAACGTAAATCGGTATCATAAAAGATTTCAGCACCCAGGTCCTCTTTGATAGCCGTTCTGAGTCCTAACAGCACAGGAGGAAGGACATCAACCCAGTGAATAGCAGTATGGCATCTAATGGCCTGTTTAAGAGAGCCATGGAACCTCTCGACAAGTCCCTTGGAATTCGGGTGGTACGGTGATGTACGGATCTTTTTAGTTCCCAAGAATTTTGTTAATGCAGTAAATAATTGAGATTCGAACTGCCATCCTTGGTCCGTGGTAACGTACTCGGGTACCCCAAACCGTGAAATCCATGCAGAAAAAAAAGTTTTTGCCACGGTGTCGGCTGACATATCTACAATAGGGATAGCCTCTGGCCAACGTGTGTATCTGTTGACACACGTAAGAAGATACGTATAACCTAGTGATGGGGGTAAGAGTCTAACCAAATCGATATGTACGTGGCTAAAGCGAGCAGATGGTAACTCAAAGCGTTGACATGGAGTTCGAGTGTACCTGTGAATTTTTTATTTTTGACAGTCTGCACATGCCCTCCTCACCCATGCAGCGATGTCCTTCTGCATACCAGGCCATACAAAATGCTGTTGAATTAACGTGCGAGAAGCACAGATAAATTAGGCTAAAAATACCATGCTGCTAAAAATACCATAGCATGGTATTTTCATTCCAGCATGGTATTTTTAGCAGCCTTCTGGCTGCTAAAATACCATGCTGGAATTTCAGTGGAATGTATGGCCGCACCACATTACCTTGCACATTGCAGTGCAGTGAGAGATCTGATTCTAACTGCATAGGTAATAAATTAAGACCATGAGAAGACTCGTCAGACAAAAGATTTTGCAATTCTGGGTCCTGTTTCTGACATTCAGCAATGACAGAGAAATCTGTTGTTGATGGCAACTGAACCTCTTCAATTCTGGACAGAGCATCAGCAACTGTATTTTGAGGGCCTTCTACATGCCTAAAATCGGTTGTAAACTGGGCTACATAATCATGATGACGCATTTGCCTGGGAGAAGCTTTGTCAGGCTTTTGTTGAAAAGCGAAAATCAGTGGCTTGTAGTCGGTATAGATAGAAAACACATGACCTTCTACCATATGATGAAAATGCTTAACAGCCTCATACTCACTAAGAAGTTCGCGGTCATACATGCTGTATTTTGATCGCACTGCAGAAATTTTTTCCGAGAAGAAAGCCAGAGGCTTCCATGCTCCGTCTACCAGTTGCTGCAAAACCATGTCCATATTAGACGTGTCGACCATTAATGTTAAAGGGTGCTTAGAATGGTAGCTAAGAGCTGTTGCCGACACTAAGTCATTCTTACATTGTGCAAAGGCTGTACGGGCATCATCAGACCAAATAATTGGCCGTGTATCTTTCTTTTTACTCCCAACCAAATATGTGTGCAAAGGTTCCTGCTTTTCAGCGGCATGAGGAAGAAAGTAACGATAAAAATTTAACATGGCCAGAAAATGATGCAGCTCCTGGACAGTTTTTGGCTCTGGGAAATTTTGAATTGCAGTGACTCTGTCACTAAGTGGGCGAACGCCCTCCGAAGAAACTTCGTGACCAAGAAATGACACTTTAGATTTCTCGAAAACACATTTTGATGGATTAATAACTAACATCGGCCAAGGGCTATGCAAAGGTGTTCACGGTGCTGGTTTTCATTTGTTGAGGCTACCAGAATGTCATCAAAATGTGGAACACAAAAATCTAAATCACGAAGGACTTCATTAATGAAGCGCTGAAACGTTTGCGCAGCGTTACATAACCCGAAAGTCATGACAGGAAATTCGAATAATCCAAAAGGTGTTATGACAGCAGTTTTTGGTATATCAGGTAGATTGACAGGGATCTGATGGTAAGCACGAGTCAAATCTAACGTAGAAAAAATATTTTTACCTTCCAAGACTTGCATGCAGTCCTGAATATGAGGAACCGGATATCTATCAGGCAAAGTAACTGAATTAAGACATCGATAATCCCCACAAGGACGCCAATCGCCGTTTTTCTTAAGGACCATGTGGAGTGGACTGGCCCATGAACTTTTAGATGGCCGACAGATTCCTTGCTCAAGCATGTATTTAAATTCTTCTTTTGCAGCCTTTAATTTCGCTGGAGGCAACCACCGTGCTTTGGCAAAGATTGGAGGACCAGTAGTCTCTATGATGTGTACAATACCGTGGTCAGCAGTCGGTTTGCCAGTTACTGAGCAGATGACTTTAGGGTATTGCTTAAGTAGTTTGTGGAAAGGAGAATTACCAGAAATTAATTTAATTCCAAAATTAGTGGCATTTCCAATACTACCTACCGCAGACAATTGTGTGTTGGAGTCAAGTAAGCGTCGATTTTTAATGTCGACCAAAAGAGAAAATTTTTGCAGAAAGTCTGCACCAATTATTGGGTGCAAAACCGCAGCTATGACAAATGGCTATTGAAATTTGCGACGCAATCCTAGATCTAAAGACATTAATATTTCTCCATATGTTGCAATTTTTGATCCGTTAGCTGCAAATAAGTTAAATTTTCCAGGCGGCCGTTTGAATTTGGCAAGAGAGGTAGGTACAACCGAAATGTCAACACCTGTATCAACAAGAAAACGTCTGCCTGATGATTTATCTGTTACGAACAATCGACTAATGCACGGGCTGTTGTCACTCATGGCTTCGAGTGATGGCCCCTTCAGTTTAAAGAGGTCTTCTGAAATTTTCATGGAGGTGTACACTTATGCGCTTTATCACCGAATCGGCTTTGATAGAAACAAATGTCTGATTGAGTACCAGAATGTGCGCGTTGGTATTCCCTATTATATCGGTTCCTGGACTTTGATCTACCGTGCGGGCGATACTGAGATCTTGTCTGTAAGGCTGCGACCTGCAATGATAATTCCTGGATTTGTTGTTGAAGAGATCAAATATCAACACTGGGATGCTGAACTTGACTGATTGCTTGTGGTTGGAGAACATCATGAATTTTGTCTGCCATTTGGGCCAGTTGGGGTAGGTTCTCGTTACTGGAGGCAAGAATAGCTTGGATATTGTTCGGGAGACGGTTGAGCCACAATGATTGTAAAACATTGGACTTAAAATTGTCACTCGCAAGCTCCTGCATATTTGACAATAACAGGGTTGCCACGCTACCTGGAAAACTGGAAAAAGTCAGGGAATTCAAATATTTTAGTCTAAATCTGGAAAAGACAGGGAATTTGATACAGCGATCTGCCAAAAAAGCGAGTTTTGCACCAACGTTGGAAGCCGATCACATTCTTGGTGCATGTTAATGTCACCCGGGCAGCTGGCATAGAGCCAATTCTTGCAGCTTCAAACAGATTGTCTTTTAGAAAGGCAAAGCAAGTTTCCAGTAGCTTTGGTGCCCAGTAATCTCGAGAATCGAAATACTCGCATGCGCATGTGCAGTGCATGTTGAACTAAAAAAAATACGTATTCCTGTATCAAACAAAATCGGTTTAATCCTAGTATAGCGGTATCATGGAGGTTAGAATAGCCTCGGTGTACGGTACACACGGGATTTGGCGACATTATGATAAGCAGCAAACACGCGATTTTGGTGTTGGCGGTAATTTTCAAAATCGTGCGAAGACCTTAGCATATAGGAGGATTTTACCTCAAAATCTTTTAAATACTTTTTTTCTTTTATGAAATGCCTTATTTGTCATTTTGCAGTAAAATAAAAAAAATAGTAATCAGTCATCTAAGGCTAACCATTTAATATAACTATATTCGCCAAAATATCGTTGTTTATTGTAATTCAGTTTTTTAATTATTTTAAAGTTACTCATATCATTTAATGTTGCTTCTTCCCCTTAAATTTATTTATTAGTAGTAAATAATACTTTCAAATTTCAGGAAATTTTCTCTGGCATAATCCTGAAACTAATTCTAGCAGTATGATGACATAACATCACGAAATTCAATGCACATATTTTTTGCTTATGTATTCAGATAAATAAATATAAAATACCTGAATTTATTTAAAAATATCATTAAATAGATTTCTTTCTTTCGTTTAGCTGCAAAATGTCAGGAAAAAAAAAAAGCATTTTTTATCCACATTGAGCAGATTCTGATCTCAATTCTTCAGTTGAGAAAACAACTCCTATTATAGTTATAATAGTAATCTTTGAGGATAATACATAAGTCATATAGTCAGGGAATTTCATTCTCCTGTTTGAGTGGCAACCCTGCAATAACTAGGATGGGCGCATATCACCAAGTTGCAAATCTTGTAATACCTGCTTTAGTTTGATGTTTTCAGACTCCTCATAAACTGAAATTAATTTATTTTCCAATTCCTCGTATTTATTATCCGAGGGTGGTTTCAGAACAATCTCGCGTACTAACTGAAGAACCTCAGTGTCGAGGGTGGAAATCGCAGTATAAAATTTTGTGTCGTCGCGTGTTATACCCCCGAGCTTGAATTGTGCATCTAAAAGACCAAAGGTTGGGGTCACTACGGCAAAATGGGGCAGGTTTCACAGCAACGTGAGCCATTTGTTTGTCATCAGTGGCTAGAGGGTCGCTAGTAGCCATAATAAATATAAATAAATACAGATAACAAAAAAAAAATATAGTTCAAGAATACTGTTGCAGTACACGTGAAGAAAGACAAAATAATTAATGTTAGGACCTGGGTTCAAATGATCTAGAACATGAGAAATATAGGAAAAAACTCGTCCGCTTGACGAATACATACGAATCCATGTGCGGAATAAAAGATAGAAAATATCACCTTGATGTACAGAAATTATCTATTCGCTTGATGTTGGAACACTATCACTAATGGAAGATGAAGTTAATCCACATGTCTGAAAGATGATCACAAATGGAAACATGAAGGTAATCCACGTGGCTGTAATATGATGAAACTGATGCACGATCCAATAGACACGATAAGTAATCCAGTACACATAAGTAAAAAATATTGGTTCAGCTGCATTTTGCACATTATTACAAGGTCTTGTTTAAGCACAAAATTTCTGCTGTACTATAAATTTCGACGAATCATTTCGCTTAAGCCTCACCTTCCTGAAGTCACCATTTGTTGCACATGGTTGCAGCTGTGTGCAACAACAAACTATGAGTATTGGAATTTGCCAATACTCATAGTTTGTTGTTGCTTTAAGGATGCATTAATAGTGCTTTAAGGCTGAATTAATAACATCCAAGTGCTTTAAGGATGCACTTGGATGTTATTAATTCATCCTTAAAGCACATCCAAGCACAATTAATTCATCCTTAAAGCACATCCAAGCACAATAATTGCTAAAGCAATTATTAATTCATCCAAGTGCTTTAAGGATGAATTAATAACATGTGATAAGAGCCAGTTTTTAGATAACAAAAACATTTAATCACATCACAATAGTAAAACTTAATTAGTACAGTTGACAGACAATCACGTTGGAGGAAAGCGAGCGACCAACGGCATCGGCGACGAGATGTGACTGTGAGTGCCACTGAAATCTCCTTACAGTTAGTGATAACGGCGCACGATCGGCGAGTATAAAACAAGTTTACAGAGTCGCCACAACAAGTTTACATAAGATGATGTATATATGCCCAGGAAATCTATCATAAAATCAAACTTCAACTAAGCCCTTTCCAAAATGTAACACTTGGTATATATTTCTAAATGAAGGCCAAGATGGAAGATTTATTGCAACAAATAAATAAGTAAAACAGTACACAGTTTTACAGCAATGCAATCAAAAAAAGATTTAAATATTTAAGAAATTTACAATATATCTGGTTGTAACAAAAGTTTTCTGCCAAAAAATATTCTTAATAAAGGGGGAAAAAACATGAAAGCAGTACCTTTAGTGCAGGTAGTAATCACCACACAAATCTATGATTTTCAGCCAACGTTTTGGTAGTTTTTCAAAGCCTTCGGTTGAGAAACTTGATGGCCGCGAATCCCAAAACAGATCAATCTCATTTCGGACGTCCTGGTCAGATTGGAAGATAGCACCAGCAAGATGTGGCTGCAGTGTGAAAAATGGTAGAAGTGTAAAGGAGCAACATCAAAGCTATGGTGGGTGTGGCAAAAGGTCCCATTCGAGTCTGTACAGAATCCAGGCGGTGATTGCAGACATATGTGGTCTTGCATTATCTTGATGGAACATTATCTTTTTGTGCCGGAACTTCTGTTTGACATTTTTCCATGATAGCAGCGTCAACATGGACTAGCTTCTCGCTGCACGCCTTACTGTTGAGGGTTTTACCTTTTTTTTTTCCATATAGTTTTGTGGGTTAATACTATGGCAATCCCATCAATGTATGATCTTTTTGGTAGTCAAAGTGTTCTTTGCCATGCTGCTGACGGGCTCACTGAGACCAATCCACCTTTCATCACAAGTGACAAACCGGTCCGGAATTTTGTCCTTGTATTGATATTCTAGCAGATTAGTGCATACATAAACACATTTGTCCTTATCTGCTTGAGTGAGTTCATGCAAGCTCTCAAGTTATTGCATACTGATCTTCCACAAATTGTAGTAGGTGAGCCTCATCAACATCAGTAGGCCGGCCAGAGCACTCTGCTTCCTGAATTCTAGTCCTTATTTTTGAACCTTCGGTACCAAAACTTCAAAGTGTCATATCATACAACATTAGTACCTAAAGCTGTATACATGATTTGGTGACATTCTGCATCTGATGTTTTCAACTGAACTGGATGTAAATGATGGTTCTAATCTGCTAGCGTGGTAGTTCCGTTTCAGACATCTTGCACTTATTGATAATTTTTTACAAATTTCACAATACAATATTCTAAAGCAAGTCTTTCTTTCAAATGCCAAAAAATGATTAAACACGCCAATGCGAACTGTTTGCATTGACAATATCTGCAGTGGCAGGAAACTTTTGTTAAAACCTGATATTATGTTTTCATGTTTCAGTGTCTAACTTTTAGTCCATTAGATTGTTTCTTACTTTCCTGTAATGGGATAATGCTTATTATGTACTATGATATATTTAAGATTTTTTATTAATCAAAAAATTATTTATAAATATACTTTATATTTTAATAAAATATGAACTTGAAACAAGTTAGTGAAACATAAATTTTATTTATTAAAACTAGGAATGCATAATCTATATATGTGACATAGCATTAATTTCAGAATAATTTAGTTTTTCTTTCTGAAATTTGTGCATGCATTACAAAACATAGAATGTTTTTCAGTAACAAGTTTATATCTAATTAATGCAATTATTGAATTTTTATACGTATAATTTTGTTTTTTTAATTTTAATTATTGGTTCAAACTGTATAATTTTAGGAAAAATTTTTTAATGAGAAACAGAAAGAAGTGGACGAAATAACTCAAGAAAAAAATCTTCAAAAAATGAGATCTGATGAACTGAGTAAAAGACGTTTATCTGAATTCATGACAGGATTTACTGCTATTGCAAAAAAGTTAAGAGAGATTTACCAAATGTTAACATTTGGAGGAGGTGCAGAATTGGAACTTATAGATCCTTTTGAACCTTTTGAAAAGGGCATATTATTTAGGTAAGTATTGTTGTGTATTTATCTGATTATATTTTAAGAACCAGCATTCAGATTTTTATTCTTGCGTTTTTTATATATTTAGTATTTTGGTTTTTTACAATAACATAATCAATCAAGATACTTCTTTACCTTCTCCTGCCTTAGCTTGGTATAGCTTCAGACATATGTGTTCAGTATATCGTATGTACTCACATATAAGATGATGTATATATGCCCACGAAATCTATCATAAAATAAAACTTCAACTAAGCCCTTTCCAAAATGTAACACTTGGTATGTATTTCTAAATGAAGGCCAAGATGGAAGATTTATTGCAAAAATTCTGTCAAAATTCAAAACCTGTATGAAAACTATATTTAAAATTGCCATATCGTTCTTGCTATATATGTCACTAGATGTGGGAACAATTAGTCATCTATACTAGTTAATAAATGAGCTAAAGGTGAGTGCCAGTTTATCTTCAGTTTCCATTTAAAAAATAAGACCATTGTATAATATAAGGACATGTGTGATACTATTAGATTCTTAATTATTCCATTTTTTGGACATGAAAATCATTTGGCAATAGTATGGCAAATTTTACTTTGGTTCTTTATTGTGAAAAGTATTCTAATAAAATCATTAGTTCTTTGTGTCAGTTGTACACTCGCTTGTGAAACTAAAATGCCATTCTTCATTTCTGCTATATAGTCAAATATCCCTAGATAATAAAGGACTGCATTCCATTAGTTTTTTAACTAAAAATTATCTTATCATTTTTGCTGAGCAACATTATGAGCGGAAGTGAAGATTTCATGAGGCAGATTATAATGTTGTTAAAGAAATGAAGAACGATGCCATTCACTTGGACTTGAATCTAGCATAAACAGACTTCCAAAAATTGCAAGAAAATTCTGAGCTGAATTCTATTTAATTCTATTTAGAAATTTGTTTAATTCATATTAGGATCAAGTAAAATTAATATTTTCTGTTATTTAATATACATTATACAGTGTACATTTATTACGGTGTGTATTTAATACATTTACAGTATGTATTTATAATTTCAACTGTGATATTTGGCATGCATTTAAAATGAATTGAAACAAGGTATTCAGAATGAAAATAGTTTTAAAAAAAGAAAAATCTGAAAGGTTTCAGATTTTAAATTCCGTCCAAAGGAGCTTTTTTTTAATATTTTCTGCATTACCTTTATTTATTAAATGTCATGTTCTTCGCACTTAAACCATAAAACTCAGTTCAAGAACAATATCGCAGACTAATTTTATTTTTTATCTACAATGTTGCCATTGCTCGCTTGAAATCCTTGAGCTTGTTAATCAAAAATTCATTAAAGTTTTACAAAATATAAAATCGATAATAAAACAAATTTCAAATTTGGGCTTCCAGATGCCTATATTCGCAGGATGATTACGTTATTCAAAATTTGATGGCTCTAGGTATTGTTGTTTTATCACAATGCGAGAAACATATATACATTTATGCACATTCTTCATTATTTAATTTCTTTAAGTATAATACAGGGCGATAATATTTGGTGGCAACAATTTGAAAAGTGAAATGGACATTTAAACGCAAAATACCGAAATGAAAATAATAGCACTTTTAAGCTATTGCCCTTTGGGCTAATTAGCTTTTCAAATTAAAACTTAAATGGATGAGCAAATTGTACCATCTACCCTTATTAAGCTGATTTCTGTGATGTGTCTGTATATGAGTGATAAAGTCAAAATTGATTTCTTTATTTACTATTTTTTTGTAGTTGTAAGGGTAACCCGTTGTAAATCACGAAGGTTATAAATTGTTAGCAAAGTCTATGTTTTTAGATTCTAATATATAAAATGTTCCAATATAAATTAAGTCAAGGTGATGTGATGCAAATATTATATGTTATTAAATCCAATTGAAAATATCTATGTAACTTTTCTGTATTTATTTTTTAATGTGTATTAAAAAAAAGTTTCTTATAATGATAGAAATTCCCCTTTTAATCTTAACATGTGGCAGAAAATGAGCAGAATTAAAATTGAAAGTAATTAATGTTCAAAATTACAGTTACTTAAGTCTAGTGTAACATATCTGGAAATACATAATTCTGATGAATATACTATAAACATACAGTAAAGCCCACTTAACACAAACTCGCTTAAAGCAAACATTTGGTTAACACAAACAAAATTTCAGTCCCTGTAGTGATATGACCTTATGGGAAGTGTTATCAATTAACATAAATTTCAGTTAGCTCGAATTATTAACTGTATTTTAGTCTATTGCAGCATTGCATAATGTGACTCAAATTTTCTAAGTTGTTGATATTTTTGTTCTGTTGTTTCTCTGCTAGGATTGCATTAAAAAATATTCCACCTCACAGAATACACTGTGTTCTATAAAACATGGCCAACATGAATAAAATTCTCAATAGTCGCAATCATTGCATCAACAATGAGCTTCAGACAACAAATGCAATTCAATTTTCAGACTTTTTTGTTCTTTAAAAGTGAGCTAGTATGACTAATGTTAGATCTTGATTAATTCTGAACTAATCAGATAAAATTGTCTTGCCCTGAAAGTTCTAGTGGCACTTTTCTACAAACCTGTAGATGACACTCTGGTAGCTTTCAAGATCTGACAACTAATGTTAAATTGCAAGCAGTTAGAGAGTGATTCATGGCCAAAGGAAGAAAACAACCATAGATCTGAAAACAAAATTATAAATCTTAGAGGAAATAGGCTGTGGTGTATTGAAGAAAAGTGCAATTGTCAAAAAGTATAGAGTTGCCAAATCTCCCTTATCCACGATACTTAAAGATTGTGAAAAAATTCTTTGTGCTGCTGCATCAGGTCTGAAAACATATCTAAGCTACTTTGTGGTGCTAAGTATGGAGATGTTGAAACTTGACTTCTAGAATGGTTCAGTTATATTCAAGCTTCCAGTGTACCTTTTAAGTGGACCTATAATTCAGTCAAAAGCAAACGAGATTGCAAAAAATTTAGACATTATAGGTTTCAGTTGTTTTGTTGGTTGGCTGTACTGGTTTCGAAAGAGACATTCAGTTTCATTATTAGTGATTTGTGGTGAAGCAAATAAAGCTGATGAAGGAAGAGCAAACAACCAATTGCATAAATTTGACCAAGTGGGAGAAAAGTATGCCTCATGTTATACACTCACATTTGTGAAAATTGCAACACCAAGAAGGAATCGTCATAATTGAATGCAATTTAGTACACAGTTGAGTGGTAGTGGTACAAATAAATGATTAAATGTTCAAAGCAAACAAACAAGAACAAGAGATCAGAATCAGTATTTTGTGTGGCCACCACGCGCCGCAATAAGTGCTGCTACACGACGTGGCATGGAGTCAAACAAAGTTTGAATGTCTGACTGAGGAAGAGCATTCCATATCGTTTGTACGCGTACCCAAAGTTCGTCTGCAGACGCAACAGGACGAGGATCACGAGCAAGACGCCGACCAATGACATCCCACACATGTTCAATTGGCGACATATCCGGGGAACACGCAGGCCAAGGAAGAAGCTGTACCTGCTGCGCTGCAAAGAAGGATTTAACAATCCGAGCAGTATGAGGGCGGGCATTGTCCTGTTGAAATACAGCGCCTGGCAAGCTTTGAAGGAAGGGAACAGCTTCGGGCTGTAGAACTTCACGGATATACCGGTTGCTGTTCAGATTGCCCACAATTCGTAGCAATTGAGATCGTCTATGATATGCTATGGCGCCCCAGACCATAACTCCGGGTGTTCGTCCACTGTGGCGTTCGATAATGCACTCCGGAAGGTGGCGTTCACCGGCATAGCGTCTGACACGAATGCGGCCATCATGGTACCACAAATTAAAGCGGGATTCGTCAGAAAACACGACATGCTGCCAATCAGCACGCCAGTCTCTATGCTGATTGGCCCATTGTAGCCGCAGGCGGCGATGGTCGTGCGTTAGGGGGATCCTGTATAAAGGAGTCCGTGCGCGCAGTCCACACTGCAGCAGACGTCTACGAATTGATGAAGCACACAATGAAACACCTGTAGCTATTGACCACAGTGCTGCCAATTGTCTAGAGGAAGCTGTACGGTCCGTCCGCGCCATGCGGACCAGGTGTCTATCATCGCGAGCTGACGTCACATTTCGGGGTCCACTCCCGGATTTCCGAGTTGTCCGACACTCGTCCGTCCACTGCTTCCAAACGCGCATCACTGTGCTGCTGTTACGCTGCACACGAGAGGCTACTGCACGATACGACAATCCAGCTTCACGAAGGCCGATGATTCTCCCTCGTTCAAACTCTGTAAGTTGTTCAAATCTCGCTCTCTTTCGTCGACGAGGCATAAGTACAGATTGAGTTAACGTTTACCACTAGCAGATAACCACCGATAACCATACACGCCTTGCTACAGCCGTCTATTTATTCGGATCCATCAGCCGTTCAGAGGGCGCTGCTCAGCATATGCATGCGCTACGGATTTGCAATTCTAATCATTTGCATATCATGCGCTACTTTGCATTTCCTGAAAATTTCAGCTCACTCGCGTAAGTCCTTCATGGTGTTGCAATTTTCACAAACGTGAGTGTATTTAAAATATGGGTGGGACTGGACATTTTTTATAATCTTTTTTTAAGTCAAATCCTGGGAATAAAAGATGACAAGTGCCATGGTAGAGCACACAATTATGTCTGAAATGACAGAAATGTCACAAGAAGAAAGTTAAGAAACTATAGCATTCCATCCACCCACCAGGAAATGTTACATGGATTAGACACTTTAAAACGTTTTGCTAAAAATCTAAATTGACTGCTAGTTTTACAGAAGTACAGTTGGCCATAAGGTTAACAGGCATTTTTAGTGCTATCTACAACAGAACAATATACAAGAGTTTTTCACCAAAAAAGTATCTGTGGGTGTATTTTTTCAAGTTACAGTAGAGTAATTAATGTAGTACTGTGTTGTTTTCTATGACGACATACATAATACATTGTAGTACTTATGTAACTTTATCCTGTAAATGGTTAATAGGAAAAACTATTCCAAAAATAAAATTTGTATCCCCAGTTAACATGAACTCTTTACTTTTCAATCCCTTGAGATCATGTTAACGAGGGTTTACTGTATGTCATTTCAGTTATGTTATTTGATTGAATCTGCATTTTCTGATTTAAATATTTTAAGCTAAAAAATAAGAAATTCTTTAATTAATGAAATTTTGACTAATTCTTTAGTCATATAATTCCAGCTTTTGAAAGAGTTACTAAATCTGGATAATGAAATAATATGTTTTCTAATATTGTAAATACCATATGCTAACATTTTCTGTTCGAACATAGTTCATATGTAAATTTAATACTGTGTATTTTTTAATTTATTTTATTTTTCTCCCGGAGCATATAAGTGATATGATAATTTAAAAGGTTAATAATTTATGCTCTTGTATATGTTAATAAATCTTTAATTGTTTTTGCTTTATATATTTAAAATATTACTTTATAATTTCCTTATCCACCAGTAGATCATGAGAACATGCTTAGGAAAAAAATAGGTGTGAAAATTTTGCAGTCTATATGTATTAATTTATTTTAAAGCTAATAAATTTTTTATAGAGAGAATTTGTAAAACTGCACAAGGAGCTTCATGGAAATAAGCAATTTATTCCTTATTTTGCAATGAGCAAATTTGTTTTGAACAAATTTGATTTGTCTCTGCCTCATTTAAATTCTATGAAATATTTTACTGAGAACAGAAATTTGCTCTATATATTTAGTTTCATACTATGTAACTTATTTCTTGTGATAGTCTTAGAAGCAAATCAATAATTGCTTCAAAGAACGGAAAAGGTCATGAAAAGGTGTGTTTCTCTGCCTATTTATTCAGCTGTTATTCATTAAAATTATCAAAAGTAAATGTAACTGAATGCATAATTTGAAGAATTAATTTTGCAATTGTTAAAAATTAGTGTTTATTTAAACTAAAATATCAATGTGTACAATTGTTTTTCATGTAATGTTATCCCCTAGTGTGAAGCCTCGAGGCAAGTCTTGGAAAATCATGAAGAATTTGTCAGGTGGGGAGAAAACTTTGAGCTCTTTGTCTTTGGTTTTTGCCCTGCATTATTATAAGCCTACACCATTTTATGTTATGGATGAAATTGATGCTGCACTGGATAAACGAAATGTTAGAATTGTCAGTTATTTTCTCAAGGTAGTTTACTTTCCTTGATTCTGTCATAGAATGTTTTTATTTTTGTACATAATAATTGTGAAATTTTTATTACCTTTTTCTTCCTTTTAGGAAAGAACCAAAAATACGCAGTTTATTATCGTTTCCCTCCGAGATACCATGAACGAGCTTGCTGATCATCTTGTGGGCATATATAAAATTAACAACTGTACAAAAAATGTTTGCATTTCAAATGTGGAGAAATGGAAAGATGAAAATTAAATATTAAATTTGTATATGTTGTGTTTTTAGAATTATCATTTTCTAAGATCTATTTCAAAGGAGTATTTCATTTGATAAAAATCATTTTGCATTATATATATAAAATACATCTATTACAATTTTTATTGGTCTTCATAAGCATAAAAGCTTTACATATGACTAAAATTTCAAGTAATTCTCCTTCAAAATAGGTCTTTCTTAGAATTTAAACTGCCAGCATTTGTTGTAAATATGAACTTCTCTGTGTATCATTTTCATCATTTTTTTACCAGTTTTTGTAAATAAATGTGTATTCTTGGTAATAAAAATTTCTTATGATTGTTGGGAATTTTTAAGTTATACTCAAAAACTGTTCAATACCTTTTTCGATCTGAATGCTTATATAGGCAATCGAGTACATCAGATCTTTAATGGCATTTTGTTATTATTACTGTAGGAAATGCCTTTTATATCCTAAAATGAGTGCAACATTATGGTGCATATGCTTTCCCGTTCCATTTTGATACATTGCTGCTATCATATGTCGATTTAGAGATACCAAGTATATTAGTCATGTCGGTAGAATCATCCTTAATACAGTAACTAAAACACTGAATTACATCATTTTCACCATCCATTCAAGATTTATGACTTCCATGTTTGTGCCATATGCGAACATGACATTCAACCTAATGTAATAAAAGCATACCAATTCATATTTTTCTATACTAAGAAAACTATAGAATCTTTTCTACTTATAGATCTGCAAAGTAGTAAAAGATTATTTTTTTACTATAATGATACTCTGGCACTAGATTCACTAAACAGTGTTGCATCTCATTCATTTTATAACACAGAATGCAAAAAAATTATATCATCTGAAAAATTATCTAATCGTTGTCACATGTTCTATTCAAATACTATTAAAAAAAACAATGTATAAAAGGAATTAAACGAATAAAAATTTTTTCATAGACGATTCAGCGCTTCTTACCTAATGCTCATGCTCTACTCATAAGCATTCTCCGCTGGACTGGTGACAGTATTTTCTGCTAATATGAAACACTTTTTTCCTCGAAGTTTTCATTAGAGATGTATTTCTCATTCAATTAGTTCAATTTTCAATTCGCAGCAAGGCAAAAATAATAAAAGCACAAAATATTTTCATTAAACATTTAAAGGTATAGAAAAACATAAAACACCAAATACAGTTAAAAAAACTTTTAAAAATAATTTACAATTAAAATTACAGTTTCTACACAAAAACAAGCAATTGGACCAATGGGCAAGAAGACAGATTTAAAGAGCATGGAATACTATGTACAGAAAGCTTGCAGACATGCACTTAAGAACTGTTTCCACTACTGCATTATTAATGTGTTCTGTATGCATTTCTCTAATCAGCGAACGAATTCATTTTGATTGATATCTACTGTTCGTCAATGGATGAAATTTAACAATGTTCAACTTCCATCTGTACATCTGCGGAAGCATGGGGGTCACGTGGTAAAAAGGGAGCAATCAGGTGTTGTCACCAAAAATTAATGGCGACAGAAGTAGCGATCAACGCTGGATCAGGGAAAGAATGTTTTGCTAAAAAATACTTATTTCTTAATTAACATTATAGCGAAAAATCTGCGTACTGAAAAAGACAGCAATAAACTAAATTTAGTAGAAATTGAAGAGAAAAATAAGATAACTGCAACTACAGTACTAGTTTGCAGAGAGCAGTGATTACTCTCAAGAAAATCGGGTACAAAAAATATAATTCCAAGCCCATGAAATAGCAAAATTTGTTCTGATAATTATTTTCTATTTCTGCGTGCACAATTACTTTTAATGAAAGTGAACGTCTATATCAAACTGCTGTAGTAAATCAGATAAGGCATTAAAAGATTTTTTTTTCTTCTGAAATAGGTAAAAACTAATAATGTTATTTATAAATTAAATTTGATAGCATTTTAAATATTCTGCTACATTAAAAATGTATGTTAAATTTGTATTTCTCTATTTATAAACATACCTTTTTGACTAACATATATTTGTAAGCACATCTTTCACTTAGAATATATTTTAGCAGTTCGTCTGACTTCAATCAGTATGCCACTTTAAAATTATGTTTTTGTAAGAAATGCCCTTGAAGCTGAAGAGCAAACTCTGGTGAATGTTTTAGATGATAGCACACTGAAATAAGAGCAAAAAATTTAGTTTTAAGAATTCATTTTCTTGATAAAGTATATAAGCCAAACATGTTATTGTACTGATAGCTTGGTGGTAAAGCTGACAGAAACGGAATTTGCCTTTTGGGGTCGTGAGTTCGAATCCCGTACTTTTTTCCCACCCTGTTTGCAACTTTCTTAGCTCTGTCTTCCAGTTTGCTATATATTTGTGTTTTATAATTTATTTCTATTATGTGCATTATATATAATATTTTATTTATTTCAGTTTTCCTCACAAGAATTTATTTTGAAAGTTATACAAATTTAAAGCATACTGTATATACATACATATATATTCATTTCAATATTATGTGAATGCACACACATGTGCTGAGACTTTTGGTTGTTTCCAGTTCTAAACTTTCACTATCAATTAACATGAAACAATAATAATGCCCTTAACATTTTTTTAAAAATGTATCATAATAATTGCTTTAAAATTCAGTTCTATCCAGTTGAAGTGCAAGAAATAATTAAATATTTCCATTTTCTTTACTATATGTATAAAAAGAAAAAGTTTTATCCTTTATAACTTCCTCTATAAAATGAGGTATGAATTTAAATTTTATAAATTAAAAGTAATATTTTATGGATTATGTTGTATAAAATATAACTGTGCATAATGAATTTTATAACACATGAGATTTCTAGTAATGTACGATCTTACAGGGCAGTCAGCAGTATACAAGCATAACAAATATACAGTTGTACCAGTTATTTTTAAATATTCTTAACATTTTTGTTTGTTTTGCAATAACAGTACATTTTAGTTTTCGTTATATATTATTTCATTAATATTTAAGGCTTCTAGAAACGTAAAGAAATTATTAAAAATTATTTCAGCTTCTATGCAATTAGAGATGTTCCTAATATGCATTATAACCTTACTTATATAAAAATTGCTAACGTGCTTTACTTTCGCAGTTCATAAGCAGAAACAAAATTTTCCAATAACATTGAATTTAAGTATCTTAAGAGTCTGAATCCCGTAAGTTAAAACAGAGACATCTAGTGGCAATGAATGCAATTGACCACTGAATTTCCGTATGCGTAAATCCAATGCAATATTGTAAATGGTCGTTCATCTGCAAATGCGTGTCTCCCAATGATGCAATGTGTTCGCAACGGACTAGTGGAAACGAGGCTTTAGTCCATGGAATAGCTCAGGGTAATGGATGAGCCACTGCACACATTTATCGACAACGCTTCCCTGACAGACGTCAACCACACCACAGTTTGTTTGCACGTGTTCATCAAAATACGTGTACTACAGGTCATTAAGAAGTGGCAGGCCACGATTGACTCGCTTGGCCGTTAGGGAAGAAATACCATTAGGGAAATTAGTTGGATACGGTGGAGAGTAATCCAAGGACCAGCCATTGCCTCTCAGTTAAGAATGTTTTGTACCAATATCCAACATACCTTGAATGCCAAGTCCTTCCATGCCATTCGTCTTGAGAGGGTTCAGTTACTGCTGCCCGATGACCATCCTGAACATATGCGTTTTTGCAAGAAAGTGCCCATGATATTTATTTCCCAGCTTATGTGTTGTTCACGGATGAGGCCACATTCAATAGAGATGATGTATTCAATCGGCGTTTGTGGGCTCAAAAAAATCCCACGGTGTGCGGCAAAACAATGCTTCTAAGTTAATGTGTGGGCAGGTGGTCGGTGACTGCATTGTCAGCCTGTACCTTTTATCATCCATTTTGATTTGCAGCGAATTATCTTCCTGGAGCAAGTTCTTCTCCGCTTGCTTGACGATGCTCCACCAAATGTGAGGTGGAACATGATGGGTGCCTGCTCATTTTGAACTCGATATTCGTAGCCATTTGAACAGATCATTCCTGCCTCGATGGATTGGGTGTAGTGGCCCAGTTCCCCGCCCCCCACGCTCACTGGATTTATCGAGCCTTGATTTCTTTTTGTAGGGAGCCATCAAAAGTGTGGAGTATCACGACCCTCTTGTGTATGAAATGGATCTCGTGGCAAGGCTTGCCTGTACATCTGCTAAAATCAAAGAAACTTCAGGTGTGTTTGAACATGTCCGGCTATCAGTTATCTTATCTATCAGAATGGTTAGTGGTAAGTTGCGATTACCTTTCATTCGTCAGGATGAGTCTAGCTTTTTGATAAGTTCTTTTATTGCTACACTAAATATTTACATCATAGTTCAGGAATATTCGTCATCTCGCTCACATTCTCTCAATTGCCCTCGTGCGCCCCCTATTGGCGACTTTTCTACAATGCCATCTATCGGCTGATTAAACAATGGTAGTCAGTGTGAAGCAGGTTTGGCGTCTGATGGTGCAAACTTCGAAAATCTGTTGTAACGTTCAAGCTGTCGTATACTTTTTGTATGCATGTCCAATAAATGTTTCATATTAATCACTCTCTTGTTTCCTTTCCCATCTTTTACCTCTGCTACCACTTAAGCCTGACATTTACGGGCACGGGTTCCTATGCAATTCTTAATCCTTATGATGTGCCCTACTTCCCCAGAAGCTTGTAACAACATTTCCTGCACACTCTGTATATGCCTATATTTATATACTTTTGGTGCGGCCGATTGCAACCAAAAAGGGAAGTACACATCTACATGTTATAGCAGCCCCATATACAAAATTTCAACACTCTGAGGCTATTCGTTTTTGAGTTACGCAAGATGACTATGTACGTACGGCACGAGAAAATCTCTTCTGAATCCATTTAAAATCAGTTTTATAATTTGTTTGGGGAAAAAGAGTCCTTTATTCTATGCTAACGTACAGAGGTCGCGCAAAAATATCATTAAATTGCATTCAAAATGGATATTTTCGTTGAAATATGGACCTGGAATTTTTCGTGATCCCAGTACTTCGTACAAGGAAGTAAAAAACACTTTTAACTGGAAGATAAGAATAACATAATTTAATCATTTTTAAAATAAAAAATGCATAATTTACCAACAAGTAAGAATAAAAAAAACAGCTCACCGAGCCGAATATATATATATATATACCCACTCTATTGTTATTATTATTAATTAATTAATATATATATACACTTTTGGTGCGGCGGATGGCAACCAAATAAGGAGGTGCACAACTACATGTTATAGCAGTTTATATACAAAATTTCAACGTTCTGAGCTTACTCGTTTTTGAGTTGGGCGAGATGCATACGTATGTACATACAAACACCATGAAAACATCTCTTCTGAATGCATTTTAAATCAATTCTGTAATCCATTTTGGGGGGAAAAGCCCTTTACTCTGACCTTACGTACATTTGTCACGCAAAAAATCGTTAAATTGCATGCGATAGCGGTCAAAATATATATTTTCTTTGAAATCTGATATCCTGAATTTTTCGTGATTAATATACTTCCTTTACTTCGTACAAGGAAGTAAAAAGGATATATTTTGTTCACGCGAATGAAATTCATGTTTTCTTTAAATTTTATTATTCGGAGTATTATTCATACAACAAAATGCAGGATTTGTTGTTAATATTCACCATTCATATGAACTTCAGTATTCCAAATCTTTCAGCTAGTTGTAATTTTTTCTATGAGTAATTAGAAGACGAATGGAGTAAATGCCGGACATAAAACCCGAAGTAAAAAGAATAAAAGATTTTCAGATCTACGAAAGTGAGATTATTCACAAGAATGTGTAAATATTCTTCAGATTCGAAGCTTTTTTGAAATGACATAGTATATAACAAGTAACCTTACAAGTAGGGGAACAGTGAAGAGTAATATTTATCGAGAATGTCCAGATTATAATTATATTGCGATTCTTCATTAAGGATGGATCTAAAGGAGGAAATATGACAGGCAGCTCCTGAAACTCTAAGTGGGCATTTGATCTTCGCTCTTACGTGGAATTCCAATTCTCCTAAGAGCTTGATTAAACGAAGAAAGAAATTTAAGAGTTTTCCAATCCATTTCCTTAAAACTCTGTTGTGTTCAAATGTTACAAAGGCAATGCCCATTTTTACAGTTGATTCTTGATTCTTCTCTGTCAAGCAATGCGCTAGCTTTCACTGAGGAGTCCACAGGAAATATTGATAGCGTTGAAGACTAGAGGAAAAAAAATTCACGTATGTGTGAGAATGTTACCCTTTCAACCAAGTAAAATATCTATTGGTTGGTTTAAAAACGGATTTCCCCCCCCCCCGAGGAAAGGAGAGGATTGAAAAGACATTCTATGTATTAGAAGATAAAAAATAGCCACAATTTTATCTGATCACGAAGGAACAAGAGTTATATATACACTTATATTTTTAATGCAAAACAATATTAAAACTAGCTTTTGGTTGTTTCGTTCACTGTGCTCATCATACCAGATGTTTTCGGGAGGTGAAGTCACTGAATAGTGAGAGATTATATAAATGTGATATATTATGTGAACAGCAAACATGCACTTCAAATAAGTTAACTTTTATAGCTAGTTTCTGTTAAAACGTCAAATCAAGGACCGGTAACGTCACAGTTTTACGCGCATTTTGAGCGATATTGATAATGAAGTTGCAATACTTTCTAAAGTCATATTTTCAGCAATACTATAAAATGTAAACAAGAATATTGTCAAGTATAATACGGCCATAATTTAATACTTTTTCTGAGCAGTAGATTTGTTGAGTTCCTTCTTTGAAATCGTTTGGCCTTGACATAAGAGTATTAATATAGCCTATCAGCTGCCAAGTAAGTGCATATGACCTTTGAACATCGGACGTTTCATCCCAGGTTTGATTTCCAGGAAAATGAGTTGTTTTTGGCGGCATAAATGTTTTTATGCTTGTTCTAGTGCTTAACGTAAATACCAAAACAGTTACCCTCAGATTCCTTAAAAATATCTTATCATTAAAGATATTTTGTTGTGAAAAGATATTACTCAGAAGACTATGCTATGGTGTCTTTGATATATATGTCTTACTTATCAATAGTATGCACTATTTTTAAAAATTAATTTTGAAAATTTTACATTTTAACTGTAAGTTAAATAACATATTTATTTTAGTTTATTAATGTATCTCCATGTTTTTTAATTTCTTTTGGTATTTACGAAAACAATACGATAAAATCATTTGAAAATACTCAACATCAAATAGTTTTTATTCGGAAAATGTGGAAATTTCTGATTCCCCCCCCCCCTATTCAAAGAATTTCGTAATTAACACAAAAACAAGTTAACGTATTTTCATAAATGCTAAATTTTATGCTAATGTTATACCTGAGCTTTTGAACTGTATGAAATTCTTGCTACCGTTAACATCTTATTTGATTGGCAAGAAAGTAATTTCGATTTGCACATATACAGGTAGTTAGTGTTATGTTCATTCTGCTATTTTTCTCTCAATCATATTTATTTTTGTTTCGAGATTTGGCAGCTGACACTTTTAGGTTGCTGTGGAAACAAATTCCGGGTATTTTTGTTTACAACTGTTAGCTTACGAGTCTTATCATAGAGCGCAAAAATAAACATTTCCGATATATTTTACTTTTTTTATTATCAGAAAGGCAAGAAAGCGGCTGATGCTCACAAAGACATATGTGAAGTTTATGGTGTTAATTGTTTAACAGAACGCATGTGTAAGAATTAGTTTAAAAACGCATGTGTAAGAAACAGTTTATTTCGTTCTGAATATTTTTCGCTAGAAAATGACTAGCGTTCTTGCCTACCTTCTGAAATTAATAATGACAAAATTACAGACAGAATTGAATCGAATCGTCGCATAACTGTGCGAGAGATTGCAAAAAGGCCAAATGTATCACACACAACAACTCAAAATCACATGTCTTCGACTAGTTAAAAAACTCGATATTTGGGTTCCGCGTGAATTGAGAGCAATTTACTTAACACAAAGCACCATAATTTGCAATACGCATTTTAAACGCAAACCCGGATCTAGGGGGGAGGGCAGGCCGGGGGTCTGTGCCCCGGGCGGCAAATTCAAGCGCAGCCGCGCGTATTTGGAATGTTGTCTAATTTTGATACAACATTAGTAGTTTTAAAGCCAGGTTTAAAAAACCTCTAAAAAAAGAGAATATTTATAATTAATTACTAAGAAACCTTTTAATGGAACGAACAATTAAAAGAAAGCTAAGTACACCCTAATATGATTTTAAGGATAAAAGCAGAGAAAGGACAATAGAGGGACTCTAGGCGTCACTGACAAGGTCAGAAGACCCTCTCCTCTAAATATAGGGGATCTAGGGGTGTTCACCAACCTCATTTGATTTCCACTACTGTTCGCTTGCCTTGCCACGGGGGGGATAATTGCCCCTTTTATGCAGGCTCGCTTCAGGATGTCTTGCCCGGTCGTATACCAACTCCGCGGAATTAATTGAAGCTCTCTTAAATTCTCCTCGATAACTAACAATGGCCAACTTTTCCATTCTCCACCTTAATGTACGAAGGGTGACAGACAAGAAGAAGCTACGAACTGGGCGACGCTTTCTTTCCCCTAATTCTACGAACTCGAACAGTATGGTTGCTACAAAAAGTCATTTATACTCATATTATTTTTATGATGCGTAGAAGAATAATGAACCAGAACTTGTTTATGCTCCACGTGAATTCAATAATTTCCAAATCGTAACTTTTAGCTGCTATATGTTAGTTTTGGCAGTTATCATATAAAGGTGAAATAGGGACTTAAGTAGTTAAAATCTTGGACAAATGCTGCAGAGATAATTAGTTGATGTACTAAAATTGTACTATTATCTCCAAATTCTTGAAATTAAAAGTAGTCAATTAATGTCAACTAAATAGGAGAAAATTGAAATTAAACTGAGATATCGAGCTTCTTAAAATTATCATCCATATTTACTGATATAATTTTAGGAAGCGCAATAACTGAGTTAATTTGAATTTTCTCCTATTTAGATTTACCATTATTTTTCCATTTTTAATTTCACTTTGGAGGTAATATTTAAGTTTAATATATCAGTTTTTACATATGTAAACCAGATAAATTAATGACTTACATAAAATTTATATACATATATATATGTATATAAAATCAACCTATCAAACATCGGATTTAGAAGATACTAATATTAATTTGTAGCTCAGTTTAAATTGCCTTTTTTCTTCCTAGATAAATATCAATGAATCTTCTTAAATAATGGAATGGTTTTAACTTTCACATTCACCATTTTAGGTAAATAGCTCTAATCTAATTTTAAGAATTATTTTCTTTCAATCTAAATATTCGGTTTGTTAAACGGTTCTAAATTCACGCAAATATTATTATAATATATGTCATATTTAAGCTTTTACTATTAGGCTATTTACTTTTCCAATTTTTAATCACTGAAGTTGAAGCTACTTAACTTTCTTACAGACTCCATATTTTAAGAAATATAAGAAATGCTTAAATATTTATTTTGTTTCCCAATTACTTTTCTCACCGATGTACTATGAAACACATTTAATTAATAATACACGTTTAATTAATAATTCTGAACATATGAAATCTGTTCATAATTAAATAACAAATTTCAAACTCCTTTATATTCACCTCTTAGAATTTTTAATTTTCTGTTCATCCATGTCTTTTTGCTGTATATTAGAATTTGTTTATGTTACCGTCCCCATCATTTTTAGGATGGGGATGCTAAAACTTCGCATTGAATTTTGAATGAAATGCTTCACATGCATTTGTTCTTTTTCATGAAATTTCACGGCAAGCTCAAAGTATTTGGGAAAAATTTCTTGCATTTAGCTTTTGTATTTATTACTGTTATTCAAGTAATTAGCCTGTTTATTAGATATTTTTTACTTGTTCTCATGATTTGCAATTATATTTCTCTATGTTTCTTTTCCTGTTGGTCGCTATTGACTTCGAAAAGTAAAACTAAACGTAACCCTTAGTTTTTTGAAAGGGAAGGTCTTGTGAGACGGAGAGTGTGAAGACCTCCTGGAGTGTCTAAGGAGATAAAGCTTTTTTCGCTTTGTAAGCTCATAGGTCCACCTCCGTCTTCCCTTATTTCCTCAGGGGACTTGTCTTTGTTAAATACTTAATGGTCTTCCTCTCAGTCTCTTTAGCCACTGTTTCATTATTTATTTAAATGTTTCATTTCGATGATGTGGAGGTAATTGCAATTTTATTACAAAGGTACTCCGTAAACGCCTCGGTCTTCAGTCCCTGTAAGTGACGCGTGGAGTCCCCTCTGTTGTCCTCTATCTAGGCGGGGATATTCAAAGGAGAAACAGAAGGATAGCATAGAGGCGCCTTATTTTCATGCTGACGCCTCTTGGGAAATAAATAGAGAAGCATTGTAAATTGGAACTATTTTCTAACACTCGATACAAATTAACTTTGGACCAATGAAATAATTCAAAGTAATATACGTGGAGAATATGCAACAGACAGTTAACGTGGACTATGTGCCTAAGAAATGAAGTAAGGCATTTTGATTTTTTGCAGCCGGTCGGCAAATTAGGTTTTAAAAATAGATTTATTATTTTTATAATTTTTAAAGTTTTTTAAGTTTGGACGGTTTTTTTGTTCTCTCATTTTCTTTTAATATGCCTGCTTCCAATATTCCTCACCACATTTAGCGAGAACCGTTTAGTTAGTGCTCGCATCCTTGACGTGGCCCCAAGACTGTTGAGTGTAATTACGTCAATTTTTAGTTTTTCTTATTAAGGCAAGTTAAACTGTATATTATTTAGAGTAAAACAAAATCATGAGAGCGTCTAGAAAAAAATTCTCAGGGGCAGAATATAGAAAAAGAGCGAAAGATAGGAACGAACAGAGAAAACAAATTGCAGCTAAAATGAAAAAGTGGCCGTCAAGCCTTGCCGCAACTTCCAATGATGCCGAGTACATTGATATTGAAGTACATTGATATTTCTTGCAATTTGCATGCCCAAGATGGAGAGTCTTCATCTATCATCCCCAAACAGACTACAATCCAGCAACTGAGAGAACAACCTTCTTCATCGACCTCAAACGGACATCTAGAGGACATGAAATTAGGACATAAAGAATCTTCTCATTTAGGTGCGGGCAGGCAGCAGAAAGAAGAGTTAAAAACGTTTGATTTGTCGGACCTAGGCAGTTGGCCAGTCACAGAAAAGGTTAACGATCATCAACGATCTTTCTTAAGCAGTCAAGCTCTATTATTAGCTGAAAAAAATCCAGAAAACGTTGACCTTAGGTCCCCTGAACGTGATGGCAGACATTTGACATCTTCATTGTAGCATAGAACATTAGCAAATAATGAAAAGATTATAAGATCTTGGCTTATATATTCTAAAACTAAAAATGCAATTTTTGTACACCCTGTAAGATTTACCAGAAACATGCCATTTCGCTACATCAGTATTGTTTACTACTGGATTCATTAATTGGAAAAAAGCTTAAGAAAAGTTAACTGAACATGAAGCATCTGAAATCCACACAGAGTGCAAGATTAAGGGGAAAATTCGACTACAACAAAGGAAATCGTGTCGAGATATCGATCATGACACTGAGAGACTAATTCACACAGAGAAAGATAAATGGAGAGAGCTTCTACAGACAGTTATGGATGATGTATCGTATGTTTCAACAAACTGTCTTTCTTTCCATGGGTCTGATGAAACCCCTAGCTCATAAAGTGTTCTTGGCTTAGTCAAGGCAGTTTTTTGAATTTAATGATTCTGCTAGCCAAACATAACTCAAATCTTAAGTACCAGTTAGAACACTTAAAGAAGGGACAAGTATCATATTTAACAAAGATAATTCAAAATGAAATTATTGATTTAATGGAGAAAACAGATCGAAATAGCATTTTAAATTATATCAAGGAAGCCAAATGTTATATAATAATATTCGATTGCATTCCAGATGGGACAAATGAGCCAGGTGATTCGATACGTAAAAAATATGTGATGATGTGCGTAAAATAAAGGAAAGCTTTATTGATTTCATAAAAGTTGTTGGAAAGACAGGGAAATGTATTTCTCAAAGAATTGTGAGAAAACTGACAGTTGATGGTTTGGATATTGGACAATGTCGTGGTCAAACTGACGATAACGGATCTAATATGGCCGTTATTTACTAAGGGGTACAAGCCAGAATTACAGAAATGAATAAGCTAGCCGAATTTGTGCGATGTTTGGCTCACTCTTTGAATCTTGTCAGTAAGCATTTTGCCTCATCTTGTCTCGAAGCAATTAAATGACACATTACCGATTATAAAATTGGAATTATCTAGAAGATATTTAGCTTTTTTATCAGATTCACTATTCGATGGGATATTATGAAACGATGTAAGAAAACTAAATTAAAAGGAAACAGCCAGACGAAATGGTCGGCAGAATATGCGGCTGTGAAAGCCCTTCTAACGAATTTACCACAAGTAGTAAAATCCTTGAAAGAAATTAAAGGTCTTTCTCCTAGTGCGGAAGCAAGGTACGAAGCAGTACATCTGCTACATGTTGTAAAAAATTTTGTATTTATTATCAACCTGATAATTTGGGCTAATATTCTTCGAGAAATCAATCAGATAAATATTGAAATTCAAAAGGAAAATATTATTCTTGAGCGTTCCGTAGCATTAAAGGGAGACTCTGACTCAAAATGAGAGAAATTCCAATGGAATTATTGGATAGAAGAATCTTATGCAGCAACCAAACAATTGAGGTTAAACCTATTCTGACAAATAAACGAATTCTAAAGCGCAACAAGCAATTTGATGAATTGTGTGAGGACGAATCCCGAACACTTCATCCTGTTCAGCTATTTTCTAATGCAACAAAAATTGTATTTGATCGAATCTTATCAGAAATTAAAACGAAGGTAAACAGCACTACTACACTAAATTAAAATTTCACATTTCTCAATGGTCGTGAAATAATGAATATGTCAACTGAAGAATTGCAAAAGAATGAAGAAGATCTTGCACGAAAATATGAGGGAGATCTAAACGCATTTGAGTTCTGCCAAGAACTTGTCGTTTTTAAAGAACAAGCTTCAATGTTATTCGTCGACACAGCGCCGGATTTAGACTTTTTCCTAGGTGGGGCAAAAGCTTAAACCTGCTGTCCTCACCCGTCTTCCTTTAAGTTTCTCTAACAAATTTTAATTTTTTTTAATAAACTTAGAAGTAGACGCGATTTGTGATAAAATGTAAAATCTATTTTATAATAAGAAATTATTTATGTGCCATTTTTTTAATAAAAGAAATGTACATAACAAATGGTTTAGTTTCTTTACTTGCGGCAAAGCATAAAAAGGCTATCTACCTAAGAGTACAGATGCCTTCATTAATGCCTAAGAGGAGAGGTGCCTTCAATAATCAATATGTCAACTGAAGAATTGCAAAAGAATGGAGCAGATATTGCACGAAAATATGAGGGAGATCTAAACGCATTTGAGTTCTGCCAGGAATTTGCCGTTTTTTAAGAACAAACCCCAATGTTATTCGGCCACATAAAAACGGCTAGCGCTTTCTATCTCTTGCAGCAGATCTATACCCATGATTTGCAGGATGCCTTTTGCAATATTTGTATTGCGCTGCGGATTTACTCTATGCTTCCAACTACATCCGCAAGCTGTGAGCGAAGTTTCAAAGTTAAAAACTATCTGCGATCATCGATGAGGCAGGAACGTTTATCAAGTCTCGCAATTCTGGCAATCGAAAATCAAACAGCACATCAAATTTATTATGACGATGCCATAGACGTATCTGCAGAATAAAAGACTCGCAGAGTAAAATTTTAATCCCGTAGTATTTTAAAAGCGTTAGGTAAGAACTTTAAATTATTAATGAAATAAGAATCATGAAAAGAAGTGCGAATACTAACCTTTTCCTTTCATCAATAGTCCGTATTGTTCTTACGTACAGCTAATGAAATGTTACGCTAATGAAAGTTACGTAATTAATGAGCTCATCTGTTGTTCCAACTTATGTAATCTATTGTTTGTAACTAAAGATTATTTTTATTACCAGTACATATTTGATTGAAAGTTAGAACTTACTTATTTAAGTATGTTATTGATAAAAAGGAATTTAATTATTGATTGCATTAGTCATTTGTAAATTGTATATATTCGTTTAAACTATTATTAATAATGTATTTCCATTTTTCGTACTATGTTGAACTGCTTTAGTATTTAGTATGAATTATTGCCCATTAGTTTGGCTAGTCATTATTACAAAACTGCATATTTCAGACAAAGTGTTGATTTGATTATTACAGTACAAAAATATTCTTTTGAGTGAAGATGTAGGTATTTATTACGTTATCGCGCTGCGTGAGGACGATAGTAGAGTTCTTGAGCAGCCTACATAAAGGCATTATAGTAAAATGAAATCTTAAAGTGCCAGGTTAAAATTGCTGTTAATTTAGAGAAATTGGTGTGTTAATTATTGAACCTATTTCATTCGTGATTCATAACTTGTATATATTTGTTTAAGATTATAATCGGTAATGTGTCATTTCTATATTTTGTGTTATGCCGAACTGCTTTAGTATTTAGTACTGAATCGTTTTCCATTAGTTTGGCTAGTTATTATTTCATATATTGCAAAACTGCATATTTCAGGCAAAATGTTAATTTGATTATTACAGTGCGAAAATAGTCTTTTGTGTGAAGATGTAGGTATTTATTACGTATCGGGCTTTATGAGGACGATAGTAGAGTTCTTGAGTAGCCTACATTATGTAGGCCTTATAGTGAAATAAAGTTTTAAAGTAGCAGGTTAAAACTGCTATTAATTTTCCATCGAGAAAGAATTTTCTCAAAACGTGAGCAGTTTCTCAAACGTGGCCAGGCTTCATTGGCTTCCGGCTAAATTTAAGCATTAATTATTGCCGATTAAATCCATAATAATGATTCGTTAATCAGCAATTATAAGATATTGTAAAGCAAATATCTATAGATAAGGGTTTCATGAATTTGAAATTTGTCAAAGAAAATACAACTGCTTCAAAAAGTAGAAGAGTAATACGTTTCTTTTAGATCATGTGGCGATCCGGGGGCTAAGCTCGCTTGTTGTCCTTAGATTTTACCGCTTTGCTCGAGCCACCATCTTTTAGCATAGATGGGAAGTGCGGCACTAGGAGTTCCCAATGTCCTTAAGGTTCGATCATGGGTTCATGATGAACCTATGATCATAGGATCACTTCAGTTAAACACCTTACCATTCTCTCGAAAATTACACCTGTGCCATAGTTTCGAATATTTGAAGTGTTTCGTGGTACAAGAGTCTAATGGGCCCTCGGGATCGTTACATATGTTCTCAGCGAGCTGTTGTAGCCGATGCCTGTTGTTTTTGAAATTGCCGGTCTCGTGGCACTCGTCTATAAAAGGTATTTTAAACCAACTGCCTCTGCTTTGCTCAGATATGATTAGCAATGCTTGACTTTAGAGGGGGCTTTGAAGGTAGCTGTTTTTGGCTATTGCTGCTTCGTCGCCGGATTTAGAACCCGTAATCTTAAGTACCGTAACCTCTCTTCTAATTAATTATGTCAATTATGTCTCTTCTAGTAAATTTTGTCTAGACATGAATGATTCAAGATGGCGTCTTTTCTCCTCGGAAGCTTAGGGCCGCAAGGGCTAAGAACCATAAAAGGCAGAAAAAACGCAGATGTAAGAATTTTGTCCACACATAAGTAAAATATTTTAAGTAACATTCTAGGTTTTTATATTTGTTAACCAATTGTCTTATTATTTTGTCTATTATCACTTCTACTTTCGTTGGCTGCCACCAAGATGCAAATTAGAGTTAATATATTCAAGAACAGAGGCCTGGAGTTCAGCAGAAAGCCTTTGATAGCAACTGTTGACCATCTGAATACAATTTTCTCCCAGCTTCTAAATTTATTAGAATTGGCTTTAACCTTTGCTAGCCGTGTTTACTCTCAAGAGGAAAAGGCTTGAGGGAAAATTTAGTTATCTTGTGAATATCTGTCTTAAATACTTAAATTTCATTTAACTTTTTCTGTGTACTGTTAACTCGCAATCAGTCAAGCGAACTCGAGCGTTCATGATAAATTGTTTACTTGAAGATCTAGTAAAACTATTTATTTCAAACCTTTTCCTGACTTGATGTTAGTTTATTGAAGGATTAGAACGGAGTGATAAATCGTCTGGCTGTCTTCACAAAGCCGGATAATATTTAAAAGAGCTATGTTTTAAACAGCATATACATTTGAGTTAATTCTTTTCTATACCTTCTGTTCCATCACCATTATTAGAATTCAAACTAGTTTTAGTTTAAACAGTGATTCCCGCTGCTATAGAAAAAA
The DNA here is from genome assembly GCA_000611955.2 of Stegodyphus mimosarum. Taxonomy (NCBI): domain Eukaryota; kingdom Metazoa; phylum Arthropoda; class Arachnida; order Araneae; family Eresidae; genus Stegodyphus; species Stegodyphus mimosarum. The sequence goes on along the minus strand of KK114249.1, from coordinate 15,534 downwards.
ATACTGTAACAATCCAGAATAGCCGTTTAACCTACGGCAAACGATCTTCGATCTGGGCGACAAGACTGTTCTTTCTGTTAGAAAGTAGGATTTGAATTCGGACTGCTACAGACGAATTGACAGTTGAAAGTTAAATTGTGTGAAATCGAAATTAAAGTCGTTGCTTTGGTTGACAAGTGCAGAGCTAATGTTAATGAAGTAACTATAAATTTGAAATAGTTATTAGGCATTACAATAATGAAAAGGTTTAAGTGAAAAAACACCGAAAGAAGACAATAAAAACTGAGAAATTAAGCGGAAAATTGGAGTGAGAAATTAAACGTCTAGTATTACTTTTACCAATTCAGTTAATCTGCAGAATATGATACCTGTGATGGTATGTGTTGATACAGCGCGAAGATATTCGATGAAATTAAGAAATCAAAGTTGATTAATTATCATCATGGAAGATTATACACTAACGGAAAAAAAATCCCAGCACCAAGGAAAAATTATTGTAGGATAATGAAATTTGGAAAATGCATTTGTCTAGTTATCATGTTTAATTGATTAAATTTTCAAGATCACAGGTTAATTTAAGCTAAAAAATGCATTTCAAATGTAAAATGCTGTTACATTAATAGCGGGTGTAACCTCCAGAATTTTGAATATAAGCCTGAGAACGTCCATGCATTGTGTCATATGGGTGCCGAATGTCTCTTTGTGGTATGGAGTTCCATGTTTGTACTTGTTCTGTCAATGCTGGGACGGTCAGTGCTGGCTGTGGATGATGCTGGAGTTGTCATTCAATAATATGCCATACTTGCTCAATTGAAGACAGATCTGGTGATCTCGCAGGCCAAGGTAGCATGTCGACACTCTGTAGAGCACGTTGCATTACAACAGCCGTATGAGGGCTCGAATTTCTGCCGCAGACGCAGTACGATGAGCTACAGCCGTACGGCCGAATACGGCGGTCTTCCCTCTCAGTAGTTCTACTTGGCTGGCCGAGACCCGCTCTTCTTGAAGCAGTACGTTCATCTGTCCACTGCTCCCAACAATCATACTTAGTGGATACATTCTGGCCAAGTTTTTTTGCAGTATCGCGGAAAAAATCCACCTTCTCGTAGCCCTATTACACGACCTCGTTCAAACTCGGTGACCTGGATTTATGTCTTGACATAAATAAATGAAAATAAAAGTTTTTTAGCTCTGAAATTTGTAGGGAATAAACATGGTGTAATGAACATTGAAAAGGAAATAACCCATGAGTAATTATGTACAAGTTAACCAATTTCTGTGATGAGTTTCTTGCAAAATTTCACAACTCGTCCAGATTTTGTTGTTTTTGAATGGTTAACAAAGTTTCCATTAGTATTTTCTGGGACCTTAGATTCATGCTTATGAGGAATTTATGGTACTTCATCATTATATATAAATGCAGGTTTCACTCTATCTATGGAAGCACTGCTTTGTCTGCCATTTATGGATATTTTTATTACTTTGTCACTTCGACTTATGACTTTGCGGGGACCTGTATATTGTTGAGTGAGGGGTAGTGTTATTTTGTCCACACGAAGGAAAACATGTGTACACGTTTTCAATTCTGGGTGCATAAAGACTTTTGTTTGGTGATTTTAGTTGGTAAATTGCTTTAACTGTTGCATTTGTGCCTGGAGTTTCGGCACATACTCATATGATAGAGTTGCATTTTGGACACTTTGGGAAAGTAAATCTGTTGGAAGTCTTAGTGAAGTTCCATACACAAGATCAGCACTTGATGCTTGTATGTCAGTTTCAACAGCAGCTCGAATGCCAAGGAGAACTGTTGGTAATGATTCAGTCCACCTTGGGTTTTCACGAGCTTTTAAAGAATTTTTCAAGACTGTGAAGACGTTCTACCAAGCCATTTGCTTGGGGATGAAAAGCTGTAGTGCGAATTCTCGTTGTTCCCATAATTTGTGTGAGCTCACTGAACAAAGAGGACTCAAATTGGCGACCTTGATCTGTGGTGTGGTAGAAGAGCTTCCGAAACAGGATATCCATCCTTCGAACAAAGCTCTGCATACTGTTGCTGCTATCATATCAGCGATGGGTATCACTTCTGGCCATCTGGTAAACCTGTCGATGATGGTGAGGCAGTACATTTTGCCCTCAGAAGGAGGCAAGGGTCCTATTAAATCCACATGCAGATGAGAAAACCTTGCATCTGATGTATCAAATGTACCCGGAGGTGTTTTTGTATGCCTATGAACTTTGGATCGCTGGTATGCATCGCAATTTTTTACCCAATCTTTAACATTCTTTTTCATATTGGGCCATACATAGAGAGGAGAAATTAACTGGCAGGATCCTGTTATATTCCTGGATGCTAGAGGTTGTGAAAATGGTCGAACACTATTTTACGAAAAGATGTTGGCACAAAAGGTCTCGGAATTTCAGTTGATACATTGCATATGAATTCTGTTGTTGACTCTGGGCTTGGCATAGACTTTATGTCCAGTGAATGATTGGTGTTCTGCAGATTTTGTAAATCATCAGCCATTTGAGCATGACTAAAGGCTTCAAAATCAAGAAATGAGGAATTTGAGATGTTGTTTATCTCAATTCTGGATAATGCATCTATAACTATATTATTTACACCATTGGTATGACGAATGTCTGCTAAACTGAGAAATGAAATCAAGTTGACGTCACTGGCGGGGGCTGCACTATTCTGGATTTTGCTTGAAGGCGTAGATAAGAGGATTTTAATCAGTAAAAATGATAAAGTCTCGACCTTCGAGCATATGCCGGAATCTCTTCACAGCAATGTAAATGTTCAATAGTTCTCGATCATAGGTGGAGAAATTTTGTTGACTATTGGTGAGCTTGATAGAGAAGAAGACAATCGGTTCCCAGTTGGTTGTGTTGAGTTGCATCAAGGAACCACCAACTGCAAGGTCACTGGCATCAACCCAAACACCAAGTTTGGCTCCTGGAATTGGGTGACGAAGGAGAGTTGCGGTAGCTAGTGCATTTTTGGCTTCTGTAAATGCCTGTTCGCCAACCTCAGACCATTGAAATGTTTCTTTTGAATCATTTCGTGTAGGTTTTCTGCTCTTTATTATTTTTGATACCCTCTAAAAATTTATTTAATGGCGCTAATATGTGTCCCGCTCTCGGAACAAAACGTGGATAGAAATTAAATAGACCTAAGAAGCGTCTTAATTGAGTTACGATATTAGATTTAGGAAAGTTCAAAATACAGTCTACTCTATCTTTCAGTGGTTCGGTTCCTTCTTCAGATACTTTGACACCTAAGAAATTTATTCAGGAGACTCCAAAACACACTTAGAAGGTTTAAGGCTAAATCCATAAATTTTCAATCTTTCAAAAAGAATTCTTAGATGCGAGATATGCTCTTCCTCAGATTCAGATGCTACCAATATATCGCCTACAAATGCATAAACAAATTTTAAATCTCGAGTAACTTCATCATATAAATCTTTGGAATATGGCTGCAGCATTACACAGGCCAAATTGCATGCGACAGCTTTCAAATAATCCAAAAGGGGGTAATTGTAGCACTTTTGTGAATATTATCAGGGTGTATAGGCATTTGATGATAAACCTTAATTAAATCAATGTGAGAGAAAATTTTGCAGCCGTGAAGTTCAGAAGTGAAATCTAAAATATATTAGAGATGTTATAATTATCTTTTATCGTTTGTGCATTAAGGGCCCTGTAATCTCCTACAGGACGCCATTCCGTGCTGTCTTTTTTAAGCACCATATGCAAAGATGACATAGTTACTTTTTGAGGGACGAATGTGGCCTAATTCTATCATATTTTGGAATTCTTCTTTGGCGATTCGTAGGTGGTCTGGGACACGACAACGTGCTTTGATGCCCTACTGTGTGTTTAATTTCTTGGTCAGCACGGGGTCGTTTTGTGATTTCCGGAAATTCTAATAATAATTTAGGGTACATACTGTAGCCAGATACTGTCTCTATTGAATGTATTGTTGCGTGCGTACGGGTTCGTTATATATTGAATGCACAAGTCGTTGAAAAGTTAACAAAATCTATTCTTTCCACAAGAAACAAATCAAAATGCTAGTAAAGTATTTCTTCAGAGATATCCGCACAATATCTCAAACGTTTAGCAAAAACTCAGTTCTAAACAGATAAAATAATTCTATCTCACAACGAAATCGCTACAGTAAACAAACAGCAGTTCGCTTTTTACAGCTACAGCTACAACTACAACAACAAGTGCAAAAACTGAGATGAGGTGTTTCAATTCGGCTTTTATAAGCTTTTTAATTATCAGTAGAACAATATCGATTTTTCTGGATGGGAACAGTAATTACGAGATATTTATTTATTAAGCATTAAATGCACACGCTCTTTTATTTTTATTTTCTTTTTTTCGACGTAGCTTTCTCTTCAAAAATCGTCTGCGTTGCACGGGAAATATAAATCAATTTTAATTACAATTCTAAATAAATAGCCAAATAAATATGAAATCCGTAACAGTATTACACTTACTCGTAAACTGCATTTAGAGTCAAAGTTAGTGTTAGCGTCGATTAATCTTTTTGTGTGAAGGTTAGGCATTAAGTTGAAATTATATAAAAAATCTGCATCAATAATATGGGTTGAAATACTGCCGAAAAGAAAGGTCCCTTTGAAATGCGTCTTAAACCAAGGTCTAAAGAGAGATTTTGTCTACTGTAGACTGAAATTGGTGTATTGTGTGCTGCTGAAAGGGTCATTTGGATGCGATTCCGCCTCTGCAGTACTATTACTGGAATTACATATACATCAGAACCCGTGTCTATGAGAAAGCTGACATTTGTGCGTGCATCTCTAACAAAAAGGTGACGAGAATTAGAGGGCAAAGCTGTAGTCTCCTCTATGCCTAGCCTGGGTCGTTTTTTGAAAATTTACAGGGTGGGGTGTACTGTTTAACTCTTTCGCCAAATTTAAACTGGTGCCAACAGGTACCAAAATTTTCTTTTATTTTGAAATGGGCTTCGTTCTCTTTTGCCGCGATATTTACTCTGACTATGAGTGCGGCTACGATTACGCGAGATATTATCGATTCGTACATGCATTTTTTTATTTTCGCGAGTAAACGTTCTTCAATGCAGTTTGAGGTATTAGCAGGGCAAATATTTATGGCACTTACCGCTACAGGAGATGGTGATACATCGATTGACGCGATCTACTTCCGTAGCTTTATCCAAGATTAAAGGCGTGATCGATTGTACGAAACTCGCAAGATGCTGAAAAAACAGTTTGAGCATTAATTCATCAGGAACGCTGTATAACTCAGCGCGTCGTCGCATTATGCTTAGGAGTTCACTTCACCGGCCATCTCCCAACTGTTCGCCGCCGAGAAGTTTTTTGATTTCTTGATGCGTCGATTCTCCACACTGCTTGATTAGATCAGTTTTTATGTGAATGTAAGAATGCGTGGAGCTGGAGGCCTTGATCACATCTCTCACAATTGATGCGGCTTCGGCGGGCAGGTGCGAAACAATATAATTATACTTCGTGCGAGACTCCCATATCGCTCTTGGTGTTCCCAGTTCAAATGTTGATTCGCACATAGTGAACCATAGTGCAAGATCGGGGAATTTGTACACAGGTATTTTTACTGCTCCGATCACTGCTGTTCCTTCCGTCATTTTCAGTCTCGTGGCTAAGTCCCAAGTAATACGTAAAAAAATTCTTTCCGTGCAAATATTAGTTAAAAATAATAGTGCTTGGTTGCTGCGAGGCCGGGTCATCATTCTTAGGAACCGACGATAAATAATTATGAGGATCAACTTAGATGCATAAGGTTTCAAACTTAACAGCATTTATTTCATCTGCACTTCCAAGCTACACAAGTGAGTATCCCCAAGCTTTCAACAACTGACTGCCCTTGCTTATGAAGATCTTAGAAGAGAAAATTTGTACTCTGTAATCAGGTGCTGCCATCTCTCGGCTGTGCTGGGGTTAAATTAGTAGGATGTTTTTAAAGGCTTTTTCAAATAGAATAAACCACAACAAGCCCCAGAAATGCACATGAACTTGAAGGTTTCACTAAAGGGGAAAAACGACACTCGCTATTTTTACTTTCCGCTAACCTATATACAGGTAAGGGAAATAATATTTCCGGTCCAAAAATTCAATCAGTTTTCAGTGAAAAATCACGAATTAGGGTCTCCACAACATGTTTTTACTGTTTTTACAATGAAGAATTTTCGTGTATGCCTGCGACTTTTTTTTTGTCAGTGATAACTCCAATAGCAAATTTCCCAAAATTTCCCCAAAAAACCCCCGCGGAAGATCGATATGTTGCTACTGTAGCCAAGCGAAATCGCAGAGCGGCCTGCACACGTGTGACATCTATGGTTACAGCGTCCATTGGTAAGGCGATATCTGCAGCTACTGTACGCCGAAGATTACACATGAGTGGACTGTACGCCCGGGTACCTCGAGTTTGTCTTCCTCTATCCGTCCAATCAAGAAGGACACGATTACAGTGGTGCCGGGAACATGTCAGTTGGAATGTGTTTGACTGGGGCAATGTCATGTTTACTGATGAGTCAAGATTTTCTCTGGAGTCAGATGACAAACATGTAAGAATATGGCGTGAACAACAAACACGCAATCAGTCCCAAAACATCACCGAACATCACGCATTTCGAGGCGGAAGCATTATGGTGTGGGCAGGGATTTCATTAGGATATCGCACCGACCTGCACATCTTTAAATGGGGTTCTTTGACGGCTGTCCGGTATCGAGATGAAATCCTAGGACCCATTGTGAGATTGTACGCTGCAGCAGTTGGCCTTACTTTTGTTTAAATGGACGATAACGCAGGTCTCCATAGAGCTGACATCGTCGATGACTATCTGGAGAGTGAAGGGATTGCGCGTATGGCAAGGCCAGCATATTCGGCCGACCTTAATTCCATTGAAAATCTTTGGGATGCTCTCGGCCGTGCTGTATCTTCACGTTTCCCACCTCCAGCCACTCTTATTGAGCTGGAAACTGCTCTACAAGAAGAATGGCGATTGCTTAATTCTGCGGTGGTTGACCACCTAATTGTTGAAAGCATGGTCACGAGGTGTAAACTTTGTATACAGTTGAGGGGGATCACATACCCTATTAGTGTCCTTTTTTTTAAATTTATGCTATTGAAAAAAAAGGATATTCACTTTATGCATAATTCTGTTTAAGTCTCCAATATGTCATTATCTGATAACTTACAAAAATTTAATATTGTTTTCATTTCTGTATATAATTATTGATTTTGTTTTATGCATAAATATATATGCTACTTTCCTGCCGAATTTTGTGTCAATCAAAGCAGTATTTGTTGATTTTTTTGCATTTTACATCTTCGTGCTTAACTTTTGGAAGTGAGTGTATATTATAAATAAATAAATGGTACTGTACGAAATGCTGGGATCTAACGTAGATATTAGCAAAGGATTTGAATAAAAATTTTTTTTTTGAGTTGTAACGTTAAATTAAATGGCCACACCTTCAAGATAAACTGTGTGAAACTAATCATCACTTTATATAAACTTTGGTTAAGCCGGCTTACACGTTATTGAGACCAAATTCAAACAATTTCCCGATAAATACAATTACGATACTTTTGTAAGGAGGATGGTTTTTACAGTTTTATCAAGAGCCAGCAACAGTACGCAAAACACAAGCGAGTACTGTAAGTTATATAGTAATTTATCTACGAAGCAAATTATTTGCAGGAAATCAAGCATGTGTTGCTCTTAGGAGATAAAGCCAATGGAAAGATTTAAAATTCAAGAGATGGATAGCTCAAAGCTAACTGGGGTAAATGTTATAATAATGCATCAGCGGAAATAGAGGGAATGAGAGCAACCGAGATGATTCAAGACCAAATAGCCAAGTGTAATATATTTCACCATGAAGTTCCAAATAATAACTGAACAGTTGAAAGTAAAAGAGGGATTATGTAATATTGAAAAGTGATTTTTAATCGAATGATTTGATTAATAGCATATAATTAACACTAAAAAGTAAAAAAAAAATAAAAAGTGTCTTAATAAAATACGCTTTTATTTAAAATGGATAAAATAATTAATTAGCTAAAAAGGATAAAAATAATTTATCACATGGTTTAATGAAAACAAAAGATTAGATAATTCTGTATGAAAAATTTATCTGTAATTTTAAATTAATAACTATAAAAGCGTGGACAACGAAATAAAAAACTTAATAATCAAATTATGTTGCATGAAACATTAGTTTTGTAAACTGGTGCAGATTTCTTAGTTTCTTCCGTTTTTCTAAACGTAATTTTTTTACATTAGAATTTAAATCAAATTGAAACGCAAATTATCATTTGACTAAATTTCACATATTTTCACTACACCCTTTTGGGGTAGGGAAAATTTTGGGTGTGTATCCTTAAAATTTATTTGTAACTTTCATACTGATACACTTACCCAAATTCAGTTCTGTTGGGAACTTCATAACAGCAAGGGAATGTAAACAATCTAATACCGTTGACGGCAATCTTGCTGAAAATACTTTGGAAACGATCAGAGTACATCAGATCATTTATTTAGCGTAATTGCAATACAGATTTATTTATGCATTATTGTTAAAAGCACCTCATGCTTTTATTATTTGTAATATAAAACTGCTGAGAATTTTGTAAAGAAAATTATTTTTTAATCTCTTGTTTCCGTTAAACTATGTAATTATTAGCCAGAAGGGCTATTAATTTCATTTAGGCATTTTGCGTCGATTCACTTTCTGCGGTGATTCACTTTCCAAACTTTTGCCACCAAATATTACAACCTTGTATTATATTTAAAGAAACTAAATAATGAAGAATCTGCATATATATATATATATAT
>KK114248.1:1247334-1266325 GCA_000611955.2 Stegodyphus mimosarum | reverse complement strand
CCACAGGTATCCAAAATATCTGAATCTTATTTATCTAACATATCTCTACTCACCAACGACTTTAACCTTCCAGACATGTGAAGTTTAGAGCGTATAGGTGTTGTAAATCCAGTTGAAAGCCAAGCTGCTGCGGAATTGCAACAAGTTGCACTTGTACATTTTCAGCATAGTCTAAAAATTAATGATGAGAGAAGGTACGAAGTAACGTTAAAGAGATGGCTCAGATTGCATCCCATACTTCCTGAGGGTAAAGACTTAGCCGAAAGAAGATTGCACACTACAATTAAGAGACTGAAAACAGCTAACATCTTAGAAGCCTATCAAGAGGTCTTACAAACCTGATGGAATAATTGAAGTACTGAAAGAAGATGAGATAATGACTCCTGGTCATTTTTTGCCTCATCGAGCGGTAGTTAAGAATTCAGCAACAACGAAAATTATGCCTGTGTTTGATACCTCTGCACATGCTAAAAACTCGGTATCTCTGAATAAATGTTTAGTGAAAGGTCCGAATCTCATGGAACTCATTCCAGCGATATTAACTCGTTTCCGCGTGAAAGAATTTTCTGTTACAGCAGATGTAAAACAAGCCTTCTTGCAAATTAGTATCTCTAAAAGTGATAGGAACTATCTTAAATTTCTCTGGATGGAAGACGGTGATCCAAATAATTTGAAAAGCTACATACAGTGTCGTGTCCTTTTCGGACTTAACGTCCAGTCCTTTTTTGTAGAGTGCCACGTTAAAATACGATTTAGAAAATGCTCGTCCGCAGTTTAACCCTTTCACGGGCGCATAGCTAAAATACACTTTTCTGTGATAAAGTACATTATAAACATAATGTTCTCAAACCTCTTAAACATTATTTGGCCTTATACAATTTTTCGGATCGGGGGTCTTTTGTCTAGGGGACGGCTAGAGGTTATAGCCACTGCGCACATAAGACATTTAGCTTACCTGTTAGGATAAAATTAATTCACCTTATTATGATGCATTTTTATGAGAAATTAATACTTATGGAAATAACAATTTTAATGATAATTAATTAAAAAATGTTTGATGAATAAAGTAATAATAGCAAAGTAATAATTATAAAGTAATTTCACAATATCGTTGTTGTACTTATTGAAAGTTTTTATGCATGTATCTCTCTAGTACGAAATTTTTCGAAACAAGTAGAACCACTTGATTGGACACACAGTGGGACATTGCAGAGCCATCGAGAACGATGAACTTCTTTTTTTGTACTACAAAGAGCACATCTCCTGTATAAGCCACCTTCCGTTTTTACAGGAATAAGTTTTGCAGCTTCTGTGCGCTCATCTGTTGGAACACATGGTTTGTGCTTTTTTACGGGAACCGATTTTGAACTTAGACTCCGTTTCTTAGAGAATTCTTAGAGAGAATCCATGCAAAACGTTTTACAGACATCTGTTGTGCTATGTACTCATCATGCAAATCGGGATCCATTGACCAGTAGTCTCTATAGCTTGGCAAACGTTTGATTCCCATGAGCAGATTGATAGCCACAAATCTCAGTAATTCATCAAACTCTAAAGCAAGGGTCGCCAAAGTGGTCTATATAGACCCCTAGGGGTCTATTTAACAACAGTAGGGGTCTATCTGACTCAAGGGATCGAATGGGGGTCTATTGCGACTCGAAGGAAAAACAGTTCTTAATACTCAAGTCACACATATCTAACTGCGTACGTAAAAATTTAAAATATTTTATAATTGTTTCATAGAAAATAAAATAATAAATCAGAAAACAATCTGCCCCTTTTTTCCTTATGTGTTTTCGTATGTATACCGTGACGATTTTAAACTGCGCTTTGTTGTTTCGGAAAACATCGACATCCCTGATTGGATTATTGCGCCATTTTCGGCGCAAATTGATAACGTCGACATCAACATACAAGAGGAGCTCTGAACTATTGTCCGATCTTGAAGCAAAAACGCTTATTAAAAATTTGACAATACATAAATTTTGGATTAATATAAATATAAAACAAAAATATGTGAAACTTTACGAAAGGGTTCAGCCATTTATGCTGGCGTTTCCAAGTTCGTATATGGTTGAAGCCGGTTTCAGTCACATTAATTCAATTTTAACTAAAAACAGAAATAAATTAAATGTGGAGCTTCGAGGGGATTTACGGTTAAAATTGACTAATTTCGAACCCAATATAGCGAATCTTGCCAAGAAACAACAGGCACACTCATCTCATTAAGAAGTAAAAAATCTGTAGCTACTTTACTTACTGTTTCTGATTTATTAAATATTTAGACTAATATATAGTTTTATTTTAATTACCTGAAAATAGTAGTCTCTGTAGCTTGGCAAACGTTTGATTCCCATGAGCAGATTGATAGCCAAAAATCTCAGTAATTCATCAAACTCTAAAGGGCTGAATTTTTTCCCGCCTTGAGTTGCATACAGGTTACTTTGAAAAATAATATCTTCCAACAATTTTGCTGTAATAAACAGCAAAAATACTCCAAGAGGAGATGGATTTTGCATTTCTAAAACTTCAGAAGACGGAGCACTATCTTCCGTGAATTGTGGCAGAGATTTGGCAACAAAATATTTATTCCATTTCGCTTGCGGCTTAGAAATAGAAGGAAGTTGTAACTCCTCAATTTCTTCATCATCAGAACTAGAAATAATATTTTCCTCTTGAGCGAAGTTCGCAACATAGTCTTCATCAGTATCACTATCATTAGATGCTGCTAAACCATCATCTGATGGCAAATCTTCAAAAATAGCAAGAGCCTCTTGTACAGATAGGCCCTTTCTAGACATTGTACTAAACTAAATAATTATGTTGAGATCAAAACAGTAAAAGAAATTTACTATAATCTTATGAAAGCAGAAACTAATTAAAAAGAGTAAAACAAAATTATCAACATACAGAAAGTATTCTAAATTTCGTCTCTCTAAAAAAAACTTTTGACATCTGGTCAAACAGATAAACTATACTAAGAGTGAAATAAAAGTCCGAAAAGTAGCCCGAAACCTCATCAGATGTTATAAACAAAGTTTGTTTATATTTCTCCCTCCTACAGATACATAGAGTGAAATAAAAGTCCGAAAAGAAGCCCGAAACCTCATCAGATGTTATAAACAAAGTTTGTTTATATTTCTCCCTCCTAAAGATACACGTGTTTCACTCAAACATAAACCTTCTCTAGGTAAAGGTAGTGCGCCGTTTTCAAGGTCACTGTTACTGCTCTAAAAGAGCGGTGGACAGACCCTGTATCCACTTTCGAAAACTTTTCAAAAACCTAATAAAAATGAATTGTTTTTGCTTGTGAATTAGTTTAATTTATTTAATTGATAGAAAAATATACATTAAAACTGTCAAAATGTTCTTCATAAATTAGAAATAATTTTTAAAATAATAAAATTTCGATTTACAGTACTTATGCACTGCATGCACAACTTCAGCATTCCATCAGAGACCATAATTCGATAAAAAAATGTGTAGTGCTGCCATCTGTAATGATTTTTGTGCATTTCAGCTTCAATCAATGCAGGTGGCTAACGAAGCTAGACACTGCGCACTTACAGAAAAAAATTATATTTAGGTGGCTTGACTTTGTAGCCATTGCCCGCGAAAGGGTTAAAGACATAGCTTTGATCTTATTAGACTCCTTCTATGTCGATAATTGTCTTTATAGGTTTTACAGTGTTAAAGACTCAAAACTATTCGTTCAACAGTCGAGAAAATTGTTACTCTCGGGTAAATTTGAGTTAAGAAGCTGGCCAGACAATTATTCCATGTTAGAGACTGTCAAGTTTTCAAATGAGAATGCTAATGGACTTGAGAATCCAAATGAAGAAAATTTAGTATCGGTTTTAGGATTAAAGTGGGATCTGACATCTGATAAATTATTTTGCAATTCCACGCTAATCTTTATGTTTATCATTTGTGGGGTTTTACTTATTTAATTCTAAAATTCTAACTTAGAACCCTACGAACACTAACAAGCGAATAATCGCTCAAGTGTGTGAACAAAACAGGTAAGAAGGGTTGACAACCCTTTATTTTGCAGAATATTTACAATCAGTTTCTACTTGGAACTTTACACAAAGTCTCCACTCGGGCTTGAACTTAAATAATAATAAATTAAAATTAAACTAAACAAGTTTAACTAAGCTATCTGAAAGGTATAGCAGAAGCTATCAGAAATCTAATTAGTTGGCCCCTAAGTATTAATTTAATCGGCGAAGCCAAGTAAGGGCCTAAGGTAGGGCCGAGCGTAGTAACTAAGAGAGAACGTAGCCAAAGACAAACGCGCGCTAGTCAGGGAATCAGACTCTCTCTCTAGAAGTCGGTGAAGTATCGACTTAAATAGTACTCTTTCTCATTTGCATTTACTGCGTTTCTGAAATTACATTCTGGCAGGAAATTGTAAGCTGAAATTAGAATAAGATAGGAAAGATACAAAACTTAAAATAACTGTTAATAAACTTAGGATAAACCTTACACATTGATATTTAATATCTCGTAAGTCGTTACTTGTTTCCAGCTGTATATCCATTAGAGATTCATTATGTTTAATTCCCACCGGAGACTCCACTATTGGCATTTGATGACTATTTCGGGATACTGTATACTAATGTTGCATTTCTCTTTACTTGCTATTCATATAATGCATAAAGTTCACAAGAAGTTTTTTACTAATAATCAGCCAAAGAACATAATGCTGGGATTTGGCGACTTTGCTATGTAACGTCCTGAACACCAAGTATGTGTACATGAAGAACATAAAAAGTAATAAAAAATTTTTAACAGTATGGTAGCTTACTTATAACAAAAGCTACAATTTAATCTAAGCAGGAGTAAACGAGTCTAATTCTGTGACCCTCATAGCATAAATTAGTTACGCAAAGATTCTTTTGAATTTTTTTACCCTTTTTTTATTGTATTAATTAAACATAACTGTACTTTTAAAATGTCTACGGATTAGATTTCTGTTACCTGTTTTGTCTCCCTTAATTATTTAAAAGAAAGTTCGTTTCTGCTTAGGATTTATTTGATTATTTACTTCTTAGTTTTTATCATTCACTAACTACCAGTAACAAAAACTTAACCTCCACGATTTTTTTTCTTCAAATTTTTATGTTTTATGCTGTAAAAGTTCCTAAGTAGCATGCGGTTAAGACTGCTGAATGTTGGTAGTTCAGCTCTGGTTCATATTCTGGTGAGCTGGCTAACTACATGGGAAGTTCCGTGTTTTTCCCATGTCTAAAGTGAAAACAAGCCAGTTTCCGTAAGAAAGTCCCCCCCCCCCACGAAGGTACAGTTTTCGTCAGGCAGATAGCTCTTACGTTCTGTGTCACAATCTAAGCCTTAGATATTTCTTGGGGTTATAGACCCCTTAAAGCGCACCCTGTCATGAAATAGCAGCTATTCAGCGCGTAATTTGATTCAATGAGTAACTTGCTCATTGCTCCTTCAAACTTCTGGCACGAACAACAGACGAGCCATTTAACAACATCGACCCCGAAAGGAAGTAAAAGAATGGTGCCAGACCTATTGCTGTTTTCTCTGAAATTGTTGGGTAAGATATTCTTTTGAGAGGTTAATGTTTTAGTGAAAGGAATCTGCATCTCCTATATTGGGCTTACTTCTCGAAGAGTAGTCGAAATACTTTAATTCCTGTAACAAACACGTAGTAAATATATTTATTTGGTTCTCAGAATAAAATTTGTCTATGTCTTCTTATCCATTTTGCGATCACCGCCTTCCTTCTCCTACCATTTTTCACCTAATCAAACCTATTCTCGAGTTGCCGCTCTTTCACGCTGTAATGCAACTCTAAGAAATATCCAAGGATTATTCAAGATTTTCACTGTAACCAAATGGATAGATAAGTAGCTCAAAGAATGAGAATGCAACGGATAGTGATGCACTATTGTACATTTAATGATAATAAATCACTGGAACACTTCAGAACGAGCAGTAAGAATATTCCATATGCATTTTTTACCCGTTCATTGCATATGCCCTGTCCTTTTTACTACCTGTCCATGCTGGCCGCAGACTAGGTTATTTGGTCAGGTGCCACCATTTTGTCACATAGTTCAAGCATATAGTGGTCCGTATTTCTTACCTATCCACACTCACAAAGTCACTGTCAGTTTACTGAATCTTCACAAATAGCTAGGCAATGGTCCGTAGCCAATTAGGAAAAGTTAAAACTGAGTTGGTGATTTTTAGGTATGCACTAACTTTCGGATAAATATGATCTGGACAGCAACCTGATAATACCTCTTTCCCTACCACCAACTTCTCGAAGAGACTTTCGCCTCATTCATATTTTAAGTATCTTCGTACAGTAGAGACACTGCACATTTAGAAACATCCTTGCTTTCTGAGAGATGCTAGGCCCACCAGCGACAGAGCGGTAACGTCGCTGAATACTGGTAGTTAGACCTGGGATCGAATCTCGGAGAACGGGCTGGCTTGCATGGTTGATTTTTTGTGGTTTTTCCCATGTGTAATGCAGATACGAGTTGATTTTCCTTAAAAATCATCCTCGAAGACATCCCACCCCGTAGTCAGATAGACCTGGAGTTGATTTGCGTTAATTAATTAACTTAACCTAACCATCTTCGAGATACGATTCTGGACCCTATGATATTGCAGCCGCCAGGACGAAAAGACACGTCGAACAAAGCGATACTCTTGAGTCGTGTCGTTTATAAGTGATCGACTTAAACATTTAAAGCTTCCGTTTTGAGTCCATCAGCATAGATGACCAATTATAAAAAAATGTAAGAAAAAATATCTCGATATAAAAAATTTTTAATTTAAATAATTTTATACATATCCATCAACCAGTTTAGACACAATGCGCCGGATTTAAAAAATAGGATTTGGAAAAAATTAAGTAATTATTAATAGCTTAATGTCTCGAAGGCGTCAAGGCATTAAAGGTTTTAAATTCAAGCATACCTTTGTTAATTTTTATTTGTTTTGTTTTATACTAAATAATGCTCAAATTAATATTTATTTGATTAGAACAGTTTCTAGTTTTGTGTTTGGGATTACTTGCTTCTTAAAAGTAAAAATTTTTAGGGGGGGGGAAATTGGTTTTGCTTCAAACTGGTCTTTAAAATGTTCAGATAACCCTATTTATTCAAAATACCAATAGTTATATATGATTTCTAGATCCACTTGCAGTTATAAACTCTTATAACATTAGTATTATTTCCACAATTGTGTTTCATCGTTGCTTGTATGTTTCCCTTCTTTCACGATTGATTTTGTCAGCTTTCGTCCCCGCTGACTTGGGTTCATCTGATTGCTGAACATTAAATTAATTAATTTTTGTTGTAACTCAAATTTCTACCTTTCTAGAAAGAACTTCACTTCTGGTAACTTTTCGAAGTTCCGATGCAGTCTAAGAAGTGACTTCAAAAGGATTAAACTTAATCGTTTTCAAAAGGAATTGTTCTTGTATAGGATACTAATTTGTGAAATAATAACTTACAGTCCTTCAGATACTATTAGACTGTGGAGTGACTTATAGCTAGGCCTGAAAATGTACGAAAAGTCGAAGTTTGAAATAAACCTTCTATTTAAGCCTGAATTGAACAGAAGAGGCACAATTTGTCAGTAAAATCAAAACTTAGCTGGTATTAAAATAACGTGTAGCTGGATTTAGAATTTTAAAAGGGATAGCAGCCGGAGACTACAAAAATTTGGCTGGTTCAAACTTTAATGACGCCTTTTAAACCTCGTTATCAAATGAGTAACGCCAGAATATTAGCTGGCAGAACTGGGCAATGGAAAGCAAAGTTGCAAGCGTCGCTACCGAAAGATCTATCTCTAAAACATTCAAAACCTTCGCCTTAAATACACATAAGTCATTTGCATCCTGATGAGTGCTCATGAAAGGAAAAGTTATGACTTACATCAAAATGATAAAATTGCATTACCAATATAAAATACCTTATACATCTCTCTCGCTTAGTTTCCATGGTCCTCCAAGCTGATACTTATTTTCTGTAGTCTTTTCCAGTCTTTTTCGAAAGAGTATATTGCACAGTAATATGATATTTATTTGCCTATGCTAAGTAGAAATATTCCATTTTTGAAAAATTTTATAAAGTAATTTCTGACATCAAGTGACTTTTCACTTATTTTGAAGCTCATTTTCATAAAAGAGGATACAAATTCAGTCAAGCAACTTGTATAACAAACAGGAGTAAGCAGTAAATTACGTAAATAATTATTTTTATGATAATAAAAAAAGGCATACCAGAAAATTGAAAATTTTTGTTGTTGTTACCAATCTTACTTGCCCGGCAAAGGTCAGCACAAGCCGCTTTGAGTAGCGTTTAGGTGACAGCCCGACTTTAGCTCAGTTCCCCTCCCAATTTTGAGAGGCAGCAACCGGGGGACGGGACCGAGAGTCTCCCACCCCTCTTCCCCTATTATCCACCTCTCGAGAGAACTTTTGGGTTGCCCCATGCCGCACAGACACGATACATTTACAAACATCCACTCCTTCTCCGGAATTCGAACCCGAGCACTTCGGTACGGCAGTCACAGTCACTAATTACTATTCTGATTGGGCGGAAATTTCTTAAATGTATGAATATTTTTTCCTTTTACTACTTCAAATGTTTGGATGTTTTAACAAAAGTGATCTCATTAACTTATCTCGTTTATAAGAAAATACTTTCAGTTTTAAGCTTTAATAAGGTAACTCACAAGGGTACTTACTTAAAAACCCGTTGACCATTTTTGCCTATTAAAAAAAAGACGCCAAACTATACAAGTTTTTGCGAAAAATGGAAAGTCTTCTTCAAACACGTTCAGTTTATGTAACCTTGATTACAAGTGTTAGTTATTATTCTTGAGTAAAGCCTTTTTTTTTCCCCTCTATCACGCATTTTCGAAAAAAAAAAAATTTAAAATTTGGGACCTGCTCACTACAGAAGAGCATGCTGTTGAATATTTCCAAAGTTATGGAATCTTACCAGTCTAAAAAAAAAATGTGTTAATGTGTAGAGACATTAGGTTATTTCGAAGCAGGAGACATGAAAAATGAGCAACGCCTTCCCCGGGAAGCGAACCACGGACCTCTTGGCTACGCGTCGAGCATGCAGACCACTACACCACGAAGGCATTCGAAGAAGGCGGGACAATTACCATATAAATGGCCACTCTATGGTGCTTTATTTAAAAACTGAGAAGCAATGGCGTTGCAACGTTAAGGCTTGCGCGAAACGAGTGTCAGCTCGAAAGGGAACGTGGTTCGAGGGTTTGGCGCCGTCTCTTGTGGTCGACGGGATTTTCTGTAAGTATTCAAACAAGTTCAACAGAAAGCTTGTTTTAAGCTTTCCTTTTGTTTTGATATATATTACAAGCAAATTATAAGCTAATTAATATGAAATAAATAGGCTTGAAAATTTTATGCATGATATGTGGATACTTTTCTCCTTCACTATAGCTTAATATTATTCCTAATAATATTAAGCTAATAATATTAATATTGTTCCTAATAATATTAAAGGATGCAATGCATTTCCATTTTGCATTCATTTTAGAGGAATCTGTCAAAGTATATCAACTATTTCGTTCAATTTGTTTGGTTATTACAAAGCAAGCGAGGGCTATCTTCCTTAGAAGAGGGTTTGGTTTGGTTTATCTAATTATAACAAAGCACTCGAGGTCCACCTGCCTAAGGAAGGGAGGTCTTCGTGAAGGACTTTCTTAGAGAAACTGGCTGGTATATTTATAGTTAGTTACACACGTGAAACATCCCTAAAACCAACTCAGCCAGCCCGTTCTCCGGATTTCGAACCCTGGACCGAACTACCAGTGTTCAGCAGCTTCACCGCTCGGCCGCTGGTGGGCACTGAGAAGAGAAATACCCTGTACAGCACTTTCTAAGGAGAATTATTTCAAGTATGTTAAGCAGCAGTAAGAGTTTTACCTCAATCATGATGAAATAGTTTTACTTTAGTTAGTGCAATTTGTAATTCTATTCCATCCAAATGCTTCTGTGTTGTCTTCGCAGCATTTTTGGCAAAAATTTCCAGGGGTTCTTTCATTTACCATTCGTAACGTTTATTTTTAGCATTTGATTAAGCTGGATTCTTTCATTTGGCAATTCGTACTGTAACGGGACTTGCTTAAATTAATTTAAAAATTAGAAAGATCAAGGGAGCATGTAAAAATTGTTACTTAGATATTTTTGTCAAATTACATTGAGCAAAATAAAATTTCAAGATTCAAGAGTTGTATTTAATTTACTAATCTCATTCTGGTGGAGGTTTTCGTGAATAATACTGAATCGCAACGAATATGGGACCATCTATTCGCTGAGCTCCAATGAGGTGGCCATAGCTTCCATACGTAAAGACGTCCCTTTCTGTAGAACTCGCTACCTACTTTTCAGTTGTCACAGATTTCAGGAAATTTCTGCAGAATACTTCTTTAAAAATAAGTAAGTAAATAGTTTTAAAATTCCGCTTAGAATTTGCACCATCGTTTCTATTCCGCATTGTTCAAAGCTGAAATGTATTGTATTATTTTACTCATAATGCAGCCCAGACGATATAGTAATTAGGAAAGCCTGCTTGCGATGCCGAAGAACCCGGGTTCGAATCTCGGAGAAGGCATGGATGTAAAATTGTCTGTCCCTTCATAGGAGGTAACGGTGGTCGCCCAGTAGGTACCTCCACAATAAAATGATCACCAGTTCTGGCCTACTTGGTAGTAGCCAATGCCGTTTTAGTCAAGTTTCTGCCATTGGGGAAAAAAAAAAAATTACTTATAATCTTGTTCGTTAATGATTTCATCGAGAACAAAAGGATAAAATTCGCGAAATGGTATCTGCTTAAGTAATGAAAATTAATGAACGTTTTTTGTCCGTTGGGACTTAAATTTATAATTTTGCAAAAATCTTCACCCTTGATTATTTAAATGAGCTTTTCTAGAGGGGATATCTATTAGAAACACAGTGGTGAGATAGAGAGCTAAAATATAATTCAATAAATCCTATATATTTATAAATGTGACTTTGTGTTATAAACTACGGTATATTACAGAGTATAACGCGCACTTTTAACACAAAAAATTAGACCGAAATTTACGGGAGCGCGTTAAACGCCGGATAAAAAATGATAGATTAAAAATAAGGATACAAAAATTAGATTTTTAGAAGCACCTAAATGCTGTTTATAAAATATGATATACCTTATGAACTTACACATTTTTATTATCGAATATCATGAAAAGTTCGTCGCGTTCGTCTTCCATTATATCATCAGGCACATCATGAAATTCTGTTTTACCTTCACCATCATTGTTATTCCGATCCATAAATATACGTATAATCATCGTCCGTTCCATTTTTCACCGACACGAAACATCCTTGCTGCAGTACGATTTTCATTTTCTTTCGCAAACTGAATGACTTTGCATTTGAATTATGCACCGTGTTATTTCGTTTGTCAGGAGCCATATTCATTATTAAAGTGAACACTAGACTGTATTTTAACTGAAGCAAATTCGATGTTCACTTCAAAATCACGGCTTCAAAATGATTACTGAAAGAGAAAGCATCTGACTTCTTATTCCGCTGATTCATTCGAATCGGAAAGGCATTCTTACTCCAAACTATTCTATCTTTTTCTCGAAATAATAGAATAACATTCTTGTGCACATCTGTATTGAATACAACCTATGCTCTTTGCTAAATTATTTACTTCCTGAAGCCTTTTCTCTCACATACTCCTCTTATCCTTTGTAAATTCAATATACTATTGTTCAAACGCGTGAATAAAATCTTCGAATTAATGACTTCAAAAGATAAGAGCATCGCACATGTATCATTAAAGTTCCTTCGTATAGAAAAGGGTACGCGTTAAATGGCGAACATACCTAAAAACTAATGAATGCAGTTTGAAGGTATAGGTACGTGTTATACACCATTGAGTATTATAGGCCGGAATATACTATAATAAAATTCTGGATCCGTATTAAACATTGTTATTTAAAGTCAAGATTACCATTTAATGGGACTGTATTATACAGTAAATTGCACATATTCAAATGTTCTTCATTCGTTACACATTTTTTTTTTTTTTAAAGAAGGATTTGCCATCGAAATACTTTGTCGGTATGGAGAAGGCAGTGAAGGAAGATTTTATATAACTTCCGGGGATTCTTTTTCATATTATAGAAGTCCTGCGAAACGTTGGATGATTCAGATTTTAAAACACTGGTTTAAATTTTAAAATAGCTTCAATAAATACTCTACAGTATATTTTTGAGAAAATTCTAATGAAATATAATATAAACATTATTTAAACATGAAATTGATCTAGCAGTTATAACATAAATTTACAAGTAGTAGGAAAACTCGAAATTCGTGGATTTATTCAGCCTTCCTTGAAAAGCCTGACTTTTGCGAAGCCCTAAAGTAAACTCCTCTAAACTCTGCGAAATTAATCACGGATATTTACCTCGCGATAAAGTCACTGCCTTATTCGTATGTCCTAAAAACTCTGACATATTTTCCAATTCTGGGCAATTGACTCTGCAAATGTTCCCTATCGTATAAACTAAAACTTCAAGATTTAGAGCGGTTTATATTTGCAGATATTCCCGGAATGCGTCTGAAGTACCTAACCTATCTATACACGAGAATAACACAGATCATTAAACAACCTGCCCAACGCTATAATTTTCTCGCTTATTCCATGAGCCATTAAGAATCAGTGGAGATGGCAGAATTGCTTGCCTTCGTACCCCCCCCCCGGTCGGCAGGTACTGGTTTCCTTCTACAGTAATGACAAGCTGTTCGGTTATGGGCAGAATTGTGGGGGTAAGAAAAGTAGGCGGAGTTTCCTTTCCCAGATTGAGATGTCAGAACTTCTGACAGGTTGTTAGGGCCCGGTTAATATCGCCAGGTGAACCACATACTGGATATTATGTCTTCCTCCCGACCGAGGAGCGCTCGAGCGTTCTCGAAATTACGCGTAAATTTTCATTGACCCTGAGGCATTTTGAACAGCGAGGCGTTGCACGGGCTACAAAAAGGTTATACGTTATGTTTTCGTAATCGCGATGGATGTCAAGTTACAATGGCGTCCAAAATATTCTCTGTTAACCTGAGTAATTCTCGCGGCTAAAAAGAAAACATTACAACTTAATTTGTGAAAAATGCCATAACAGAGCTAATTTTTAATACATTTAAGAGCTTTTTCCGGAATTTAACTTCATTAAAGTATATTAATTTTTTTTTTTACTCAAGAAGAATAGCGAAGTATTAATTAAAGACTAATAAATTCTCTTAAGAGTTTATACATAGATCAACGTTTTTAAATTTAAGAGCTATGAGGAAGAGCATATAGGAAACTGTCCTGTTAGCATCTAAGTTTATGATCAAGTGCATTCCAGAGAAATGTTCACGAATAAGAATTTAAATGTGTTACAAGAAAACAAAATAATAATTTATCAAATGCTTAACTAATTATAATAATTGTTCAATTATTATAATTAGTTTTTGCTTCTTCCCTCTTCTGTCTTGTTTATTTCAAATATTCGTTATTGATAAGTTTCAGCACTTTGAAAAGGTTTAAAGAAAAGAATCTAAGATTATAACCATTAAATCATTACTTGTTTTATTTATTTATTTTAATAGTACTTTTGTTCGGAAATGATTTTGGTGTTATTAGAATTTTTAGCACGAATTCATTTTAATAGCTATGACAATACTTCGGCTGAGAAAAAAGGAAAGGAACTTTTTTCAAAGCAACAAGTTTTAATTAATAATTCTTACTAAAATGGTATTTGTGCAGAAAATAAATGTCTTTCTCCCCCTAAAAAACTCATAAACTGTGCACATTGAATATTAGAATTGACAACAAACGCAATCCTTTTTTAGTAACATACATTCTTTTAATGAATATTCAAAAATGAATTCATCCTATGTAAATGAACGTACTAATAATTGTCTCAGTTTCAATTTATTGAAAAATAAATAAATAATTTTGTATTTCTGAGTCAATACCCGTATAATTTAATAGTAAATCTGACTGTAGAAATGTGTAAACTGAATAAACTGATTAATGCGTATTACAAAAGCTATTATTAGGGAAAATCTTAAATTATCATGGAAGCAAAGAATATAAACACTCTAAACCAAATTTTTATAACATTAATTAATACGCTTACTACGGAAAAAAAATTTTTTTTATATTAAAAAAAATTATCTTTCAATTCCAGCAGTGTCTTTGTTCACAAAGGGATCTAGAACAAGTTCTGTTGCCCAAATGAAATTAATTGTCACTTAAGAAATAGAAATAGATTTTCCTTTTCTTTTATCTTTTCTCCGTTCTCCCTTTAAAGTTGCAGCATGTTCATGGAAAATTTTGCATACATGAATTAACTACCAGTTACCAAGGAAGGAGAGGAAAAAAAAAAAAAAAAACTTAAATTATTGCCTTCGGTGAAGGTAATTTAAGAAGCAACGTGATAATGTAAACTTGCTGCTTCGCAGGTAATTTTTCTTCCTTTTCAAATCTTGCAAGTGACAGAACGTACTTTTCGAATAAAAATCTTTCCCTCCTCAGAATAATCTGAACTTTGACCTCTGTCCCTTTTCCTAACAAGCGTCTCCGCTGTCCCGCAAAAGTCTTTAGAAAAGTAAGACACCTTCGTTCGACAAACAGCTTCCTTTCAATGAATAGAAGGTGGGGATTGTGACAAAACCCCTTTCTTGCTAAGAAATCGGCTTCTGGAGGTGTTGTCCGTGAGTAAGACATCTGTTACGACCAACACTACTGAATGGCAGAACAAGGCTTTGTTGGGATTTTTTTTTTTTTTTTCTTGCATGCGTCTGAGATTCAGAGGCCGATAGATGTGGAAATTTATTACGGCTTGTTCCGGGAAGCTTCCTTCCCTTAGTTGGAGGGAAGGTGGACCGAAAGCCAGAAAATCTTTTTATCAACAAATATTCGTCAGATTTTTCAGCTTGTTCGAATGGGCAGTGGATGAAAGGATGGAAGAAAGCGTCTTTCAGCAAAAGGGTGGCTGCTTTCACCAAAGCGACGCTAGCTTTTATTCGGACATCAATCTTGGTAGCTGGTGGCGCTCTCTCTTTATTCTCCAGTCTTGTACAACGCGCAGATAAATTTAGAAATCTTACTTTTACTGTACGTTTACATTAGTCGCGCAACTAGAACAAGACTTTTAATTCTGAATTTAATTCTTTTAGAATTTAATTCTTTTAATTAGAATTTAATTCTTTTAATTTTAACTGAAACAAGACTTTTAATTCCAGCATTCTAAACGGCTATTTTGCTCCGTTTCCGCCAGCAAAGTCATTGATAATATTCTAAAAGTTTTTTTCATTATTCCAGTTGTTTTTCAGTTTGTAGATAGTACAATAGCAATTTCTGAAACAGAAATGTTTGCTGTTTCTTTATCGATTTGTGTTTAGAAAAATATCCCTCTCAACAAGCGACATTTGTAGCAAAAATTCGCAATTGTATTACAATATTTGAAACTGTATTCGAGAGGCTATATAAATAATTTTATAAAATTATGTTTCCCATGAAAAATGTATCGTCCAGTCGGACCGCCCCCCTCCTAGTTACACCTCTGTTTTACACGGGGCATGACTGAGATTAGCAAGTACAATCGTGTTGCCATATCTGCTAATTCATTCTGCGAATTTA
Organism: Stegodyphus mimosarum; assembly: GCA_000611955.2. Lineage (NCBI taxonomy): Eukaryota > Metazoa > Arthropoda > Arachnida > Araneae > Eresidae > Stegodyphus > Stegodyphus mimosarum. The sequence continues at coordinate 1,250,615 of KK114248.1, read as the reverse complement.
AGTCATCCATAATTTACCTCAGATCTCCCATAATATTAAAAATTAAAGAAATAAATGTACATTGCATAAGTGGCAGCAAGTAGAAATGGTTATAACATTCTCACTTGCATGCGGCATGTCTCACTTGAACGAACTGCAGCATCTTAAAAGCTCCTACTATTACCTTTCTATGGAATACGCTACGAACACGTGAGCAATTCACGTTATTGCTTAGAAGCTTACCCAGTGTATTGACAAGAAAAATATTAAAAGTAGTTCTGGTTCTAGCTCTTGGAACTGTACATGATATTAGAATATATTTTAACAACATGGCCGTTATCGCTGATTGGTGGGCACTTAGAATACCTACAACAGCATTATTTACGCAAGGAACAGTAAGTGCACTTAAGAATAAACAGACAAAAAGAACACGTTTTGGAAATTTGTTAATTTAAATGTTTTTTAAACATACCGGTAAACATTCACTTAATAATAAAATATCTTAGTCACGTTTCTGTAAGGAATCATAACAAATTATGTCACTCGACTCTTTTTTCAGGCTGGTTTTAATTTGTATGGAATTTCATTTTTTTGTTTTAAGTGAACGGAAGTTAGACAAGTAATTTAATTTTATAAAACACATCTAGTATTTTTCCCCCCTCCAATGATATCCGGTATGCCCAAGTTGCTTGCGTTTCGATATATGCCAGTGCGTGCGTTATGGCAAGAACCTGCATATATTTTTAAGGTTTCATTAAGTATTTCGAAAAACCTTTATTCCTTGTCGCTCTTGTTCCCATATTGCGTGACGAATTTTAATTAATAATTTAATACAATGCTGCTGTATTAAATACCTAAAACTACTTATATGTTTTCACTTAGTGCCTTTGAAGGTTAGGTTAAAACATCAGAATTCCTTGATAGTTATATTTAAGCAGGAAGTGAATGAAGTCTAAATATCAGCTGTGATGCACAAGACATTTTATTATTTTTTGCCTAATAGTCGTTGTTATTATCCGTTGTTATATCTTCGAAAATATAGCTTGCGAATGAAGGAGCACGATTCTATGGATATTTATTTGCATTAATAGAATAACAGGAACATAATGTTCTATACTTTAACGCAAATGATGACTCAGTCTGAAATTTTAGCTACACATCTTTATCACTTATGACTAGTCGAACTTCCTGTACCGCCATTAGAGTCTTAACGGGGCTTAGTGAAGTTATTTAATTAAAGAAACATTGAGATCTAAAACAAGGCCTACATCAGGCCCATTAAGCAGTAGAACTACCACAATACTACCTGAAATAACTTTAAATAGAATAAACAACTAAAATAATGAACTTAAGTCTAGGAGCTGGTGAGATTTATCAGGTACACCAACAAAAGCACATTATTACATACTTTGTGAGATATAACACATGTTACTTACATGCATAAAAATATGTTACTCACATATACAAATAAATAAAATAACAGAATATCATAAACACCCTAGTTTTGCTTAAAACAGACAGGGAAGTATTAAACACAATCAATATATAAATTCATTTCATTTACAGATACATATTTTTATGAAATTTGACAATTTAAATTTAGTCACTGTATTTTTTCTTAAATCCTTTAGAGTATTAAATTTAGCAATACCTGGAATAAATATTAGAACAATATTTTTCATAGAAGAGCATCTAAACAACAGGTGCTCAATATCGACATTACTCATGCCACTTGGACAGGCACAATTTTTAATCGAAAACCTATTATAATAAAAGGGAAAGTGTCCATGATAAGTTAAAGCTTGGTTTAGATACTTATCACTTAGGCATCTTCTCTCACTTACAGTTGAGATTAAATTATATGTGAATCTTCCTTTAGAATCTGGGTCGTTCCACTTTGCTTGCCATAGAGTCAAACTTTTTCTTTCCAACAAGGATTTCAAACTGTCAAAGGAGTATCATTTATATGGCTTGAGCAATGTGTTTATCATTTATATGGCTTGAGCAATCCATTGAAAGACAAATAAGCGGTGCACTGGGTTACTAGAAAATTTCATCAGAATTATGTGGTCTCTGTGTGGCTGAAGAAGTAAAATTAGAAATTTTGTGAGTTCGATCTTTTACAGACTGTTGGCAAACTCTTTCATTCATGACACTCACGTTATAAAATAGCACTTGTTGCAAAACTTAGTGAAGAAGTCAAGATATAATTATCTTTTAAACGACTAATAGTCTCGTAATATAGTTATTACGAAAAAAGAGGGAGGGGGAAAGTATAATGATTATAATGAGTCCAGCTAGTGTAATTCCACTGGTCTATGTAGTACTTAATTATAATAGAAATGACGAGCTTAGCTCCTTGCTTTTGAAGCCTTTAGTTTGTCAATCAATAATAGATAGACTCAATTTGAAAGAAAAATTTAAACTCTTAGGCTTTGCTGAACGGCAACAAGGTGGTGAGTGAAAGATGTATATATATATATTATTTTGAGTTTATTGATTAAATTTGAAAGACAAATGTATTACGCTTTGTCGTGCGGCAACACACTTACAATCGCTTTTAAATCGCTGAGTTTTCTGATTTAATTTAAAACATAAATGTTTTACTCTTTTCGAAGAGGTAATACATCGTTTTAAAATTGTTGAATTCATTAATAAAAATTTCATTTAGTTCTTTTAAAACACAAAAATAAATTTAAAAAAATTCGAATTAAAAAATTTGTGCTTAGAGATGCAAATTTAGGTGGAGGACTAGGTGTGTTGAAAATTTGGTAGCTTTGTGTGTCGCTGTTTTTCACAGTACTAGGGACAGTCATACTTGCATGCATGCATACATACATATTTTTCATTATGTAAGCAGTGTATTATGTAGCTTGCAGGGTTTTACTTGATCTGCTAATGCTAATTAGTCCAATAACCCTAACAGACATTAAACAAATTATCGCTATGTCTGAAACACCGATAAAGTCGTGAGGAGGTTAAAAATAACCTTTCTTATTTAATCAGAATTTAGAACATAAAGGCACTCTTTTGTGATACCATATATGCCACAACTCGTGGTGATGCATCTAAACAGAACAGTCAAATTGAAGTTAAACGCGGAACAGTAGTCAAAGGCTATACAATTTATTACTATACTAGAAGCTGTTTCACTGCTCTACCGGAGCTCCAAAATTAAAATATCAGCAACGAGGAAAAGCAGAGCGGAATAATTGCAACTATCAGAGCTAGCAGGAAACTAAACGTGCAAGCGATGCCAGAAACACACGTTGCGTTGCATTCTGGTGAGAAATATCTGAAGA
>KK114248.1:1186515-1246084 GCA_000611955.2 Stegodyphus mimosarum | reverse complement strand
CCTATACGTTCTCATTTTCCTACGTACGCTTTCCTGCCAGAATGAGTTTTCATTTTCACGCTTTATGCAATATAGGGTAAAGACGACTATTTAAGTTCAGGTCTGAGCTGACCTGTAACAAGGATTACGGAAAATAATTTTGTCACACAGTGGAATTCAAGATTTCTTCACAAAGTTCATCCATCAGGGGTTATTAACTGAGTAGTAAAAGCCACCAAGCCAAATACTCCCTACCTACATTATTCACCAGTACTTCAGCTAGACAGAAAGAGAGACATGTTCTGCCTTTCGGCCACGCTGTTGCTACGAGTTAAAGCTTGCTAGCATACAGCCGTGTCTTTACGTGCCTGTTAGTCTATGCCGGGGAAGTTTAAATAAGAGCCAACTACACGGTAACAGCTCTGTGCAGCTTACGCTGTTTAGTCGAGTTTAATTTTGCATTTTCTATTTTAAGGTCAAGCCAAAATATTGGCTTCTTGTACGCCCATGAAGGGCCATCTGTGAATCTAACTGATTTCAAATAAAACAGTATTTTAACCCTTCTTCGAAATTGTTATTTACGCACAAAAGCTTGACGAATAGTCGTTACATAGCTCTACTAGGCTCTAGCAGTTAAAGGACTTTAGTTAAGCGATACAACGATAAAAAAAGTAATTCTGCATTTCATTACATATTTGTATGTCTTGTTTAGTACAACCATGATTTAACAATAATCTCGACTTAACGGTGCCGGAAAATCTGTTAAATTCGAATTTGATTACAGGGAACGCGTATAATTAGCGTTTGAATTTGAACGGCAAATAACTTTTCTCTTGTTTTAGATATATATATTTCGGGTTGTATAGGTAACACTTGAAGATACTGGGATAGAAAGGCAAAGAACGAAAATTATTCAGTTTTACTTTGCAAATCAATAGCTTCGTATTCTAATATAATAAAAATACCGTGATTTTTTTACTGTTTGCAATGTGCCGTTTCGTTCAACCTTTTCAACGACAAGCAATGATTCCCAATTTTCGAAATTTAAATGGTCAATCAGTGATCGTCATGTTTAAAGGCTGTAGATTTTATTTTCTCTGAAGTTTCTTAGAAGCAAAAGTGCATGGAAAAAAGCGCGAAATATGCAACAGGTTAAAAGCAATATTCGATAAGCCATTCAAGAATTAGACCCCTAAACTTGAAGAACAGTTATGGAAAATTCCCTGGATAAAACGCTGTTAAATTGAGGCTTACAATAGCCTCCCATTTGCCAAATATTAGTTTTAAAACATAGTAGGTAGAGTGAAAATGACCTTTCTGGTTCACTTTTCCAAAAACATGAACGGCTGTATATCATATCAAGTTTTTTTATATAAGTTAACAATTAATTACAGAAAAAAAGAAAAAAAGTCTGAAAGCTTTCAAATTTTACATTACACCCAAAGAGGAGTTTTCGACATTTTGTGTGTTACCTTTATTTATTAAATATCATGTTCTTCGCACTCAAACCATAAATTTCAGTTCAACAGCAATATTGCAAAATAATTTTAAAATGAGTATATCTTTAGAATTTCGGATACACAGTCTCGCGCCTGAAGATATATATATATATTTTTTTTTCATTGCTCGCTTTGAAATCGGTGAGTTTGTTCATCAAAAATTCGTAAATTTGTTAAAGTTTTACAAAACATGAAATAGATAATAAAACAAATTCCAAATTTGGGCTTCCAGATGCCCATATTCGGGTGGAAACGTACGTTATTCAAAATCGAATGCCTCTAGGTACCGTTGTTTTATCACAATGCGAGAAACATATATACATTTATGTAGATTCTTCATTATTTAATTTCTTTTAATATAATACAGGGCTCTAATATTTGGTGGCAACCATTTGAAAAGTGAACGGACATTTATTGTGAACCAACGCAAAATGCCGAAACGAAATTAATAGACCTTCAGGGCAAATTGCCCCTTTGGACTAAAAATCGCTAGTTTTTGAAATATAATGGCATAAAAATATAAGTTTTTTAGATATGGAAAAAATCACAAAACTCTGAAGTTTCTGGAATAAAAATGACATAAAAATCTGTTCTTTAGATACGAAAAAAATGCACAAAAATTTAAAGTGACATAAAAATGAACGATATTCTAAAGTTTTTCTCCAAATCGTACGAATATTCTCCATCAGTCTTACCTTTCATCGCCGAATATTGATTTTTTTTTATTGATTATCTTTAAATTTATTATTTGATTATCAGAAAGTTTTCCATGACATTAAAAAAATGCTGTTTTCCTTTATCATCTGCTTCTATTTTTACAATACATGAATTCCCATATTTAGTTTGAATTTTTCTTATCAGATTATATCTCCCGGAAGTCTTACTGAATCTTTCAATTTTAAAGTTTTAGGACAATATCCGAGACTACTAAATTTCCATTTATTGGTAAACTTTCTTTTGAAGATTTTTTTTATCCCCACACTGCGTACCTTCTTTCAATAATGAATCTTCTTTACGCTTACCGGCTCAGTAGAGGGTGATACCGCAACAGGAAAGTACAGGGAAATGATAGTATACATTTCCTGGCAAAGAAATAAACTACTGTCCAGAAATTTTACGAACTTTCATCCTGCTAAGAAACTGGTAACTTTTATGCATCAAAGCCAGATAGATAAAAAGCTTTGCAGTGTCCCCTGGACAAGATACATGAGCCTTGATTCTGCTTATGCCACAGATGGGGCGTCATTCTACCTTTTGAATGGACATGATTGTTCATCTCTTCTGCAATAGACTTCTCTAGTATGTTTCCTTTGTGACTCCTGACAACCTACGGACAAAGAGCATTTAAATACGTGTTTTGCATTGGATAGTTTTAATTCTGTCACGCAAAATTACAGAAAATTATTTAAAATGACCGGATAAAACGGTTAATCGCTGAATTGCCAAAAGCCAGACATCTGTAAATCCATAAATAAATAAATAACTTAATTATATCTTTCGATGAATTCTTTCTTGTTATGTTTTTAGGCTTACACGGCAACTTTTTTATGGGGGGAAGGATGGACGTGAAAGAGCATAAAAAATATAAGAATATATGAATGAATATATACAACTGACTATTTCTAGCGACATTTTGGAGAACCTGTCTCTAACAAGGCGGCCCTTGAACCCGCCCTCTGATCTCACTCTAGAGTTCGTGTGGGCTGCACACCTTATTATTCATTTATCCCCCTTCCCGAGCACTAAGCCCTCAGTTCTCCGATAGTTAGCGTTCTCAGAGAACAAGAGGGCCCTTTCGAAACCCACTCTGCGGTGCAGCTGCTTCGCTTTTCAACTCTACGCTTCGCTTCTTTCACAGAACTCTCCAAGAATAAGCGGTCTGGATAATAAAGATGGGCATTCAACGCCTCGAGAATGGGGAGTTATGCATTGAACTTGAATGCGGTTTCTTTTTTTTTCTTCTTTTTGTACAACTTCACAGTAATAAGCCGCTTACAACTGATTTTCGACTTATTTTGGATGTTTATGTAAGGGATTGTCAGACTCACATGAGCAAAAGCAAGGAGGTGACGTCCTGGGAGAAATTTAGTATGAAAAAAAATTAGAACCGAAAATGCTGTGTTTTTATTTATTGGATGAAAAAACTCGAAACCTATAAATTAATGCTTTTCAAACGAAATGTCAATTTTATCCGTTTCCTTCTCGAGTATTATATTATGTGTAACCTCAAACTGTTTAACCTACATTTCAAATTTACCTTTCTGTTATGTTACTTTATGGCAAGGGCAATATTTTTTCATGATTTTTGTTTTAACGACAACGACGATTTTTCGTTTTATGTGGCAACAATTTTTTGTATCACGTGTCAGGGATGACATCAATATTAATTCATTTTTAGTTATTTAATCTGTCATTATTTTAAGTCTTAGGCCTGTGAGAAATGTAAAGAATTTCAACTTAAAAATTCAACTTAAATGTCTTTAAGTTGAAAGTAGCTTATCAAATTTGAATAGAAAGCAAGTGCTTGGGGGAAACTTCAGCTGCCAAATAGTTCCCTATACAATTTTGAGATATTTTTATGTGCGCAAAAATGCATTAACGAGGACCAGTCAGCTTTTCATTGATAACAATTTTTTCTATTTCAACCAATAATTTTTCTTTTTGCTGTTTATTTAATTTTTTTTTCCACTTTTTACTTTCTTGCCCGAAGTAAAAGAAGTATTGTAATTGCGAAGAATTCCGGGTATTACATTTTAACAAGAATATCTATTTTGACCTCTCTCGAATCCATTTAAAGGATGTTTTTGCGTGACATCTGTATGTGCGCACAAAATGAAGGGCCTTACCCCCCCCCCCCAAACGGGGCGCCAAGCAAATGCAAATATATATATATTTTATATATATATAACTCTGATACTCGGCTAGGCCAGTTTTTTTAATTCTTATATGTTGGTAAATTGTACATTTTTTGCTTTAAGTTTGAATTATGTTGTTCTCATGTTCGGGTTAAGGTTTTTATGCCTTTAATTAATTTGCATGCAATATTTCTACGATTATCAACAGTTTAAAAGTTGAAGCTAAGCCTAGAAGGCCTCCATTTGTTGGCATTTGAAACTCGTAGTAGAATAGTAAATTAAGTCACTTTGTTTACTAACTTCAGTGTCTTTTGCCGAGAGGGACCAAAAGTATTATTTCAGTTTTGGGCATCAAAAAATCTTTTTCTGCCCGCTGCCCGAATGGTTTCTTCTTGCGTAGAAATTCTAATTTTAACAGCAAAAATAATTTTTAACTGCATATGGGGTTTCTGCATTTTGCAATTTTTAACGAAGGTTTTTTTGAGCTTTTATGTATTTCTGCCTTGCCGCGAATTGAGAATTGAATTAATTAAAGGAGAAGTATATTAATTTAAAAGTCAAACAACAAAAATCAGCGTTATATTTTCAAATTTTCACAGGACTAGTTTCGATGGCTTTTCGATGAGAAATATATCTCTAATGAAATTCAAAAAGCAAGTTTAAATGAAATACAGCAAAAAATGTGTGTAATTTAAAAGCCGAACAAGGAAATCATGTGGTGCCTACATCAGATATTTTATTTCACAAAAATAATTTTTATTTTTTTTTTTTTTTTTTTTTTTTTTTTCACTTTTCTGTTTTCATAAAGACAATTTTCGTTTTTATTTTTTCTTTCTATATTTTGCATCGAAAATAAACTTTACTGTTTTCTTTTCAATTTTTTTTATTTTTCGTTTTTATAAGTATTTATTCTTATACTTTTAAAATTTCTCTCGTTATATTTTTATTTTAATCCTAATTGTTTCCCATACGTTAATTACCTATTGATGTTACACTTTTTTAAAAGTAAACTCACGCATATTTCTTTATCTAAGAAATTTAAACCTGAATTTACATGCATATCCTTTCATTCTACAGACCTTCATGGGTAATATTTTCTATATTTTAAAACTGACATAAACCAATACTTAGTATGTTCTTTCTATATACAGTTGGATTATTGCATATCTTACTTTTTACTATTTTTTACTATTTTACTATTTTTTACGTAATAAGAGATATTCAGAACTTTCTGTTTTAATGTATTACACTGACTTCTTGAAACACTACATAAACAACCACGGATTCTCTTTTACACACCTTATTTTTATTCAAAAGTTTCGCCAATTTATATCTGTGCAAAACATCACGAATTCTCTTTTAAACGTCTTAAAGTTTAATTAAAGGATTCACCAAATTATGTCTAGCCAATGTAAATTTTGCACTTGCTACTTCCATTACACATTTCTCTTTATGTTTAACTTTTATTCTGCTTACATACACATTTACACCCAGTTTAGTTGAAATACATACAAAAAAAAATTTAATTTCTGATTACTTTATGCTACAGACATTTAGACATTAGACATTATACTCAGAATCTCTCTTTTATTCAGCAGAAGGATTCATCTAGATTACTAACAAAGATTTAATAATCTTAACTCACTGAAGCACTTTACAGAAATTTCTTGGATTTCTCTTTTACACATCCTACTTTAAATCACTAAACGTACGCTAAAACTTGATTTTCTTCACGTGAAAACATTACACGTATTCTTAACCTGATGTCACCATATACAGGAAAGCCTGTAACCATTATTATATTCAAACTCAACACAAGCTTCATTTTCTTAACAAGATACCTGGAAATTAAATTACTTTTAATTATAGAAAAGGATTTTCACACAACAACGTATTATTTAAATTGGATTATAGCCATATCTGTGAAGTAGATCTCAAAACAAAGTCTGAAAATACACATAGAATTAATGCTAGAGCAGGAAAATAAAAATTTTTCTCCTTTTCCCAATTTGGAATAATTTTTTGAACAAGTATTATCGTTACCTTTAGAGTCTCAAAGCTTATTAACATATTCGTTCTAACTGAAGTTAAAAGATGCGCATTTCACATTCAGCTCTTGAATATTAATAATGTTATAAATTTTAAATCGTATGGCTTGTCCTTGACAGTTAAGAAACTAGAATCTTTCCTGAAAATGGATGGAAGATATCTATAATTCGTCACTATATTAAGTATCGAATAATCAAAACATTCGTATGTCATTTCTATCGTTCTAAATAATTCAAATTTCGATTTTTTAAAAAGAAGCTGGAATTTCAATAACTTTCACGTGACTTTTAAAACATCTGCGAATGAAAAGAAATGACTCCTAACACAGAAATAAGAAATTTTATGTCTTAAGTTTTCAATACAATTTAATTAAAATTATACCTTTTCGAGGGAAAAAAAATTGTCATTTTTCTCATCGTCGCTTAACTGCGAAATATAACTGCGATTTCATAAAGTTTTAAATGAATAATTAAGTATTAACTTTTGTAAAACATGTTAAATTTAGAAATAAATTGATTTCACTGTATGCGAAATTTTGGAATTGATATGGACTTACTAATTAATTCATAAAAACATTTAAATAATTTAAAAAAATCTCTAAAAAGAATATTGAATGCTGATTTAATACTCTTATACTGTAAATAAGAACATACCCTTTACCTCACTTGAAACTAAAAGGAAAGGAGAAAAACATAATTTTATGTTACCATATTATCATTTAACTTCAAGTTTATAAAGAGGAGACTATAAGTGAGTATCTCTCCAGCAACAGCTAAAAGAGAATTTCTTCTAAATTCTATCATACCCCAACCCGATATCGCGAAATTTGGTCTGCGAAGAACTTCCCTTCCTTGCGGAGCATTTTTTAAACCGGAATACATTCTGTCGTCGCACTTTTCCTCAAAGATTTCTTTGTGTCGGTCTAGTTCATTAGGAATTTGTCCAGCACATAAGTACATCATTGCCAAGGATATCGAAGAGCTTCCGAAAGCATTGATATCTTCCACGATTAAGGATACTGTCAGCTTTTCACCGGTGTTCATTAGGTAAGCCGCAAGTATATTAAAGCAAGAAGCGGAATTCAAAACAAAAAGAAAGAATCCCGCATTTAGAAACACGTTTTGAATCTTCTTCAGGTTTTGGATGCAAATGCTACGTGTCCTGAGAATCTGAATTTGTTTTTCAGGAGAAAACTCTGTAAATTCTCGCACCTCCAATTCTGCAGAAAGTTTATTGATCGATGTTGCACCACGGTAACAAACTGTACAAAACAGAACGACTACTATGTTAGTAAAAGTTGGGTATAACAGAAAAGTCAGAAATTGCCTGAGAATTGAGAAAAGTCTTCTCACTTCTTTACTTCCAACAATGACGCCATCAGTGTAAAATTTGTCATCATCTGTTGTTATAAAATACACCAGGAATTCTACAACAAAACTCGTAAAAATGATGCACACAAAGCCTGTAATAGTTCTTTTCTCAAATAACCTTGTAATTCCGGAATAGGTTTTCAATAAATCAGATAGCTGTTGTCTTTTGCAACGCAGATTCAAGTAAATGATGAAATTTAAAATGCACATGATGACATAGGGTATCCTAGTTTGCCATCCAGCAGGACTGTTTATTAAATGCATGCCGACACGTACCGCAACGTCCAAAAGATGAATGCAGAGGCACGAGCCAAAAAGAAAGGCCGCTGCTTGAGTCTTCCTTTTGAGATCGGATTCTTTCAACAAGCCTATGAAACGTAGAATTCCGAAAAGAACACCATACGATGCATTACAAATCTTCCACGCTGAAGAAATCTTATTTTGCATTTTGACATGTGAAATACTGAAAACGCAAAAAAAAATTGACCAAAGTTACTGCTTTGCACGAGCCAAGAGTCTCAAAACCAAATGTTCTTAGAACATGAAAGAAGTAGTCTTCTCTTGAAAGTATTTCAAAATTAATGATAGTTTTCGTTTTCTTTTGAGACTTAATTTTACTGTTTACATAGCATACTTATATCTAATATACTGGGAAGAGCTTTGAAACAAAATATGGATTATCGTTTATCGATAAACGTTGCTAAAATATTTTTTGCTTTCCACACTGGCATTCATAATGTGCGAGGTAGAATTTTGATTCAATCTTCGATCGTAAGTTGACGAGAATCTACTTTAAACGTATCTAAAAAGTTATTTTTTTGGGTGGAAAAGGCGTTTTAATATTTCTCATGAAGTTCCATGAAAGGGAATACATTAGCTTAATGAAATATAGGAATAGTTACTGTACTTTATAAGGGATAAGCTGTCGGTAAAAAAAAAAAAAAAAGTGTTTGCCGACAAACAAGTTTTGATTCCCGTTAACAACAACCATTTTTTGTAGCCCAAAAGGGAAAGGAAAGACTTTACGATTTGCAATGAAAGTTGTAACACTCGCGTAGGCAAAGAAATATTTATTCATATACGTTAGAGAGACATAACTTTCTAAAAATTTGGGAAAAGACTCTATTAAGATCATTGCTAACGTCAAAAAGCTAACGAATTAATACAATTTGCTTTCTTATTTTTAGAGAGTTATTCGGACACCTTTCAAAATAGTATTATTCAAGAAATTTCTGTTTTAGAATTCTGAATACATTCTGTATATTTGCCATTAAACTTTTTTGTTGTGTGTGTGCGCGTGTCTTTTTATTGTTAACATTTTGTGTGCTTACTTTATCTACTAAATATCACGTTCTTGGTGATTACGCCATATAAAATTCAGTTCAACGGCAAAATCATAAAATATTTAAAAATAGCACCTCTTTAGAATTGCCGACAGACAGTGTGGCTGGCTGGAGGTAAAAATATTTTATATCGTTCAATGTTGCCATTACTCGTTTTGAAATCGTCGAGTTTGATAATAAAAAATTCGTCAAAGTTTCGAAAAACACGAAATAGATAATAAAACAAATTCAAAATTTAAAATTCGGGAATCCGGGTGCTCAGGTTCGGGTGGTGGACCACGTTATTCAAAACTGGATTGCCGTAGATACCGTTGTTTTTACACAGTGCGAAAAACAGGAATAGATTAATGCAGATTCTTCATTATTTAGTTTCTTTAAATATAATACAGGGCGATAATATTGGGTGGCAACAATCCAAAAAGTGGTACTCCGTTTACACTGATTCAACGCCGTTTCGGAAATTACATTTTGACATTCTTTTAAAAATATCACGGGTTTTAATTCTATACCGCCCGTTAAGCGAGAAACCACTATGGTGCGAGGTGAGATTTTTCGTGGCCTGTTGTTTTATGTAAACCTTTTTGTGCCTTTCAAATCAGTCACACACATAGTGTTCCTCTTACCGCTTCTTAATTCAGTATTGTTAGAAAGCCCGGGAAAAGTCTTCGAGTGAATGACTTCAGAAAATAAGAGCAACGCCCATGTATATTTCATTTTTCTTCATAAAGAAAAAGGGCGCGCGTTATACGGAGAATAACCTAGAAATTAAAAAATGTAGTTTGCATCTATAGATGCGCCTCGGAATATACAGCACCTGCTTAAGTTTAAATATTTCTGATTAACTAATTAACCGGAATTTCGAAATGTCTCTTATTAATTCCACCAGACGCTTGAAAGACGAAAATCTCACATAAGAAAAAATGATAAAATTATTTCCAAATACTTCGAATTTTTGACACTTAAAACACATTTTTTATTTCCTAAGAGTTGAAAGTAACGAAATTCTATTGCATATAAATAGCATTTGCATATGCTAAACTGAACACTAATATATTAACAAGAAAAGTTTAAAAGATTTTTTTTTCGTTGGGTCTTTATATAAATTACACAATATGGATTGAATAAAACTTAACGATTTCCGTCCAATAAAATTTAACTAGCCATATTCGAGAACTTTGTTATAGGATTAAACAGTTGCCCCCCCCCCACACACACACTTCTAATTATTCTAACTCCCTGAAGGCGTTTCAGGCTAGCTTGACATAGTTAAAAGCATCGGAATCCGAAAAATAATGTCTATCATTTAACAAATGCGTGATGTTTCTAATAATAAATAACAATTTAAGAACTCCGTATCCTTCTCTATATGAAAGAAAAATGGGCGACTTCTCTCCGTAGAAACCTAATCCAAAAATGACCCTCCGTTACAATCGTAAAGTATCGCAGTTCAATGAAAAAGAAGTCATAACTGTCGGCCTGATGTTCTTAATCCTCCGTTCTGCAATTAAGGATTTTGTCTGAAAGCTGTAATCGAAATATGGACTATTAAAAAGGTCAAGGATCTAAAAAATATTGTTTAGACATCAAAGTGGAAAACGCTCGCGTGAGAATTGAAAATGCTTTAAACATTAGGCAGACGAGACAACAGCATTTATATACAGAAACACAGCAACAGTTGTAACGGCTGTTAGCATCGCAAATGCTGTTAGTTCTCTGTGCTTTCCTCACAAAAAAAAAGCATTAGCGAAGGAGAGGGAGAGTTCGAGGTAGTCATAAATAATTTTTTTTATTTGTTTCACAATTTATTGCAACAGAATTTTTATACATATTTATTGCAGTTCTAATAATAATTAATTTTTAATACTTAAGAACATCGCATGAGTCAGACGGCATTCTTAGAGGAAGGTTGCTATCGATGGGCAACTTTTGCAAAATGGTCCTTAAAATCGTCAAATTGAGCAATTTTACAGTTTTTTACATGCTAATGTAACTATTATATTCCATACTACGAATATCTAGGAATAGACATTATAATTCTGATACGTTCAATAAATATTAGAAAACAAAAATAAGTGCCGCTTTCCCAATGAAGGAAACCTGTCGCCTTCATTGAGCTGGGAGTTCTATGAATAGGCCAGTAGCTACTTTCTTTTGAATACAGTATTATCTTAATAGTGTGTCAATAAAATAATAAAGTCAATAAAATCTTTAAAGCTATTTTGAGCATAATTCGTAAATATAAAATAGAAATTAACACAGACCACTGAAAATACTTTGAAACATACTGATGGCTTCACATAATTCTCAAGGAATCGGGAGTTGGATTTTAGTTTAGTCTTTATAATCATAACATAGACCTAATGTGAAAGTTTACGAGATAACATTGAATTTCGTTTATCAGAAACAATTTAATGAAAATGAGAATTTGAGGGTAATTTGTAGTTAGGCTAGTATAAAAAGAACAATAACCATAACTCGAAAAATTTCAAAATAACCTAAAATAATTATTAAGCCTACTATTAATATTAGGCTATAAATCTTATGCAAATTACTGCGACAATTATTCATTCTTGATAAATTCAGTTGCCTTTTTCGCAGTAATAGATTTTGATTCTCTCGAAGCATTCGAAATTTAGGCTTGATCCAAATGTAATTCACACATTTTGTTACGATTTATTTTTTAAATCTGTATTTTAAAATAATTTTTATAAATTTTTCGAAAAAAAATTTGAATTATGACCTATAAATGCTTTACCACTATCTTAAAGTAGATGTTATTTCTAAGCACATCTGCAAAAAAATAGAGTTTTTTATTCAAAATTTCCTGGGATATACGTGAATTTACATTTCGGCTCGTTTTGGAATTTGTCGTATTTATTATAAGCGATAATAAAGAAAATGTGGTTTACGCACTTCGTAAAATTCATTTGAAAGTAATGAACGGTGACCTTTTTTCCGCTCGTGTACAATGAAAAAAAAGGCAAGAAAACAGATTGCTATAAATTAAGAAGTTCGCCAACTGAATTATTCTTGGCGCAAACTGAAAAATAGAATGATAAATTTTTGAATTTCTCCATAAATTTCACACTAAATTTTACAAAATTTAATATTTAAGCATAATTTGAGTCGTAGAATCGAAATATGGAAAAAAAATTGGCATGTCATTTCAGAAAAAGTCCGATTTTGTGTCAAAATTATGTATATTAGATCAGTGATATATATAAATATAATATATATCCTAAGCCGTGTTTTCGACACATGAAAAGTGGAATTTCAATTTCGTCAACGGGAGATGTAGAACGGGAGATGTAGAACTTTTCATTTTACAGTGTACGCTAATATTCTTCATTATTTAATAACAGGGTTTAGAATAGCAGTCTAAAACCTTACTTACATAGCGGTGTATTGGCATACGATACCTTTATGAAGACACTTTTAATGCATAGCTTTATGAAGTTGCTTTTAATGCATTAGAATCCGATCATAAGCGAACAGACACCTTTATGTTGGGATGTTGGGACACATGTACAGAGACTTCTGTCTTTAAGGATAGTAGTCGCTTTGCATAAAGGCTGCTATCCTTTCCTTGCATCCTTTCTGACGACACCGTTAAAACGAGGTTATACCGGCACCTCTATGACGAGCGCCGTTATAAAGATATTCCTTTTTCTTTTTCTTTTTTTTTTTTTTTAATCTTGAAACATGTTAACATTTTCTTCAGTTATGGTTACAGTAACGTAAATTTGCTTTTCTATGATGAAACATTTTATTATAACATAGAAATCTGCAAAATTTCCTGTTTTTATCGTAAAAACGGAAATTTAATCAACGGAACCAACCATTAAAAAAAAGGAGAGAAGCTTAGAATTAAGAAATTCCTTCGGGGTCTTGTGAAGTCGGCTGTCATTTTTCACTGATAGGAAGACATCGGAAATCCATTGGAGTAAACGTTCATTACGACCGATAGGGAACGACGAAATTGCTGAAAACTTTAGTTAGGGGACAGAATGAGAGGTTAGAGAAAGAAAAAAAAAAGAAGGTGGGAAGGCACAAATAATAGCTCTGACAGAAAGTATTTATACTTCCATAAAAGGCGGGAAAAAGTAAGTCTGAGGTCTGACCTCGTAAACTTCAACTGCCTCTTCGCAAACGATAAAGAAGTCACGATTTCGCGGTCTTAACAACAGCTATTGCTGTAGAAATCCCAATATCTTATATTCTATTAAAAGCAATGCTCTAGAAGCCTGTAAATCTTTCGCTTTCGGTGAAAAAGTGCTGAACTTTCGCTTCCAGATGGAAAATAATTCACTCGGAATTCTCTAGTTCAGTGGTTCCTGAAAAGAAGTCGCAGCTGAGCAGTGAGAAGAAAGTTTACGAAAATTCTAAAATATTGTATTAAATTTATCGATTAATTTTCAGCTTCAATAATAGAAGAAATTAAATGAAAGAGAATTATTTTTCATAACTATATGCATTTATCTAATATTATTCCATCATTTCATTATTTGCTTTTAGTTCCCTTCTTTCTTTTGAAAGCAAGTGTATATATGGGTCGTGATAAATAGTAATTATATGGATGTAGATCACGATGGTAAAAAGTTTGAAAGCGCTGTGTTAGATGGCTGAAGAAAGATAACTTTGTTAATTTATTTATTTTTTTTTTCAGTATTGTTTCCTATTTCTCCCTCCTTTCCATCACAGATCCAACTTTCGAATCCTGGCGAAGGCATTGCTGATTTTTCCTGTTTCTTGCTTCAAAAAACCTAGTGAACTTGCAAGTAGCGCCCGAACTAAAATTTGTCACCATCAAGATTTGACGACTAGGACCTTACCTTCTCATTCGCCCTTTAAGGGGGAGGGAATGTAAGACATTTTTCTTCGTTTTTACAGCTTGCTTTCGTGATGTAATTGAAAGCACGTCCGGCTAGCAATCGGAAGGTGCAACGTTCGAATCTCGGAGAAAGCATAGCTGACTTTTTATGATTCCTGTTCCATAATAAGAAAAACGCCACTGCAGCTTTATTCTGTATTTGGCCCGAAACATTACAGTTTTATCAAACGGTTCAGAAAAATTGATTGGGGTCGGAAAAAAAGATTCACGTTTTTAGATTAAACATTGAGTAGAATCGAGGTTCAGTGGGATCGACATTGCGCGCCATCAATATGGCGTAGAATCGATGTCAGCACTGAATCAGCACAATAATTATGTGATTTCTCAATTTAAAAAAAAAAAATTGATGTGTACATCACATGACTTCCTTGTACGGAAGATTAAATTATACGCATTTTGCATTTCATTTAAACTCATTGGATTGAATTAAATCTACTTCATCGATAGCGCATAAACCACAATAGAATGAAATGCACTCTTCACTTAAGAGCTTTACAACTCATTCATTTTATAACTCATCAGAATGTTAGTTTCTTTAGATTGGCAACAAATCCAATATTCTCTTAAGTTTCAAATGTAAACAAATATGTCTGCCATGAGAAAAATGATTAGGCTTAGCCGCACTTAAACAACTTTTAAATTGTTAATAATTCTATAATTCTTGCATGCAGATTTACTAAAGGCATGAAAACCTTATTTTCCACCCCCACTTTTGAGTTCCATGCCAATTTTGAGTTCCATGCCAAATTTTGAGTTCCACCCCCAATTTTGGTGCTCTCCTTCAAAGGAAGAGAGGATGGACACCAGGAGGTTGGACTCCTGGTGTCCAACCTCTCTTCGGAGTAGGCTCTGGCAATCATTCTTCCATATGGTAATGGACACCACAACAAGAACAACAACACCGGATCGATTATGCAATTAATTCGCATATCCCTAATTCTTATAGTTATGCTGCGTGTTTCATGTTCTCTATGTTTGCAATAAAGCTGTAAATCTAGGATTAAAGTACTCTTAAAAGTTATGTTGATCTAACGGTATTTCGTCACGAAAAGTCACTAAAAATTGCATCATAAATGTCGATGGATTATCCTTTTGACTGCATTCAGCTTATACAAAAACAGATTTAAAACTAAACAACTCATCAGGAGTGGCAGTGGGTAGCTGGAGGAGACAGGCTGCCAGCACTCTTTGGAAGCAATATTTTTCACGTGGAACCTAATTTTGTAAAGGTTAATCATACGTATCGTCATAGCAGAAAAGACTGAGGTTTACTGAGCTTTAGAAAAGGTATCTGTGGTAATTTGCTTATGCTAAAGGATGAAAGTTTACAAGGTATTTTCTCTCTCCTTTCCGCATACCTTCGTGGTGTAATTGGAAGCATTCTCGACACGTATTCGAGAGGTCCAGAGAACACTGCCCATTTTTCCGTGTGAAGCCCGAACTAAAACTTGGTGGGTGATAATTCGTCATCATCAGGATTTGACGACTGGGTCCCCTAATCCTCAGTCGCCCTTTAAAAGGGGAAATGTATGAGGTATTTTCTACCTTCTTTCCACATGCTTTCGTGGTCTACTTGGGAGCATATTCGACAAGTCCAGGGTTCGAGTCCCAGGGAGGCTAGTGCCCATTTTTCATGTCTCCTGCTTTAAAAAAAAAAAAAAAAAGTGCTGTCCTTAAAGAGCTTAGGATTCTGAATAAGTTATCCTTAAAGTGAAAGTTATCCTGTACAAGCTATTCTTAATGGACATAGAAACTGGAAATAGGCTCATATTCAAGCTATAAAAAGGGCAATGGCTCGTATTCACATCAAGAAGAATACTTGAATACAATGTCACATACACTATGTTATCTATAGTTCTAGAACACAGATAATTTAGGTATCGTTCGACCGTCTCAAACGCAACCCTGGCTGGCATTCTGCCAAAGCACATAGACTCGTCCAAAAGGAGAGATATTAGTTGCTGAGACGTGAAAAATCACGTGAAAGTCTTCTCTTCTCCGGAAAGAGATATGCTGGAGGGAAAGAAAGTCCCCATCCTTCCACATAATTTTGAGAATAATTCGGTCCGAATGGCGCATGCGTATTTGCGCTCATGGTCGCGGATGAGGCGGTCGAACTATAGTTATACTACTTTTAAAAACCTTTTCGAACGAACCCTGTAATCTGTTAGTATGTATTCTAATAATGGTATTAAGTTTATTGAGTTTGTTTGAAAAACAATAATTGTTTTTAATAATGATACCATTCTCTTGAGAAATTTGTGAATAATAGATAATAATTGATTTCGTTTTCTAATAATTCCCTGTAAAATGCTTTCCAAGTAATACTAGTGGAATTGTCGCTGGCTTAATGGAAGGTATATATCATGATTTTCTTTTAAGACATAATAGGTTGTGAGAATGTTTTACAGTCAATTTTACTATAAACTTTTGATTTTCTTATTCTGCTTTTAAAAGTTTCTTATAAAGGCGCGAATGACACAAAGCTGTTACTGAATTTTAGAATATATTGTTTTATATTGGTATTAGTTTTGAATAATCACGCGTGTTGGTTGTAGCCAATAGCAATTTAGTATATATTAATATTAGTACTTCTAATATATACTAATATTAGTACATCATCATATATAATACATCTGAAAGAATGAATAGGACTTGTCACAAAATCCATTCATTCTTTCAGATGTTTCTCTCGTATATCATTTAAGTAGCCCTTTACAGTGTACTTCTGAAATGTCACGTGTTCATTATTTTGGATAATCACTACAGAAACACGCACCTTATTTAGTGAAATATGATTGTGAAGTTTTAGATCACGTTTTTTGTATCTTTGAAGAAAGTTTTGCTATTAATATTTTTGAGAGAGAAATAAGTTAATCTTTATAAATTTGTAAAGTCATTAAGTTTATCAAATCAGAAAGCACGAAAAATGGGCAATGTTCTCTCCAGGGTGCGAACTTCCGTTTGCTAGTCTGACGTGCTTTCGCGTTAGACCAGGAAGCGTTCAGTAAGGGAAGAAGAACCTTACATAATTATACATACACTACACTCTAGCTTCATTGGTCGTGGACACTTAATTATTACTCATTGTCATTTTTTCCCTACTAGGAGTGGATTTTGGAAGACAATTCCTTTGCAATTTTCGCTCACGTATGATGGATTATTCCGATTGGAAAATATAATTAATTTTAGTATATATTGTTCATACGCGAATCTAAGACACTACAAATTTTTTCAAAAAGCTTGCCTTATGTTGTACGGTACTACATACTACCTGCTTTATTTCATAAATGATTTATTTCTAAAATGATATGAGTTTTGTTATCGCAATTGATACATGACATTGTCACTGGATCATAATTTACAGCAAAATTAAGCAGAGTTCATAGACAACAGTGAGGCATTTCAGATGACGTTCGTAATTTATTCCACAGCCTTCCAGCAAAGTCGAGTAAAGTAAAAAAGACTGTTTAATCTTTCTTCAGTTCTCTGTCTTAATAGTGGGTAACCCAGCCTTCGAGATAAGACTATCCGCCATAGCCCTAGAGAAAGAAAATTGTATAATTCCTTGGGCTGGCTGTACAACTTCAAGACATCAATAAAAGTGGTTTTCACTGCTTTCAGAAACTGGCGTGTTAAGCAGATTTATGGCACCCCCTCATCTACTGGGGTGGAATAATGGCCCTTCTTCTGAACCCTTGTTCGTAGATAGGGAACGACGATAAATTGGGCGCGAGGCGTGGCCCGGTGTCACAGAAGTGCTTCTTTCGAGTTCCAGTTGTTGCTATATTTTCCTGGTAGGTAAAGCACCTGTGTCACCTTTTATGAATAGGAGAAGGATGGCAAAGAAGCAGAAACAGTAGGGGCCGGTGATCTGTTTCTGGAGCAAAGACTTTTTCACGGGAGAGTTAATGAGTAGGCTGGTGAGGGTGTGATGAATTATTCATGACCCAATTGAGACACTGTCGGATCTTAGGCTTAGGCATATCGTTCTTTAAAAGTCTCCCCATGCCTATGATTTTTCATATTTTCAGAGGGAATAATAAAAATTTTGACTGACATTGAACTTTTCATTCTTATTAAATATACATGTCTATAAATTAGATTTTAGGTAATAATGAAAAATGAAAACATTTTGAATGTGGTCAGCTCTCGATTAATCAGGGTAATACTGTGGAAAAAGTTCACCTTAATCCGTGGGTAGTTAAAAAATACAGGAAAGTGGAATAATTCATATTGTAATCAATAGAAACGAAGGTAGTTACCGTTTAACTATATCTTCAAGTAATTTAATCTTTAAAATAAGTTCATTCGGTTATTTAAATTAAATCAGTATTTAAAACAAAATGGCAAACTGTAAATAACAGAAGGTTGTTTATTTTAGCAACAGACCTCGTTCGAAGAGCTTTTTTCAAAATGTTTGTTATATTTCTGAATTTATGAGATTTTTTATTGGACTGCTCTCACATTTATATTCTCACTACAAAAGTGAAAAAATTCATTATTTTGAGAAATTAGTGCAAAACAACTGAAAATTTTACTACGAAATTAACAAAAACACGAACGATCACTGTCAAGAAACTAATGATAAAAACATACTTTTGACTTTATGTTATGTATGTTAACCATGCTCATACAGTGAAATACAATAATTGGAAAATATTGATTCATTAGCAACGTATGGTCAAATATAATAGTCAACTTTCAAAAATTTTTTAAAAAAGGAGTAAAATGATGTAATCTAAATTCTATAAGGCTAATTTTTTAACTCTTACTCTACATGATGTTTAATAATGCAGACTTTAATACAAACTTTTATTTTAAAAATTAATGTTTTTCATTAAATATTAAAATTAATATTATTCATTAAAATTAATATGCATTAAAATTCATATTATTCATTAAAATTTAATACAAACTCTTGTGTGCAAAATTTCAAGTGATTCTATAAGGAACTTTAAGAGTAAACTTGGTTGCTGCGAACATAAACCATTAACAAAAATATCAAAAACCGCATTTAAAGTTTTCAGATTAACGTTACATGACATATCTAGAAATATATACACATTGCCAAACGGAAATAAGAAAACACAAAATAAAAATATTTTGTCGAAGTCTCCCCACACACTTAAAAGCTTAAAATTATTTAGTTAAAAAGTAACATAAAAAAGGGTGAAAATTGCATCTTTAATTTGCCCTTTAAACTTTGACTTCCTGTGTGGCGAACAGTTATAATGTATTTTCTCCCTCATTTCTGCGTGCCTTCGTGGTGTAACGGTAGCACACTCGGCGCGTATTCGAGAAGTCCAAGTTTGAGTTCCGGTGAGGGCATTGCACATTTTTATATCTCCTGCTTAAAAAAGCCTCATGGCCCTACATTGGCGCCCGAACTAAAAGATGGTGGATGATGATTCTTCACCACCAGGATTTGGCGACTGGCCCTTTAAAAGGGGGAGTATATAAGGTTTTGCCTCCTTCCTATTTGCGTGCCTTCGTGGTGTAACGACAGCACACTCGACGAGCTTTCGAGATGTCCGGATTCGGGTCTCGGCGAGGGCATTGGCTGTTTTTCATATCTCCTGTTTAAAAAACTTAATGACTCTGCACAATAACTTCCAGTTTGTCGCCTCTCAGAAAAACTGGTATATCACCACTTCTAATCAACATATCAAGAAAAGAAAAGTTATTTTTCATAGCTAATAATGTGGCCATCAAAAACGGGAAATAATAATAATAATAATAATAATAATAATAAATCGAGATTTTTGGCCAAAATTAGATTTTTGAACGAAGTCAGGCGAAGGCGATTTATCGAAGAGAAAAGATGCCTTCGTGGGAAACGTCTAAGGCAAACCGGCTCATCTTTACGGTACACAAAGGGAAACCCAAGAAAACATCTATGCAACTAACACATTTTGCAAAAATGGAACTCAGACAGAACTATCAATATTCGGTGGTCTTAAGCACTGAATATCGGAACTACTACTGTTCAGCGGTTTTACCTCTCGTCCGCTGGTGAGCTGAGTGAAGGAAGATTTAAACTTCAAGTCTAATAACAGACTTGTAGCTTTAAGATACAAGAAATTTGAACCGAAAAAAAAAGTGTTAAGGGTCAAATATCTTTAAAATATCAAAATTTGCTAAAAATTTAATACATTTGAATTTTCAATATATTGTTGCGTTCTACAGGTTCGTGAAGTAATTGATGAGGACATTTGAGGAAGAATCAAAACACAATTTATTCGCCAGTACATGTGACAAGACAGACACGTTCACAGTCGTCGAAAAACTACGATAAACACGTTGAAACAGTCAGCAATATAGCCTTCAGGATGTAAAGGTGAAATCAGCTTCACGGCAAAGCACTAAAGTACAGCTCCCGATTCGGTCGATCGCTCTAAAGCGAAGCTCCGAATTCAAGACACTACCCTCTCTCAGGACAGGCAGGGTATGTATACCTTTAACCTATCTTCGAAAATATTCTCGGGAAAACAAGAATGTTCGCTTTCCGTCTATGCCATAGGTTCCCAACCTTTTTCGAACTGGTGCCCCCTTTTCTAGTGAATATTTCAATACCGCCCCCCTAGAGAAATAAGAGCGTACATAATGCATGGTGAAAACAAGAATTAAATAAAAAAAATTACTAATAGATAGAATGTTGTTGGAATTGAAACGCTACTGAATTTCTTCGTTATTTAAAAAGAAAAATAAAAGTTTTAGCTTACCTGTTATAAGGACAGGCAGGGGTTTTGATGATACGAAATAATCCATAATAAACTATTGCTTTCTAAATAAATAAATTGACAGTTTCAGAGAACACTCAAAAGGCATACTTAATTATTATTAAAAAGTATTTTTATTAAAATTTAAAGGCATCGAATTTCTAACTTAACTAATGAGAAGGCTGAATTTGATGCATTTTAAGAAGCTTGTTAATATCAGGCTCGATTTTACTTAAAAACAATCGTAAATCGCCGCGTTCAGTAACATGGAGCCGATTTCTCTTTTTCGTTACCAATGTTGCTACAGCACTAAATCCACGTTCTGCTAAATATGAAGATGGGAATGCTAGCAGAAATCGTTGCACAATCGACCATAATCTTGGATACAATTGCGAAATCGACTTCTGCAGCCAAAATTCTTGGTAGCCATTCTTGAATTTAATTTTTAATTCCTCATTTGTCGTCAGTTCTATCAGTTCTTCTTCTAACTGAGATGGTCCTGCTGTGTTGACATTGGAAAAAGGATCCAAAACCCAGTCTGGTATGTCCATGTTTAAAATGTCCTCGAATCGTTCCTTGAAGTCATTGTAGAGGTTTTCCAAGTGCTGACAGTAAACAAGCAAGTCGTCGTGCTTGAATGATACTGCTGATAAACATGGGAAGGTATGGAATTCACGTCTGCCTATATTTCTTTTATATAATAGCAGTTTAGACACGAAAGCAGCAATGCTATTTTTAGTCTTAATCAAGTTTAAGTCTTCTCCTTGAAGTTGGAGATTGACATCATTAAACAATTTATAGAGGTCTGCTAAGTACGCAATATCGTTTTTTGATGCGATGAGGTTGTCGCGCAATTCCGTGTCTTTGTTTCCTAGGAACTCTATCACAGATTCAAACAGATTGTAAAATCGAGTCAAACAAGTACCTTTTGAAAGCCAGCGCACCTCTGTGTGAAGCAGCAATCGGTTGAAATCTTCATCATTTGCAATGCAAAGCTGACTAAATAATCTGTCATTCAACGAGTTACTTCTGATTTTATTAACTGCTCTTATAACATATTGCAGTGATGTATGGAGACGTTCGCTCAAATTTTTCGCAACCAAATGCTGTCGATGAATTACGCAATGCACAGCAAGCACGTCCGGAACTTTATTTTTTAAGCATGCTATGAAGCCTTTGTGACGCCCTGTCATAGCCGGTGCGCCATCCGTAGCAACCGACAAAATATTATTAAAAGGAATTTCCTTTTCGTCAAAAAACTTTTGCAGTGTATCAAATATGGTTTCTCCTTTTGTATCTGTTTCCAAATTGGTAGCAAACAACATTTCTTGACATATTTTTTCATCTTTGATAAACCTCACGTACGACAATAACAATGCTTCATTGGTTGGTAAAGTGGACTCATCCAGCTGAATTGAAAATTGACAAGTCTGCAGATAATTGCACAACGATTCTTCAATGTTTTCAGCCATCTCATCAATTCGTCTTTGCACAGAATTATTGCTCAAAGGAATTTTTCGGATAATATCTGTAGCTGGTTTATGGAGCACGGTGGTTATTACTTCTTTAACTGCTGGTAAAATTAAATCTTCCCCAATAGTATGTGGCTTGCCTGTTTTAGCAATCAACAATGAGATATTGTACGAAGCTCGAAGTCCGTCATCGTCTTGTTTAGAAGCTGATGAAAATAATTTTGATATAGTTGGCTGATTTTCAATCTTCTTTTTTATCTCTAGAAAATAGGTCATATCTCTGTCTTTCTTATCCGGATGCATTTTATTAAGATGATCTTGAAGCCTAGAAGGTTTCATCGCTTCATTCGAAAATGTTTTTTGACAAATAAGGCACAATGGAGATGATGGATTTGAGGGATTTTCGATAAATCCGTATTTTATATAATCCGCACTGTACTGCCGCCTCTTCTTTTTTGCTTCCGACATGGGTTTTTCTTTACTTATACTTGATCCAAGTTAAGGGAGCTGCAAGGGATACTGCCGGTTTAAATAATATAAGTTGAAGTAGCAAAATATTAAGGCAACGCCGTTTTCATCGTACGCAGTACATGCTGCGATGAACGATAGATAGTGTGAGCCTGAGTCTGTAGCATTCTGCGGGGCTGTTCTATTTTTAGCTACCTACAATTTTGATCGGGTAAACCACTGGCGACGATTTGTCTACTCCGCCGCCGCTTATTTCGGCGCTCTAATTTTTTCCCGCGTCCAACGTCGCCTACGCACTTTTACAGACTCTCTTAGAATACAGTTTAGTTGGAGATCTCGCTATCGTTGCCGCTTGTAAGTGGCATTTTTTAGTCCCAGTGACATTTTTTGTAAATGTTACGGCCAAAGCCCGAAATCGGCCAATTCGCATTTTGGCCAACGTTGCTGTAAACTTACCGGCGAATGTCCAATCTTTTTGTTGATTTCTGGCTTTGACCGGCCAATTTGGGAAAAAAGAAATCAAGGGCAGATGGTTTTACACACTGTTAAAAATGAAGTATTTAAAAATGAGTACTTCTGTGAGTTCAACGAGTAGAAACTATTCAGTGAACGCATATGCTGTAACAATGTGATAGTGTGAAGATTAGATTTGCGCCCTTCAAAATGACGAATTATATCTTAAGCAAATGCGTTGCGTATCGAGTATGAATACAGAGGCAAATTGAGTACTCAATTTGTCAACTACCTTTAAGGGTGATCCTTAGTCTTTTTCTGCTCCATAGACTCAATCTACCATTATCACATCAGGCTTTGGCCAAGAATTCCCAGCCACTTCGCGAAATGGCCGGCCAAAGTATAAAATACAATATTAATTGCAAGTATTTCGGACTTTGGCCAAACCTCCTGGCCAAAACGCGAACTGGCCGAACTTCGGGCTTTGGACGTAACATAAATATGTACATAAAGACAATAAAGATATATTTTTGCACTGAAGGCTTTTCCTTCTGATATTATGAACTCCGGTTCTACTGCTCCTTTCACTAAAATGGTGACCCTTTCAACAAAAGTCAACAGTTTTCTGCGACTTTTTGGAGTGCATCTCGCCAAATTGGCAAGACAGGTTGCTAGTTTTAGCACATGCAGCCCAGAATCGTACATACTAGAGAGGTATGTCTTTCTCTGAACAGTGAAGTCTCATATCGAAATATGTGAATTTTCGCACACGTTATAGAAATGAATTATCAGCGTGATTTTAAAGTCTTTTTTAGACTATATTTGGCTAATCTTCCAACGCCCCTCTGTGCCATATCAACGCCCCCTAATTTTCTCTGGATTTTTACCGCCCCCCTGAAAGCCTGAAACGCCCACAAGGGGGCGTTATCGCCCACGTTGGGAACCTATGGGTTATACGAAAAGAAGCGTATTTTTGAGAAAAAAACACGATTCGCAAGATTGTAATAAAGGGGAAAAAAATGAGTCTGGATGAGAAAAGGGATATAGCTAAGAGGGCTGGTTGTTGCTTTTCCTGCATTAAAAGGGGACATCTTTCGAAGCAGTGCCATAGTAGAATAAAATGTTTCATATTCAGTAAATTTCATTGTACTGTTATGTGTCCAAATCCTTTATTTGAATCGAAAGCAGATGTTCAAAAATCGGATGAAAACCCGAACCGTACCCAGCTCAAGGATCAAGCCTTTACAAATCAGTCTAACTCAACTTGGGTACTGTTTCAAACATTGCAATTTTATCTTAGGGTTAAAAATGGTAGACTCGTCGTAAGAGCCCTTTATGATACAGAAGTCATCATTCTTATATTAGTACGAAAACAGTTAAACTACTGAACTATGAATGTTTAGAAGAGCTACCAGTAGTTCACAGTTTATTTGGTGGTCTTGAATCTCCTCAACAGAAGCATCTTCGTTTTAGAGTGTATTTGACTAGTTTAGATAAGAATTACGATTGTAATTTTGAAGTATTAGAACAAGAAACTTTGAGGTAACGTAATGAAAACTCCACAAGGACCATGAATGACAGATCTTCGCAAGAGGAAAAGAATTACTAATTACTTACAAGAAACTGATTTTGAGATTCATCTACTTATCGGAGCGGGTGAGGCTGGTAAACTTTTAAATGGGAAAGTACAAGTTTTGGCTGTTGGACCTGTTGCAGTTGGTTCTCATTTAGGCTGGACACTTATGGCTGGACACACACTTACTTTCCCTGCCACTTTCTGACGAATTTATCCCAGCTTTGCCGGAAAACTAGCTCACTGCAGCTGGGAGTTTCGCAACAATATTTGTAATCAACTGGTATACGACTGTAAAATTTGTTTACTTTTTCCGATATCCTTGATACTGTATTTGTTCTTTTGATTTATGTTCCAAACATTAAAATGCTTTAAATAAAGTAAAAATATTTCTTTGTCACTGATATAAAACTGTACTACGTTCTGCGCGCATCATTATTGATAAACAGTTTCTTTGTTTCTCGGTTAAAAATTTATTTTTCTCTGTTTTTACTTCTATATTAGAAAATAATGTATAATTTAAGTAATCTATTTTAAAAACAATCGAATTACGTTTCTTAAAAAATATTTTGTTTTTATTTAGTTGAAGTCCTTAAATCTACTGTTTTTAACGTAACGGTAATTTCTAAAATTTTTATTCGAGAAGCATTATAACTGGTTATTTTATACTCTTCTAGAGTTCATGCAAGTGCTCAAAATTACTTGCAGTTCTGAACAACGGTCCCAGGGAAATCAAACACGCAAACAGGAAAATTATAGCTTTGAGAAATCTCTGTTGACAGATATAATTACCGCCTGATTCTGTTAATGCACATTATTTTCAGCACAAAAGGGATGTTAGTCCCGAATGGGATATCAATTGCGGAAAAGCATTTTGCTCGACTCACTATAAACGACGTGTCACTTTTCAGACTGTTGCCACGAAATATTATTGTCCTGTATTATATTTAAAGAAATTAAATAATGAAGAATCTGCCTGAATTCATGCATGTTTCTTGGATTGTGAAAAAACAACGGTCCCTAGAACCATCAAATTTTGAATAACGTAGTCCTCCACCCGAACATGGGCGCCTGAAAGACCAAATTTGGAATTTGTTTTATTATTTCATATTCTGTAAAACTTTAACGAATTTTTTATGTGAACTCAACAATTTCAAGGGAACAGAGGCAACACTGTTCCCTTGAAACGCGAGGCGGGAAAGCATTTTTATCTCCGGAAGGGGGCGGAAAAACATTTTTATCTCCAGCGCGCGAGACTGCCTATGTTTTAACTATCCGGTTTCAAAGATATGCTGTTTTTAAATATTTTCTGATTTTGCCATTGAATCGAATTTTATGTGGCGTAAGTACCAAGAACGGGTATTTAATAAATAAAGTAAACACACAAGTTAATAAAAGACAAAAAGTTTTCCAAAGCCATCTTAGAAAACTGAGCATTAATATGATAAACTGAGAACAGACTGCAGAGGGGGAACCAGAAAAATGTATGTCCAACATTTAAAGCTTAATAATAAAAATAAAAATTACGCTTAATTATAAAGTAAAGAAAAAAAATGGTTATTAGGAGTGAGTGTAACGGTAGAATGGCAGACTGCGAGCTCAGCGAGAGCGTAAAAAACCTTAGCTAATCTTTTTGGGCGACCATTAAAAGCTGGAAAACTTTTCAGACTTTTTTTTTATTTCGTTTTATTTATCATACTTATCCATTTTCTGATTTCCTTTCAAGTGAAAAATGACAAAGAGACAAAAAAAATTTACAAAATCTTCTATTCGTTTTCAAAAAGAAAAACTGCTTTATAATCTACAACTAAAGAAATTGACAGTTTGGATTATAAAATATTTTACGGCTCTTGAAATCTCGTTAGTTTAATGCACTTAATTCGATTGTTTGGTACCCTGATATCTTTTTAAGTCCCGGATATTCCACAGAAGATGTCAATTTAGAAGGAAGATGAACAATTCCGTAAAGCTCGAGAATAGGCGTTTTACAAAAAGCGCATTTGAACTGAAACAACCATTTTCCTCCTTTTTTCATCTCTTCCCAATGACAAGAATCCGGTTCGTATTATCAATGGCTTTCTTAAGTCTTCGTAAATTAGATTTATGTTGACCTGGGAGGGATAAAAAATCAGAAAGATGGTGAGGTCAAAGCAAGGAAGAAAATAAATGTTCTTTAAGCCGTGGTTCGATTGCTGAAGCACAAATTGCTCCAGTGTTTGGATTTTGTTCTAAAGTCAGTTCCATGCTGTTCTCTGACAGATAGCGAAGACATTTGTTTTGGTTTATAAAGCTTTGCTGTGTTCCATCACAGCGAGATCTCCTTCCCGTCTTATCTCATTTGCACACTATATTCCACCTATTCGATTATTGTTCGTTTAGTTCGTGCACTAAATGCGTATAAATTAGAATTACACATATTATTTCAAGTTAGAACTGGTGTCAAGTTAGAACTGCCTTTATCAACAGAGGCCTTTATCCTTTCCGTGAACAACAGCGGTCTCCAACTAGCAAGCAGTTGAAATAAATCATTCAGAAATGAAGTAATATTAGAAATGGTACAGCAAAAAATCGATCACGTTTCGCAGATTCTGTTAATCGGAGATTAATCTTTTGGCCTTTCCTATTAGCGATGGGTCATTTAAAGTTCTTATTGTTACGCATTAGTTAAAAGATGTGGCTTACCCGTACAAAAGACGAAAATAATGCAAACCAACAATGAATTCGTAGACATGTTTTATAGGATCAAAGACATTACTCTAGATGATATTTAGAAATGGAAAAATAAGATGCTTTGGCGCCATTTTTAGGTGTCTGTTTATTGTACGTTGTGCGCCTTTATTCATGTCGTCTACAATGGAAAACAATGATCTATGTCTAGCATAGTTTCACTACGGAGGCTGGAGGTGATAGATACTGTAGAGGGGGGGACGTTACTAGTCCGAATAAAAACGTTCTTTGAAAATTTGATTACTTAAAAATTTTTAAGCAAACTTTTAAACATTCGTTTGATTACAGAAATATTGCAGTCATACACTTTCACAAGAATCTAATCAAGTTATGTCGGGTTATCCTTCACCAGTGGCCTACCCAGGTGGCGTGCAAAGGCATACTTGGAGCACCCAAGAATTTTTTTCTGGTTTCTCCTCATGTTTAAATTTTTTTCATCATGAACAGAAAAAGTGATTTTGTCTAAACCAATTCCTGAGAAAAGAATACCAAAGTCTGTGATTTATCCGAAAAAGTGCCTCTAGGTCAGTGTTTGTAGACGAAGAAACGTGGGGTGCATCGCTATTAAACGTGTTCCCTCCTCCTAACATTTTCTTGCAAACTATTTAAAGCAGGCATTTTTTTTATTCCAGACAGTGATCTAAAATACTGCCATTCAGTATGCAACGCCATAAAGGAAGCACCCAAATAGCATGAAACTTGCATCATGTGTATACCGTAACGGAATATGCAAATGATTACGATTTTAGCGTACGCTCACCTCACGAGCGACTGCAGCGCTCCTTATAATCCGCATATAAAGGAAGGAAGTAGTGTCGCTTTGAAAAACGTGAATTCTTCTCTCGTGAGATTTTTTGTGTGTGCAGCTGCACTATGCTTCGTAGAAAAATACGAGTGTCATTCGAGTATGTTTCTGCCCTCGACCAATGTACAATCGTTGCATACAGAGAATGTTAATTACCGTTTCCGGGAAATCGGTCATCGTGTTAGATGCACCCAAGCAACAGTCATGAGAATATTGAATCGGTGGATGCAGGAGAGAACGACTGACGGAGAGCAGCACTCACAACAGTCTGCTTGCGTCACTTCACGGGATTACAGGTATATTGTGTACATTGCATTGATGGAGCGCACTGCCACATCCGCAACTATATCACAATGAATGCAATCTGTAATCTGTACAAACTAATCGACATTTGTATACAGTACAATGGGCTGTCCGCTAGACGTCCATCGTCCCGCTTACCTATAACAGGCGTTTGCATTTGCAATGGTGCACGGAATGGCGGAGGTGGACTTACGAATGCCATGATGTTATGTTTTCGGAACTAATCACGCTTCTGCTGCTTGTAATCCACGATAATTGGATTACAGTTTGGAGACACCGTGGAGACAAGCTGCTCGACTTGTGTTATGCATCATCACTGATCCTGCACCCGCTGTTAGTGGAACGCTGTATCTTTGAGGTTTTGCAGCCTGTTCACTTTTCTTATCTTCAGGGCTTGCCTGCGGCAACATTTCAACAGCAAAATATGCGACCACACATTGCGCGCAATGCTCAAGCTTTCATCTTATCCCACCCTATTGTACTGTTTCTCTAGATCGCTTATTGAATATGAATAATTAATGGCTGGAGAATGCATAGCTCGGCATGCTGCAGGTACCCAGATCAGCTTGGTGAACTTGGCTACGTGTGCTGGTAGAATATCCTCCGTCGTGTTGCATTTTGGATTGCCAGCTGTGTATGAGCGCCTAAAACAGGTCTTCTGAAAATGCCAGTCTCCGCGTATCATCCCTTTGTGGAATTGAAAAGGCGCATAAAGAACATACATGCCGGGCAGTAGTCTCGGCATGTACGTTCTTTATGTCGGCTTTCGTAAATGAACAGTAGTCAGGAACTCTGGATCGATCTATTTTCTTTTTCTGAAACTGTTAAGTTTATGATTTTATAGCTTTAAATTTGTTCCTTTCTTAATTTTTCGATTCGACAATGAGCAAGAGAAAACAGTTGTCACTTTTAAATTAATTTGACCCTGATGGAAAAAAAATTCAAACGTCAATTTGAAGTGGAAAAGGGTACATTAAATAATAGGGAAGCAGTAGAAAATCACTTATCTGCATCGGAAACGGAAATACAAGTACAGAGCTCGAGAATTCATTGTTGTTCAGAAATGACTCAGACGACACCGCAATTAAAAAAATGTGACGTTTCAAATTTCGTCAATCGTAATACCTAAGGGCAAAAAATTTTATTCTTGGAAAATTTTGGATGCCAAGTGTTTCAAATTTCTTCATTTTAAAATGGAAAAGTGAAGAGGAAATTTCGAAATAGTTTACCGTTAGAATACTCATGACTGACTTATTCCAAAATACAGTCATTTTTGCTAAGGAATATGAGATGCAAATCAAACAGTCAGGGAAAAAAAATGTCGCGCACATTCTTTGCTAACTGTTGACAGTTTAAGGAGCTTTGTACAAGGGCTTAAACAAGCCGTATAATATTAATATTGGTTCTGCCAGAATTCGACAGGTTCGTTCAAAACTTAGTTCAGCGTTCGTTCAAAACTTAGTCCTGCTATGAAAACATTGGCAGACATGGCACTTCTGTGGCAGACATGGACTTCCTTCTAGAGATCATCTTGATTACAGCCAAATAATCGGAGCAGATGAAAGTAAGGAACATAACTATCACGATGAGAATATCTGTCAACCCTTAAAATCCGAATTGATGTTGGAGATGAAAGCATTTAAAATCGTCTGCTAATAATGCTTCGTATAATATCGCCTAAAATACAAAATGAAATTGTACATTCTTGCAACGACATAATTTTAAAAATGATTGCCAAGCAAATGTTTTTCTACTACAGTGTTGAAACTACAGCTATTTCTTTGATAGAGCAAGTCTCTTTTATGTTAGATTTTCAGAAAGTGAGGACAACCAATCCTTGCTAGTTGGAAATTTTCTACAGTTTGTGTCAATAATTTTAACACGCGAAGAAGTCCTAGCAAACACAATTTTGGAAACTTGAGAATAATCAGGTTTGAATTTAAAGTTTATAAGAGTCCAAAGATATGAGGTGCTGCAGCCATATCTGGAGCATTCAATGGTGTACTATAAGATAGTTTCTCCCTCCTTTCTGCATGCCTTTGTGATGTAACGGTTAGCACAGATCGGTGCGTATTTGAGAGATCTCGGGGAGGACATTGCTCATTTTTCATGTCTCCTGCTTCAAAACAACTTAATGGCTCTACAATCTCAGGCAGTGGGTGTCATTGCTGCAGCTGAACTGTGTAGGGATATTGTAAAAGATTCTGAAATGATTCGCAGTCAATCAGGGATGATTTTCAGATATATTTTCCTAAAATCAGAATCTGTTATAAGTGGGGGAAAAACACTCGTAATTCAAATATTCCAACAGAATCACCGGAATCTTTTTTTACGATAACAATTTTTAATCAATTTTTAGATACCCCAATTTTACACCTTCAGGAAGATTCTTAGAACACAAAGCAGTTATGAGTTCTTTAAATATTTTAATCATGAACGATCAGATATCTGCAGATGAAAATAAATTAGAAATATTAAAAGAAATATATTCTTCAGATTGTAATATTAGTGTTTTAACTGCAGAATATCAGCTATGGAAAAAGAAATTCCTGGCACAACAGACTAAATTAAATGCTAGAAGCTTTAGAAGAGTGCAATGTAAAAGTATTACCGAATATCCATAAAATTTAAAAACCTTACCTGTTACAACATATCTAGTGAGAGGTCCAGCGCATTGTAATGACCATCCGTCTCCATCAGATGTAATAATTCGTCTAAAAAGATTGTTGTTGGCAAATAAATTGTCTAAACTGTCGCCAAAGATAAATGTGAAGATGAAAAGGTTTGACGCACATTAGACGAAAGAACTATTAGAAACTGCTTTTTCTTCCGATGAAAGTACAAATTTTTCCGTCTTCCTCATCCAAAAGTTATTCAATCAGTTACGAAGATATCTATTATGAATGTACGTCACTTTGTCAGGGCTGAGTGTTCGGTGCATACTCTTGTCGAACATATTCGTGAAGTAAACTAAGTCCTGATCTCGAACAGGGAGCTGAATGCAGCTATGTTCTGTGGTAGAAAACTGTGGTTAAGTCGTAGAATGACTGCACGTAAGAAGGATTTAAAATCCTCTTCTATTAAACCACAATTATATACAGAGTTTAAAAGTGTATATACAGAGTATATATACAGAGAGATAAAAGTTTTATTTTAATTTTCCTTTCCTATGTGTTCTTATTTCACTTCCCAACTCGGCAGGGATAACAGAAAATAATGACCGCACTTGGGTCTAAACTGAACAATCGAATATTTTAAACTAAAGTTAAGTAGAAATTTAAGTAGTCGTTGCTCACAGAGCTATAAACGCGACGTTGGCCTCTATGCTAAATGGTGCGTAGCAAGATTTAACTAATACTAACGCACTTAGATTTACTTCAATAAGTAATAGAGTAACAGCGTTAAGGCTTAGAATTTAAATACTAACTAGTCAGGCGAACGTCGAACAGAGCAGCAGTGATCTGAGACTAAAAGCTTTCTCACACTGAGTAGTTCGTCGCTACCGTTTAAATACCAAAACTTGGCTCCACTTCAAATTAGCATAAAGCTGAAACGCGCGCTCATTCTAACGGGAAGTTGAAATAAGAACACATAGGAAAGGAAAATTAAAATAAAACTTTGTTAGTTTAAACTAAAACCTTCCAACTTCCTTGAGGAACCAAAATATGTGATTTAACGAAAGATTTACCTGCATATGAACAAGAATCCCTCGCTTATAAAGCAGGTTATATTGCATATTATGTGAAAAATAAAGATCGCACTTTGGGTTTAATATAAAAAAAAAATCGTGCTTTGTTATCTAAGGCACGATTGACTGGACCAACACCAGTTTTGATGGAAGCGGTGGAAAAAATGGAAAATGTTTTCCGTTCTTTTTACGACAATAATTTTTGGAAAGGTAAGAGTGTAATTCAAAATCTTATTTCTGGACTTGAGAAAGGTTTTCCCTGAGTCACTTAAGACTGCAGTTCATTTACTTTGCCGTTGAGGAACATTCATATGGTTTGATTCCTGAATAAGATTGCACCCCCTGTATCCTATCGGCAAGAAAAGCTGGCTAGAAAACGAGTAAATGGTTGAAAACTAACAGCGGATTAGCAAACCAATAAAGCACGTAAGTTAATTCATTTGATTCATATCAAAAATAATATTTTGAATTCATTATTTGGTTTATTATTTGCGTAATTTACGATATGATTTATTTAAAGCAAATTTTTAATTATTTATTTATAAATCTATCTAAAATAAATATTGAAATTTTGCATAAAGATAAATTAGATCAGAATATATGATTTTAAAATATAAGAATACATGTTATTATGTAAAAGGTGTAAATACCAGTTTAAAATATTTTCATTATTTTATGAGCAATGGATACATAACAATGCTGATGATCTGTAATAATGATTTCGCAATAATCATTGCAAAAGCTTACAAAATTTTGATTCTGAAACTTGATTTAACTCATTCTCAGCTCTAATAAAACACAAAAATACAAGAAGGCAAATTTCTTTTCAAATAAATGTATTATGAAATCTGTTATTAGCATTAATTAATTTTTAATCTGATACATGAGTAAGGCCTTTCTAACATGTATTCTAAACATGCACTTACATATTTTTATTTAATATTTCAAATAAATATTAAATAAAAATAATAATAAATTATTTTGTGACATTTTAAAGCAAAAAAAAAAAATTCTTCGTAAATGTTGAAATTTATCAGTGTTCATTGTCGATGGGTTTCTATTCGCGTATGCAATGGAGCGCTATTTATACATCTTTCGAGAGACCGTTCACAAACGACATATAAATGAAAAAGACGTATAAACAATTTCCCGATGTAAAATATTATGTATTAGCTGCACAATTTTGATACTACTATCCTACTATAAGTACTATTTTATTTTCGTTCTTTCAGTTGGTTTAAAATATTAGTTAATATCAAATTTAAGATTAGCATTTTAAATAAATATTTAATTAACATTCATATTTTAAACAATTAAACGATTTTTATAGAATAATATTTTTTAAATGTTATTAATACAAATTTCATACTTTTAAAATCATAAAAATACAATTTTCTATTTGTAATTACATAAAATTGAAAAATAAAAGTCATAATTTTATTTCATTTACCATCTTGAATAAGTAATATATCTTTTTTTTTTCGGAGGGGCGCAAGAACATTTTAAAATAAATTTTAACTTTTTTTAACGAAATATTCTTTGTCATCTGACGTGTCTTTTAATTCCGAATCGTAAGTAAACAGCTATGACTCCAATTAAGTTCTTGACATGTTCTCTCGTTTGTATTATTACACACAGAGAAATTTCAGAAGGTGTCAGTGTAATAGATAGCGTTTTGAAAAAAGTTGGGATTATTTTTTTCATTTTCTTCTTCCTCGCTACTTAAATGTTCATGTGGTAAAGTATTTTTAAGGAGTTCTTTAAAGTTTCTTGACAAAAATTAATCGCCGAAACAATTGCCAACGCGGTGATATCGCACCAATTTAGCGAGATAGGCATTTATCTCAGTGTTAGACTTGCCCATTGTAATCTTATTTTTCTAGCAAAGCTTCGCATTTCTTAACGCCTTTCGTGATCCTTTATACAAAATTCATAACATTGCCTCTTTCCCAAGGACTTCAAGTTCCGGGCAGTACAATCCCTGGACAGGAAGCCATATTTACAAATAAGCAAAATCAGTGCAATATTAAAACAATAATTTCAATAAATAACAAATCCGACGCTAAGTCAACCAAAAAAATGCATAAATTTACAAATTCATATACAAAAATTCAATTCATATACATTGCAGGAACATGGTCTTAGTATACTATCTGCATTCTATACACTATATGGACTACGTACTATGGCTATAATGGGCTAGTCTATCATAATGAACGACTTTAGGCTTAGAATTTGATGACTGACTTACCGATCGGAATTACCACGTCATTCAGCCTGTTTAGGACTGTGTAAAGACCGCCACGTGGTGACTGTAGTTTAGGAGAAACCACACCTTTTCACCTTCGTTGAATCCATATCCTGTAACTCTCGTACCGTATCGGGCTTCATCTTTTCCATCGCCAGTTTTACTCGCTCTCGTGCAAAACTGTGCAGCACTTCAAATCGTGCTTGGAGATCTTAAGTGTATTCCTTAGGCGATGAAGGCGTATCCGGAGGGTGACCAAACAACAGAACACAAGGCAGACGAAGTTCATGACCGAAGAGCATCTGATGTGCTGAATAGCGAGTAGCCTTGTGAACAGCATTGCAGTAGGCAAGTAAGAACAGAAGAAGCTTCTAGTCCCAGTCCTAGAAAGCTGGAAACCATCAACGAGAGGTAATTAAGGATGGTTCGATTGGACCTTACTACCATGCTGCCTGATGGTGATATAAAAGTATCGTATGGATTTTGTGTATATTGAGTTGTTTACGGAATTCTTTAATCACAAACCAGATAAAATTCCTTCCTTGATCGCAATGTAACTGAAGAGGCACTTCAAACCAGGAAATCCAATGGTGTATCTTTACCTGTGCTACAGTGACAGCCTCTTGATCGGAGATGGGATAAGCTTCAGGCCATTTTGTAAAGTAATGAATGACGTTATTGTATACATATGTATTGCTGCCATTAACAGATCGTGGCAGATGCCACAGGATAACGAAAATGATGCTTTCAAACTGGTCATATTGCAATAAATTCCGTTTAAAGTCTATGGTTTGATTCCTGAATAAGATTGCACCCCCTGTATCCTATCGGCAAGAAAAGCTGGCTAGAAAACGAGTAAATGGTTGAAAACTAACAGCGGATTAGCAAACCAATAAAGCACGTAAGTTAATTCATTTGATTCATATCAAAAATAATATTTTGAATTCATTATTTGGTTTATTATTTGCGTAATTTACGATATGATTTATTTAAAGCAAATTTTTAATTATTTATTTATAAATCTATCTAAAATAAATATTGAAATTTTGCATAAAGATAAATTAGATCAGAATATATGATTTTAAAATATAAGAATACATGTTATTATGTAAAAGGTGTAAATACCAGTTTAAAATATTTTCATTATTTTATGAGCAATGGATACATAACAATGCTGATGATCTGTAATAATGATTTCGCAATAATCATTGCAAAAGCTTACAAAATTTTGATTCTGAAACTTGATTTAACTCATTCTCAGCTCTAATAAAACACAAAAATACAAGAAGGCAAATTTCTTTTCAAATAAATGTATTATGAAATCTGTTATTAGCATTAATTAATTTTTAATCTGATACATGAGTAAGGCCTTTCTAACATGTATTCTAAACATGCACTTACATATTTTTATTTAATATTTCAAATAAATATTAAATAAAAATAATAATAAATTATTTTGTGACATTTTAAAGCAAAAAAAAAAAATTCTTCGTAAATGTTGAAATTTATCAGTGTTCATTGTCGATGGGTTGCTATTCGCGTATGCAATGGAGCGCTATTTATACATCTTTCGAGAGACCGTTCACAAACGACATATAAATGAAAAAGACGTATAAACAATTTCCCGATGTAAAATATTATGTATTAGCTGCACAATTTTGATACTACTATCCTACTATAAGTACTATTTTATTTTCGTTCTTTCAGTTGGTTTAAAATATTAGTTAATATCAAATTTAAGATTAGCATTTTAAATAAATATTTAATTAACATTCATATTTTAAACAATTAAACGATTTTTATAGAATAATATTTTTTAAATGTTATTAATACAAATTTCATACTTTTAAAATCATAAAAATACAATTTTCTATTTGTAATTGCATAAAATTGAAAAATAAAAGTCATAATTTTATTTCATTTACCATCTTGAATAAGTAATATATCTTATGCCACAGGATAACGAAGATGATGCTTTCAAACTGGTCATATTGCAATAAATTCCGTTTAAAGTCCCATGATGGGAAAGTCTATTACTGTAACCACTCATTGTAGAAATCGGAAGCGCTTTAAAATGCAGCTTTTCAATATCTGGCAACCTCCACTCTGCGAGATGATCACAACTTTGTCTCCTTTCTCCTCGCTGGGAAGCGGTCTTAGTTTTCGTGAACTGGGGTTTTCCTAATTTCCTTTGTACGTGGCCTTTACCACCGCGTTGTCAGCACTTTTGAATAGGTTTGTTGCCGCTCATATTCCACTTTAAGGCATTTAATTGTCTGATTAAATCGTATAGTCGTGCTGTCATTTGATGCGTTATTTCCTGAACTTGAGCAGTTCTGACTGGCTAAGGTGCTTATTGGGTTACCTCGAATTTTATGACGTGCACTAAAGCGCTTTTTAAATCCTTGATATCCTCCATTCGCAGGGCTTTCTGTATCGCAGGATCGTAGATGCTATCGATGAAGTACTGCAGGGACAGTATTTCTCTTGTTTCTGATGGGCAGTCTGAACAAGCGAGATGAGATAGCCTTTCAACCTCCCTCGCGAGCTCTTGGAATGTTTTCGTGGACTTACGTTGGTGAGATTTTAACTGAAGCACGCTAAAGCGTTTTGAATATTTCTGGACAAAGCTCAGATCCAATGCTTCTCACAGAAGGGCATCCACTGCGTCTGCTGTCAAAAAGGCGGAGAAATGTCAGGCCTTAGATATGGAATCACGTCCATTTGCCTCTGACCTCTGAAATGTCAGGCCTTAGATATGGAATCACGTCCATTTGCCTCTGACCTCTATAGAAGACAGCTTCTTGTAACCTTGCCTGGAGGTATTTCAGTGATAAACGGTTAGCTTCAGAGAGGACCTAGAAGACGCAGGTAAATATTTAAAGCTGTCAGAATTACTTCCTGCGGTCGCTATGGATTTCTTTAAGGTGTCAATTTCCTTGAATATAGCAGAAAATCTGTCGTCGACTTGTTGTTTGACACTCGAAACTCTCTCTTCGATTTGTTTTTTGACAGAAGAAACTCATTTTCCGATTTTTGTCCGGCAGCATAAACTCGTACTAGTTCAATTTCCCCAACTTTATTTTCATTCGTGTCTATTTTCCTTCCATAGCCTCGAATTTGTTTTCTGTTATTAAGGTTATTTCTCTTTCATTTGCTCTTGAGTTGCTTCAGTCTTTTCTTAGCCCGCTTTCATCCGTTCTTTAACTGACTTGATGACCCTTTCCGTCTTTTCTTGAACAACTTTCATCTTTTCCCTAACGGATTCTTGGTCAGCTTCCATCTTTTCTCGAACAGCTTTCATCTCTTCTTTAAAGGAATCATCGCCAACTTTCATCTTTCCTTTAACACTTTCATCTCTTATTTCACGGAATCTTATCCCGGTTTCATCTCTTCTTTAGCGGAGTTCAAGGCTCCTTCCATCTTTTCGTGGAATGCAGCAAAGGCTGTCACCAGCTGTTTTAGTTGCTCGTCCGTCGATTTTGTCCCTCGCATTACACCTACTCCTGAGACCAAAGCTTTCCGAGCTTATAAATACTACTGCAGTTATTATGCATCATTCTTTCACGCCTGCTGGCACCGCGTTGTTTAGCCTCTGATAGCTAGTCTCCATTAGTTAAGATATAATTGCTTGCCTAAAATTGTGGAGCGCGTGTAGCGTCCCTAGTGTTGTACCAGTTAAGTATGTATTAAGTAGATATCTGCTAAAAACTGTCATACGAAAATAAATGGTGTTTAATTATCAGAATGGTCCCCCTTCTTCCAGAATTCCATCCACTACATCGTATTTTCAATCATCTACGCAGCATTTTTTCTCGGTCGTGCCTAACATGTGACAGGTTTCAAATTCTGTCTGCGTACCAACGAAATTATTATGCATATACGCATATATATATTTGGAAAACTTACT
The DNA here is from genome assembly GCA_000611955.2 of Stegodyphus mimosarum. NCBI lineage: Eukaryota > Metazoa > Arthropoda > Arachnida > Araneae > Eresidae > Stegodyphus > Stegodyphus mimosarum. The sequence continues at coordinate 1,207,729 of KK114248.1, read as the reverse complement.
TTAATTTCAGTCGAATGCAATTTTAAAATTTCTTTTTATAAGGAAATGCTCAATAACGAATTGTAGTGCATTTTTAAGTGATGACACATTTAAATGATATTAAAAAATTAATTAAAAAAACTTATCCACTTAGTCATCTAAGTAAGTTAAATAACTTACACGTATGTGTCAGTATCATGGTGTTTGTTTGCCACTTCTCTGCTCTCCGTTCCAGTTGATGTATGCTTACTGTCTAATAATTTACTTATTTTTACATTTATGTTACTTGAATTTTTCCCTGTAACAGTTTGTTACTTTTTTGATAATTATACCATAACAGGCATTATATATATATATATAATGCCTGTTATGGTATAATTATCAAAAAAGTAACAAACTGTTACAGGGAAAAATTCAAGTAACATAAATGTAAAAATAAGTAAATTATTAGACAGTAAGCATACATCAACTGGAACGGAGAGCAGAGAAGTGGCAAACAAACACCATGATACTGACACATACGTGTAAGTTATTTAACTTACTTAGATGATATATATATATATATATATATACACGGTTTTTTTAAAAATTAAACAGCAAACCTATAAAATCACGAAAAATAGGCTAAACATACTTCGAAATTCTTGAAATTTGGATATGTTACAAATGAAAGCAAGCTGCATACAGTGGCGTTATGCATAAGAACAGCTCTTCCATTGCTTTACGTAAATACAATGCAGCTTAAAATCAGCTGTTTAGGAGGGGACCTCTATTCATTGAACGACGGTGTATTAAATAATATCGGTATATAACAAAGTATAAAAATGACTTTGAAGTGACATTTGGCAGCAGAATTGCGTTATAGAGGTATAGACCAATTGGAGGAGGTCAGCGACAGTCTGATGCTGCAGGATGGCTAAATGTGACCTTTTCCATAGCATGTGGGTTGTGAAACCAATTTCTAACTATTGATTCAGCCTCTCGAAGGCATACTGTAGGTATGCCAAGCTTTACCACTTCTGCAGATGACAGATATTTGCGACGTAGTGCCTCCGAAACAGGTCGCAATTCCATCTCATCTCAGATAAGCGCATATTTCTGCTACAGGAAAGACAGCGTCTGTCATTACAGTACCTAGAAGGCTGCATGAAAGAGGTCCGTATGCTAGACTACCGGCATTGTGCGTCCCGCTTATCTCCCGTTAACGGAGGGAGCGTTTGAATTGGGCCCATAGTTAAACTGACCCGAAAATCTGTGAACGTCTCTTCTGTTTATTGATGAGTCTCGCTTTGCTTTACAGTGATTCTCGACATATTTATATATGGAGGGAATCAAACACTTGAGATCTTCCATCTAACATACGGTAAGGAATTGTCTATGCAGGAGGTGATGTTCTCTTATGGGCAGGAGTACCTTTCGTCGGAAGTAGAAACTTGTGTGGACTGCCATATGGAAATCTCAATACTTAGAACTGCAGAGATGGCGTACTGGATCCTGATCCGTATTGCGATACATTCATTTTGCAAGCGGGTAACGCTTGCTCACACTGCTCTCCTCGTGCAACAACTTCTTGAAGAAGGAACTGTCGTCCATATGGAATGGCCAGAATTCTGCCCTGACCTTAATCCCATTAAGCATCCACAGGATTCTATCGGTGGGAAGTGAGCCTCCAACCGCCTCTCCAAATTTTTAAATAGTCTTAAAACATCTTTACTTTACCCATGCAGCTCATTGACGTCATAAACAGCATAAAATATCTCTGTCAAAGTGTTGCAGTTCGGTGTGATCATAGTGAGTATAGAGAACTTTTTTCTGCACGTAATTGGCATGTCAGAATTTAGATTTTATGTTCCTTTTGATATCATAGATTGTAAGTACCGCATATAATATTCTCTTGTGTTTTTAAGTTATAAGTGGAAATCAGTGTTTATAAATTTCCATTTTATTTTTATGTGAATACAGATACATGTGCAATTTGGGATTTTTTGCGTTGTAGAGAAGGGATTTTTTACTCATAACAAAAGCATTGGTGAAAATTTATTACACATTTTATTATGCACTTTATTACACATTTCTTATCCCACTGAGCATTTTTATGATTAAAATAAGTGTATAACCTTATAAGGTATTTTCTCTTTCCTTTGCGCATTCCTTTGCAGTGCAACTCTAAGCACTCTCGACGCGTATTTCGGGAGGTCTGGAGTTCGAATCCGGCGAAGTCATTGTGGATTTCTTCAGTTTCCTGACTTCGAAAAAACTCTAGGTGTCTACAAAAGTGATGCTAGAGCTGAAAGGTGTCGAAAGATAATTCGTCACCACCAGAATTTGGCTCATAATACGAAGTTCATCTTTCAAAGGGGAAGTATTTTCCCTTCTTTTTCGAATGCTTTCGTGGTGTGACTAGAAGAACGCTTTACGCGAATTCGACAGGTCGACGGAATTCGAATTTTAGCGAGGGGATTGTGCATTTTTCGCGTTTTTACATAGATACAACGTAATGACTCTACAGTCTTTTCCGTAAAACGGGTTATGAAATTAAGATTTATAAATAAACACAATGTTTTGTGCATTGCGCATAAAATGTAACTGCGCGTAGTGGATTTTAAACTACAAAACGATATTTATAGTAAAATATGATATACGAATGAACTTAACGCTAAAATTTTATATTACATACTCTCTTCTTTTCGCCTCAAATTTAAGATATATTTAAAATATACTATGTTGCTTGGTAGTCACTCATAAATATTGAAAAGCGTAGCAAATATTATGCAATTATTTTGAGTCTCTTTTTACAATTGCTCTGTATTTTTAAATCGCCAGCTGTTTTTAAACTAAAACTATGATTTTTTTTGGTTGTTTGTTTTTGTTTGATTTGCATTAATAGTATACGAAGGTACCTCAGTATACGCTATTAATCCATCCACATCCTTATAACAAAGAGGACATGTACCAAGCAACATTTCCAACAAGAAATAAGAAGAAAATAATGTGTTCTTCTAAAACACCTTTTCTTGTTGTTATAACACTGTTTAGTCTATAATACAAATGCAGTGGGCGAAATATGTAACAGTACATAACTGAAAATTTGCTAACTTTATATTTACTCAGCCTGCTTTTATCTGTAGCGCATGCCGATGACAAAACTTCTCTAAAGTGAATGAAGAATAGTACTCAAATAGTGAAATAAAATGAGAATCGTAGAGCCGATGGAATTTATACCATTCTTTCAAAGTCTAGTTTTATATATCACTCGAAAAGCTATTAACTGCACTGCACCACTGTAAGAGGTTTTGAATGTGTTGCGCGTTGTGAAACAGAGCTTAAATTGCGCCCGAGCCCGGGTCCGGTATTCCTTAGTTTTTGCGATAAATCATAATTCTATCCGGAGCGCACCGGGGCCCTAAATTAGAAGGCTCCGCCACTTCTTTTATGTAACTGAGCAACAATTTCGGTAGAAATTTGATCTCGAAAAATTTATTTTTAGCAATCAAATTATATTAAAAATTGTTTATTAAATTTTAATTTACATTTTATTTAATTTTAATTTCTTTAATTATTTAAAATATTTCAAATAATAATTATTAATTTAGTTAATAAATATAAATTATTAGCATTAATTAAATCATTATTAATTAATTTGATAATAATTAACTATTTGATTTCTAAATTAGTAATGATTTTAATAGTGTTTTTATTTCTTTATTCTTGTTCCTCTTCAGTGACGACCTTCCGTAAGACTCCGGTCCTTCTAATTTTGGAAATTAAGCCCTGTTGTGAAGCATTATTCTCATCATCAAAGTTTTAGTTGAACTATATTCCACGATAGAGTGTCTGCTGAACTACATTAATAACGATTCTCTTATAGAGTTCCTCGTCTGAAATTACATTTTGAGCTACTAAGCTCTAAACATAAGCATTCTAAAAAATCTGTCACCTCGGAATTCTGATGATGACGATTGTGCCTTTGTCCAGGTTTACTTGCTTATTACTTTGAACAGCAAGTATAGACTATTCTAATAAAGCTAAGCAAAGCCGTTAATGTATTTGTCATGCACGTCCTTTCTTTTACGATTATAGTTCTTTCAATGCGTAAAATATAAATATCTTTATATGTAAATTATTATATCATTCTTACATTAATAATTTTATACATAAAATGTAATTCTTATGACAGACATAAGACAAATAATACACACAATTCATGGAAAAAGTGAGCACTCTTACTGATTTAAGGTAATTATCAGAAGAGCATAAGTGAATATGGCTCCTATTATCGTTAAAAGAGAGCTTCTTTTGAAATGAATGAATTCCCATCCTGAAAGCACAGAGCTACTAGCTCTGTTCATTATTTGCTTTCCAAGAAGGGAATTTTTCAAACGGCGGAATGCCCTGTTATCACATTTTAAATTAAAAGCGTCATTCAGTTTATCCAGTTCGATGGGAACTTGACTGGCCGAAAAGATAATCAACGTTAAAGATAACGATGCATTCATTAACGCATAAATAGCAGTCATTATAACAAATGCCTTGAATCCTTTCAGCGAGGCGTCCAAAATCGAAGATACCGTTATGAAAAGAGAGCAAGAATTCGAAACGCAAAGCAAGAATGATGTCAGTGAGAAGGCGTTTTCAATTCGGGTTATAATGGAAAGTATCCTAGCACGAATTTTGATTATATGAATTTGTTTCTTACTTGAGAATTGTCTCGTCGAATAGCTTTCCATTTTTCGGCTAAGGTTTTTAATCAATGCAGTACAGGCGTGACATAATATGCTGTATTGCAGGCTTAATAGACAAGGGAAAACAGAATCTGCAAATTTCTGTAACAGGTATTTTGAAAAAACAATAGCTCTTACTAAGGCTTCGTTTGAAATTGTTATGCTGTATGTGTAGAAATTATATAATAAATAAGCTTTCGTATCTTCCGTCATTACTAATGCAACACTTTGAATTGCAGACACACTGAAAATCATGTAGATAAAGAAATTGGCTGTGAATTTCTTTCCAGGAATGGTGATTCCTGGTAAGATATTTAGTAACACTGTCAGTTGCTGTCGTTTCTGACGCATATCATAATATATAAGGGAGTTGACGATGCAGGATAAAATGTAAACTGTACTACGTCTGAAGTCAATCAAGCCTTTAACCTGAATTAGTATTATTCGTGTAATAAAATCTGCATTAGCCAGAAACACAAAAGCTCCAAAAATTTTTGCTACATTTCTTCGTCTTCGTGTTGCGTCGGACTGTTCAACAAGTCCTGACCAGCAAAGAAATCTGAAGAGCAAACCATATTTTTGCAAGAAGGGATAATCGCCAGTAAGATGCGTAACTTTATTCGACGTCCAAAGATTCTCCATTATCTGAGAATATATCTTTTGTGAGAGTTTTAAAGGCGAATCAGAACACCTGTAGTCTGATATCTTCGGCGCAATGACGAGTGGAGAGAGGTATTACAAAGTAAGATAATCGGAAATCTATTAAGGAAATTAAAATGGGAAGCAATGTATTTATTTGGGGAACAGCTTAACGTTGTTTGTGTTATACTAATACATCACAGGTTCAATCGATACACCATGAAAGATATTTATTGGGTAAAAGATTCATTACGAAATGTGATAGAAACTGAATAAATCTGAAAGTTAAGGTCATTAATGTTTTAAAAGGTTTAGCTCTTCACAAAATTCTTCAGAATATTTTTTTATATGGTTCTAATCGATCTAGTTTATGAAACAATGAATGACTGATGGACAACTGCAAGAGAAAGGATAATCGCCGGAACAGACTGTTGGATAATTATTAAAGACGGATGACAGTAGCAGCTATAGCAACCACAAAAACTTCAATTTTCGCTGTCTTCTCGACACCATTTTACGCATGGCTGTATTATTGGCAAGATTTTCCGTTCCTATAGAAAACCTTTGTTATTATCATAGCTCTGTTTAATACTAGAGTATAAACGCAGTGGGTGAAATATATACTTTTGATCAGAGGTCCCCAACCCTATGCCCGCGGGCACCTTTGCGCCGGCCAGAGGTTTTATGTGCGCCTACTACTGTGCAACCACGCTAGCTAAAATATTTTAAATTTTCAATAAAATTGTACGTTTTATTTATATGTGTGGTCATCATAGATTCTGTGGAAGTGAAAGAGCTTATTTCTTAGCTAAAGATGCTTTAAATTTACCCTCTGATATGAATGTTAGTATTCTAAAGAGTTATTGGAAAGTCCTTTTAGTATAGGAAGCCTTTATCTGAGGAGTATATTACTTCATCTTGTAATGCTGAGGGCACCAAAAAGTTCGTTCCATCTATTTACCATAGAGTGCAGTCCGAGTCTTCCTACTTTACTAAAGTATCTGAGTTTTTATCTGGTCACGATAAATTTGAAAGTTACCAATCTCGTTTCAATCTAAGATTAAATAATTTATGTGAGTGTTTGAAAAACTTCAAGATGTAGAACATTTAATATTTTCCTGCTCTACATTCAATGGCCTTAGATTATGCTGAAACGATTTGAAAACGTTTAGCTGGACTTAGCCAGTCTATTTTTGTTCGTTTTATTTTTGCTCATAACGTTTGATGTTTTAGTTCAGTTAATTTTGTATGCCCCATGTTGTACGTTTGTGGTGTACGGGGAGATTGTATGTGCTCAAAATAAACAAATAAATAAATAATATGATTTCTTTTTTATAGTTAGTAGTTACTTATACGAATATAAGCGTATTTGTTTGGATGATTTTGACCCAGTTATTTACTAAAAATGAAAAAAATCTGACCTAAACATCACATGACTTCCTTGTACAGAATAGTAAATTATACGTATTTTTTCCTGCATTTCGTTTAAACTTATTTCCTCGAATTTCATTAGAGATATATTTCTCATTCAATTAATTCAGTTCTCACTGCGCAGCAACGCAAAAATACATAAAACCTCAAAATACCTTTATTAAAAACTGAAAAATATAGAAAAATATAAAGCACCACATACAGTTAAAACAATTTAAAAAATATTCAATTAAAATCAGAGATTCTACACAAAAAGAAGTAATTCGGCCGGTGGGCAAGAAGGCAGATTTTTCGGTGCGCGTTTGCTTTTGGTCTTACTTAGCAAAAAGACACTAAAACTGCAAAAACTGACTTAATTCACTATTCTGCTAAGTTTCAAATGTAAAAAAATATGGCTGCTATGGTACAAAAATTAGACTCAGCCGCACTACAACTATCGCAAGCAGATTAACTAAAGGAATAAAAACCTTAACAGGAAGATAAGAAAAACATAATTCAAATAATTTTTAAAGTAAAAAATGCACAATTTACAAACACATGAGAATAAAAATCTGATATATACACGGAATATTAAATTATACGCATATTTTGCTGCATTTCATTTGAACTTATTTTCTCGAATTTCATTAGAGATATATTTCTCAATTAGTTAATTCAGTTCTCACTTCGCGGCAAGGCAAAAATACATAAAATCTCTAAATATCTTCATTAAAAATTGCAAGATATAGAAAAGCATAAAACACCAAATACATTAAATCAGTCAAAACAACAATTTTTAAAATTAAATTTAGAGTTTCTACGCAAAAACAGGAAATTCGGCCAGCAGGGAAGAAGGCATATTTTTCTGTGCACAAAACTAAAAGTTTCCTTTTGGTCCCTTTCGGCGAAAAGTACTGAAATTGCAGAAAGACTTCATTCACTAAGAAAGACTTAATTCACTCATTCTGCTAAGTTTTAAATGTAAACAAATATGACTGTTATGGTAAGAAAAATTAGGCTTAGCTGCACGTAAACAATTTTTGGATTGTTGATAATTCTACAACTGTTGTATGCAGATTAATTAAAGGCATGAAAACCTTAACCGGAAGATAAGAGCAACATAAGTCAATTATTTTTAAAGCAAAAAATGTACAGTTTACAACATATAAGAATAAAAAATAAAAAACTGAGCGTACGGAGCCGTTTTTTTGGGAATATATATATATTTATATACTTTTGGTGCGGCCGATTGCAACCCAAAAGGGAGGTGCACAATTACATGTTATAGCAGTCCTAAATACAAAAATGCAACGTTCTGAGGCTACTCGTTTTTGAGGTATACGGGATACATACATACGTACGTACGTACAGATGTCACGAAAAAAATCTCTTCTGAATCCATTTTAAATCCTTCTTGCAACCCATTTGGGAAAAGATTCCTTTATTCTGTCCTTACGTACGGATGTCACGCAAAAACATCGGTAAATTGCATTCGATAGCCGTCAAAATGCATATTTTCGTTGAAATATGACACCCGAAAATTTTCGCGGTTACCATACTTCCTTTACTTCGCACAAGGAAGTTAAAATGCCGAAGCACAAGGAAGTTAAAATGCCATATATGATTCTTTTCAACAACAAAATCTCATAAAATCAAAGTACAGATGTTTACTTACAGAGGAATAATTTGCTTACGAGCAAAATTATCATAACACTCTATTAAATTATTCTCTAATTATGAAGCAATGATCTGTGAAATGTGATGCCAAATATTCCATTGGCTTTACGAATTACATTTTTTGCAAAAAAATTTTACACAATGAAATTGTAAGCCAAAGAATTTGTAAATTTTTGTCTATGCTATTTAAAACTATTTATTTTACATAAAAATACTATTAATAATATTTACATCTTGAAATTATATTTTTGGAATAATAATAGCCAAATATGACATTGGCTTTACGAATTACAACTTTTACAAAGAAATTTTACACCATAAAAATTGTAAGCCAAAGAATTTGTAAACTTTTGTCTATACTATTTAATAACTATTTATTTTACATAAGAATGCCATTAATAATATTTACAGCTTCAAATTATATTTTTGGAATAATTATTTTATATATTATGCATATTATTAATTATGCCACTCTTTAAATTTACCTTGAAAGAATAAATGGGCCAGCGTGCCACTGATATTCTATAATGTGCTGTAAGGAACAAACAGGTTGGGATCCCTGCTCCAGATAAATCAAAAAATTAATCAACTTTATTTATCTCTTTTCTGTTATCTCTTCTGAAATTGTTAAATCTATTAATATAACGCTACAGTCCTGCCAGTGAGGCTATTAAACAATGTCTAGGATAAAAAAAATTATCAAATGATTCCCAAAATGGATAAAAAATTTATATTCACAGGAAAGAACTGAGAAAGGGACCCACATGCTGGAACAGCGAAGGCAGTCGATACAAACGATGCCACATTTGTATGAATACAGATCTGACTAGTTCATAAAGAAGTAACGAAAGTATTTACGAAAACTCACAAAGAAGTATTTACGAAAGAAGTTTCTTTCGTAAATTAACTTACGTACTTTTTTACACCTTGTCTGGAAAGAGGTAAACAATGATAGTATACGCAATTATGACTCATCGAACTCGAGTCGTATTCCAAACCAGTATCGGACTTGAACTTGTACAAACCAGTATCGGACTATTCACTTTCCCGGCGGTAAAGTCGCTTAACACTGGTAGTTCGGTTCGGGTCCCGGTGAACGGTCTGGCTGTATGGGCGTTTTGTAGCTTCCCCCACGTGCAATATATATACGAGCCAGAATTGCCCTTAGAATATCCTTCACAAACGCATCCCTTTCCTTCAGCAGATAGACTTCGCGATAATTAAACTAAATCATATCAAAAAATGTTTCGTACCCAAACAGGACGAATATCAAACTGAACGTATTTCAAAGCGGATGTTTACCGAAGCACCACTTTTTGTTTCCCAGACATTAAAGACCACTAGAAACAAACACAAAATTTTAAAATTACTTCATAAATAAACTTAACAGATTATAGAGAAGATGCAAAATGTGCTTCACAATTTTACAAATTTATAACTTAAAAATCTGTAAATCTTGCAGATCTATAAATCTATAACTTTCAGCTTTTTCGCCATAATTCAGAACCAGGATCAAAGCTTACAAAACCAAATTCAAATATCTCAAGGATATCCCGTTATTATCCCAAATTATCAGAATCCCGTTAACTTAGTAAGCGTACGCAGACAAGTCTTTCAACATATACTCTTGCGTATGCCATGGCAAGAACCTGTGCATAAGTTGTCTGGTTCATTGTTATAAATGCCTTGAGAAGTCCTTATCATTATCATTCTCTTTCTGTATCGCGTAATGAGGTTCTGTTAACAATGCAGTGCAGTGAAAGTGAAATAAATACTTAGGCACTCCGACCCTCCAGCAGCAGTGCGGTTAAAATTGCTAAACACTGGCAGCTCGATCTGGGTTAGAATTCTGACGAAAAGGATGGCTGCATGGGTCTTTTTCATAGTTTTTCCCATGTGTAGCGTGCATATGAGTTAGGTTTCTTTATAATATCCTCCACGAAGGCATCTCTTCCATTAGGTAAATAGATATACATTAATCAATAGAAAAACCGCCGGACTCATTTCCATCGCTTATAACACTCAGATTGGCGAAATATTGATTCTTCAGTACTAGAATATCCTATTTCTATCTATCAAAGTTTTTCATAGTTCATCTATTTAACTTATTGAAGACAAATAAGGCTTTTATCATTTAGGTATGTAGTGCTTTAATAAAACGGGCTTGGTCGAAATTTTCCTGTTCTGAGGTCACTTTTGTAAGGCACTGTTTTTGGAATTCTTTCTCCGCTCTGGACTTCAGAGAGATATAATTTCCATAGCTGAAGGTTAACAAAAACAGTCGTCTAGAAGCGTTGGAAATCATGAGAGTTATTTCTCGAACAGCAGCTGGTTGGAGGTAGAAAGGAAATTTCTGTATCCCATCTTTTAGGGCTTCTGCATGTGAAATCTTCTATTTGAGATAAACACATTAGGTTTACAGAAAATTACAAAAAAATTCAAATGCTTCTCCGCTTTGCCGTACATAAAGAGTCTTTGAATGGAGTAGTAATTGTAGACTGAAGAAAAGGCAATCTTCTGTTGGCAAAAAACGCAAGTTTTGAAATTTGAATAAATCCGTGGAAGAAGCAAATACCAAGCGAAAAAAAATTAAACCTGAAAACGAGAGATAAATTGTTAAATGATGTTGATATTGTTGGCAATTGCAGCCATAGAAAAACTATCTGTATATTGGGAATTTCTCAAACAGTTTTGTGCACTTTGCTTAAACAAGGAAGTATAATTAATGAAGGACTAATTAAAAAGGCTAACATCTCAAGGAAACGCAAAAAAGACAGAAAACTAAAAGACACTGAAATTGCTTTTCTAAAAATGGTTTCACGCTGTAAAACTAATATGCGTTTCCATTTCTAGAGTTTTTTTCACTAATTCATGAAATGCAAGAAAAGAATTTTTTATCAACTGACAGATGTTTCGCAAGATGGAGAAAGAAAAATCCAGCATTGTTCACCGAAAATGGCATCATAAGAAACAAATCATCGTGCGGCTAATAACTGTATCAAAAACGTTTTACTTGGGCTACTAACCTTTTTACCGGAAATAAAAAAGTACTTTCTACTGGTATTGTAGCCATGGAAACTTAACTGGATTGGACATTGACTGCGAAAACACCAATGAATGCTGAAAGGAAAAATAGGGCAATGATGATTGTAACCACGTTTATGAAAGACGTCAGTATTTCTGACCTTTTCTGTTCAGACATCTTAAGAATATCCAATCTTGTCGAGGCAAAATCACCAAAGGAAACAGAATTTCTTAGAATGAAATATTTTGAAGAGAATCTAAGAATTAAAGATGACGGGAGGGAGGTACGAACGAAGTTGCCTTACCATGGAAGGATGATCATTTGCCTCTCCCCGCCAACAAAGATATAGCGATAAGAAGCTTCAACTAAGAAGCTAAATTTAGAAATTATTTTATACCTTTGGTGATGTCTTTAAATAATGGGTTGAATTGTGAATTATAAATGATATCACATGTGAACTTCTTTCACACCAGCACTTTCCCACAGATCCGTAGTCAAGGAATATGGTACTACTAATATACGTTCTGTATTCGTAAGTCTGCCAGACAGATTGGGATCCCCATCTTTGAACCTGTATTTAAAATATGGTTCTAATTTTTTAAAACTCATTCCAAGTTATTCAACGATTTACTTTTACGATAGGATTTTGATGGGACAGGAAAAATGACATGTTGATGATAAATTTGGATTAGTTAGACAGCTATAAATTTGAAACTTTGTCTTAAAGAATAATTCTTTCGGTCACTCATAAGACATTCGATCCTGTTGGTTTATTATACCTTATTCTGCTGATATTCAAATTGTTCTTACAAAGGATGTGGAAAGAAAACATACCCCGGGACTCTTAAGTCGACGCTAATACAAAAAAGAACTTATGATCTGATTTTCAGAACTTTATTGATTGAAAGAAGTGACTGTATCGGGGTGTTTTTCGATTGATTCTAGCAGACAAAACATTTCTGTATATATTTTTTGTGACGCTAGTTATTCAGCCTTCGCAGCAACTGTTTTCATTCGTGTTTCATTCGTGTAATTTTCTCCGAAAATGTCCAAATTCATTTCCTAATGGCTAAAGCTAGCTGGCTTCAATAAGACCTATGACTATCCCTCGATTAGAGCTGATAACCGCTATGATGGCAGGTTGATTGTGCACATCTATAGCAGCAGGGCTTCAATGGAAAGATGTTAAACATTTTTGGACCGATTCTCGGCTGTTCAGGATTCAGCGTAAAGACTCTTGGACGGTATTTGGGATCAACAGCGTGAATAAAATAAATAGTTTAAGGCATAGTCTTGCATAGAAGCACCTCCTGGAATCAAGAAACCAGCTAATTTACCTTCGATGTTCTGCTAGACAGTTGTTGTTAAGTAAAGGGTGGGAGAGACCCACTTGGTTATTAGAACCTTCAACTAACTGGCCTATCATAGAACAAAATTTTGATTAAATATTTTAGACCTAAGGAAAAGACAAACTGCTGAGCATTCTTCTACCTGTTCTTTAAGTTGCATAGATACTTATAGCTGCAGAACTGATGAAAAGAAAAATAATGAATGCAGATATTGCGGATCAAGTTGATACCATTTTTATTTTTTCAGCCTATGACAAAGTCATACGGTTGATTTGTTGGATAAGAAGATTTATTTTTAGTTTTGTCTAAATGCAAAGTCTTCGCGAATTATTGGAGAATTATCCTACGAAGATGTCAAGGATGCAGAAAAGAAGGTCATATTATTAATGCAAAACGAACATTTTAGATATCATTTAAACAAACGAAAAAAAAATTAGACTGAAAGCAAGAAAATTGCATTTTGGAAGGATACAGAGGACTTAAGCCATCCAGTTGTTTAATCAGAAGAGCATAAGGCTGTCAAAAGTTTGCTTATGACAGATCACCAGAAGAAATCTTATGCTAGCTATCAAATGTTATTGGGTATTCTATTATTATTATTGGATTTCAAATGCGAAGAAAATCCTAAGATCTATTTTATGAGAATTTGTCACTTCTTTAAGATATGCAAAGAGAAATTTAACAGTATCGATTTCTGCAGTCCAGCAAATCGAGTAAGGGATGCATCCATTTTTGAAGTTATTGGAAATAGACTGGCCTGTGTATATAAAAGCGGAAGCTTGGATTATATTTGTGCTGTGTATATAGATGTCCATACTGAGCTCATTTCCTTACTGTTTACAAAAAACTTTTTGAGATTTTTCGTCGGTTTATAGCCAGCAGAAGATGACCTTCTGTAATTTATTGTGACATCGGAAGCAATTGCATTGGAGCATCTAATTGTTTGAAACTCGTTGATTGGAATGTCCATTGCTCAATACAGCACCAATAGGAAAATTCTGTGGTTTTTCAACCTCCCCCCAGCTGCTTCTTGGTGGAGTGCTTAGGGTCTTGCTCCCCCCCCAGAAGTTCAAGTCCAGCGTCTTGGTGTAGCGGGAGGAATTGTCTCTTGAAGAAATGACCGTGTGGTAATGATGCGGAATTTGTGATTAGCTCTCGTGCACTTACCTATATTTCAGAACAAGATTCTGAATTTATTGCTTTGTATCCCAATTCCATTTTACAAGATTTTCGAAAACTGGCGTTCCTGATTTGGATGATATTGATGAACATTCACTCACAAGAGATTAAACTATCGTCAAAAACTAATCACTAATCTACGAGAAAGATTTAGATCTGAATATTTGGGACTTTTGATTCAGAGACATAATCCGAAGAAGCTTGAGCGAAATACTAAACATATAACCGTAGTTCTTATTGGGAGTGATAATATTAAATGTAAAAAAAACTACAAAATGTCAACTTTTACGTAGAACTGTAATGCAACTCATTCGAATATCTAAAAAATGATAGAAATGAATAAGCTAGAATTAAGGATGTTCGGTATAAAATAGACAGAAAGATATAAAATCTGTGAAAAACGAACAGTGGAAAAGCAGTCAGGCCTATCCAAAGATTGGACTTATAGACTGTATGAACATTGGAACTTAGTAATTTAGTTCTTTTACCTTTTCGCTTTAAAATTTCGTGTTTATTTTTTAAATTTTTGCTCTTTAAAATTTACAATAGGTTGTTTCCCAACAAATTAAGGTGGGAGAAGGTTGGATGTCAGATGATATGGATTTGTATTTTATACGTACTTTCATTTAATTTTTTGTTTTTCGGCAGCTAATAATTATTGTTAGTTTTGTTTCGTGGAACTAGCAACAAAACAATTTTTAGAAGGCTTTAAAAATATGTGCCTGTAGTAGATTCTTATTAAAGAAAGTTTGTTGTTTACATGAATGATTTTAAGGTCCAAACCTATTTTCAAACATAAATGATACTTTAGAAAATGTTAATTAGTCTTTAGAGTCCATGATAACGCTGGCAGGGCAATAGTTTACTTTGACGCATGAGAGAATATCGTAGATCATGGTGCACAGAGCAGCGTTATAACAAGAGCTTTCTCATAAATAATAAAAAAGAAATTTTTAATACACTTCTAATAAACCATGTCTTAAAATATTATTGAATATTAATTTAAATTTTCTAAAATAGCTGAACTACTGATTATATTATAAGGTATTTCTCCTTCCTTCTTAGCATGCCTTCGTGGTGTAATGGTCAGCCCACACGACGCGTATTCGAGAGGTCCGAGGTTCGAGTCCCGGCGAGGGCATTGCTCATCACATCTCCTGCTTCGAAATAACCTAATGTCTCAACAATATGGAAGTAAATCATGTGGTAAGTAACTGTTTCAATAATTGCTAAATAATGTTATTTTAGTTTCGGAATTTAAACTTAGCCTTTGGAAAAATAAGAAAAAAAAATTTGAATTAAAGTCAGATGTGTGATTTATTTTCAAAATTTAAAAGAGCTAACAGAAGTAAATAATTAGTTTTAGTGTCTATTGTTAAGTTGCGCTAAAATTTAAAGGTGTAAAGTAGTATCTTCCTCTCCTTATCACGAGTGTCTTGGTATAATTTCTCATCTAATCAGAAGACCACTTTCTTAGTGCCAACTGCCCTACAACTAACAATAGTCAGCTTTTCCATCCCCCACCTTCTATATCATGGGTGAACAGAACAAAAGTAGCCCACGAACTGCGCAACTTTTTTCTGTCCCCTCTTTCTAAGAACTGAATTTCAAAAAAGATGGTTGCTACAAAAGGTCATTTATCCCCATAAAAGAGACATTTTATTGAGGCTACAAACCTCTATTTTCTTTTACCAGATTTTTTAACAACTGTGGATACAAAACTAATATTAAATTAAAATCTGGCATATGCTAAAGTAAAACTGAGTTTCTTTTACATTCATTTTATAATTTTATAATGCTTCAAAGAATAATGAGCTAGATTTTGTATATTCTCTACAGGAATTCGAAAATTTCCAAGTTGTAGATTTTAGCTGCTGATATATATATGCATGTGTGTGTGGATATATATATATATAAATTTTGAATAATAAAACTGATAGATTAATGACATACATAAAAATTACGCATAATCAACCTTTCAAACATCGGATTTCTAGCGCATCTTAAATTAGTTTTCTTGTCTAGATAAATATGAATAAATCTGCTTAGACAGTACAATGGTTTTAAATTTCAAATTCCCAATTTTTGATGAATAGTTCTAATTTAATTTTAAAATTTCTCTCTGTTAAATTCAAAAATTAGATTTCTTAAGCTATTCTAAATTCACACCAATGTTATTGTAATAGATGCCTTATTAAGCTTTCCATTTTTAATCATTGAAGTTATTTTAAAGTTATTTAACATTCTTACAAATTCCGTGTTTTAATATCAGAAACGTTTAAATATTTATTCTGTTTTCCAATTACTCTATCCGGTATACTTTGACATACTTTTAATTTCTAGTACGCATTTAATTAGTAATAATTGATAATTATGCGCATTTACGGCATTTTCATAATTGATAGAAGAAATTCGAATTCCCTTATATTCATATCTTGGACTTTTTAATTTCCTCTTAATCCATTTCTTTTTCACATATTGTTTTATACTGTATTCAGGTTTTCATGTATCTAGAATTTCTATATTTTTGTCTTGTATTTATGCCAGTTTATATTTAAATGATAATTTTTATAAACTCTTGCATCGTAACAGAAATGTTTCTGGGAAGCACAGAAATGTTTCTTACACCTTGGTAGAGATTCATCTTCAGTATGCAGGCTATTTTCCAGCCTAGTTTCAGGCTTAATTATTTGTAAAATTAATTATTTGATATTATTTACAAAGAAAGATGATCACTAAATCCCCCTAATAATATTTCCAACTGTTGTAATTTAAAATACAACATTCACGTGATTTATAATATACCTCATTTATAGTTTTTTTAAAAAATTTTCAGCAGTATTGAAATTAACAGCGGATACTCATAATGTTATACATTTAGATTAAACTAACTTAAATTGCCATTGCCTTCTTCGGTGAGGCTTTTATGTTATATTCCTAATATTTCATAATCGCATACAGATAAGTTTAGCACCAAACATGTATATCTATAATTCAGTATACTTTTGTGTTTACTAGTACTTTACTAGTCACTAAATATTGGTAGTTCGACTCGAGTTTCAAATCCCAGAAATACTCAGCTCTTCTTCCTCTGTACATATTTACTGTGAAAAAATGCATTGTAACCATTCCAATTTATGAAGTAAGAATATTTTTTAAAATTTATTCTTTAAAAATATTGCAAAACTTTTCACCTTAGCATATCTCTTTGCAAATCTCTTTAATAAGAAAAAATAAGCAAAGAAATTAACTCGATTTCTGTGATTGATAGTTTGGTGCAAGTTATATGTAGCTTTTTCCCAAAACGTAGAATTTATACGGCTATCTATAAATTATGGATCATTTCTACATTTAATTTGCTTAACGTGTTTAATACAGAATTTTCCTTTCATACTGAAAGCTTTATGACTTAAGCTTTACATTATGACTATGAGTCTTACTCCTCAAAAAGATATTGAAGGTGAAGAAACCGACTTAATTCACTATTCTAATAAGAGTTTTCAAATGTAAACAAATGGGGACACGTTAGGTTCATAATAACAACAAGAGAATAACATAATTCAATTGGTAAATTAATTAATTTAATTTAAAACTTACTTTTTACTTGCCTTTATTATATTATTTTAATATTGTTTAATTTAGTTTCTAGTTTATTTTTAGTATGTTAATAGTTCCTGTATTTTTTTGTTTATATGCATATTCGTGTCGGGGAAGTTTTTTGTGGGCAACAGTTACTAAATTAAATTGGTTTTCTAAAAAATTGGTATTATAAAGGGTATTGTTTTATATTGGCTTTGATTTCTATTTTTCTAAAAGTTCCACTTGTTTGAATTGCTTTTGGTAGGTCACATCATTTGGTTTTACTTTTGGTTTTGAATTTTACACTTGCCTGCATAAATGACGAAACACGAATTGAATAATTGAAGAGTTAGGTTTGAGGGCAACTTCCCCTCGATAAGTCTGTCTTCAGCCAGCTCAACAGTTATTCACTTATGCATATTTATTATTTTAGGTTTATATTTGTTAATAGATTTTGATACTTGCACTTGATTTACTTATGTTCTCAGAATTTAAATGATATTGTAGATTAGTTCGCAGCAATATAAATTACTTAGTTATAATTACTTTTAAACCTATTTCTTAAATTAATTTTTTACTTTAATTTGCTTTTTACGAATAGAAATTTTGTTAAATTATAAACATATATATATATATATATATTCTTTTGCTGCAACCGATTGCAATCAAAAAGGGAGTTGCACAATTGCATGTTATAGCAGTCCCATATACTTAATTTCAATATATTGAGGCTAGTCATTTTGGATTTATGCGAGATACAGACGTACGTACCTACAGACGTCACGAAAAAAAATCTCTTCTGAATAAATTTTAAATCTATTTTTCAATCCGTTTTGAAAAAAGAGTCCTTTTTTCTGTCCGTACGTACAGATTCTACGCAAAAAAACCGTTTAAATGGATTCGAGAGCGGTCAAAATGGATATTTTAGTTGAAATATGACATTCGAAATTTTTCGCGATTACAATATTTTCTTGGTACAAGGAAGTAAAAACTGATCAAAACTGGTTTTTGAAAATTTCCGTGATTTCACAAAATATTCATGATATTAAAATAGTTATTTGATTAATATGATTAACTACTATTATTATAATAGTAATAGTACTAGTACACCATGCTTGCTAACCGTACTATTCTACAAAGAAGAAATGCTAAATTTTCCATGCCCTCTCTTAATAGGAGAGCTGATACTAGTAGTGAAAAATGTTTAAAAATTGCGAATTATTATAGTTTTCATAATCATTTCCGTTTCCCTCTCAGAGTTTGAATTTCCAAAATAGTTTCTATGAAAAATTCCTTTTTTTTTTTATCTAAAGCTGGCATTCAGTTGAGTGTAAAAATCACTGTTTTTGTGTTTCAGATATTGTGAAATGTTTGTATAAAGAAAACAAATTAAATAAAAATTTGGCATGCGTTAAAAGAAAATTATTATTAAATTTCAAATTATATTCCATCATGTTTAAAAAAGTTCTGAATTAAAACGACCTGCTAATGTTATTCAGATATTTCCAATTGTATTACACACACACACAAAAAGGAATTTTTGGTTAAAAAAAATTAAGCTATAATTTATTGAGAGAATTGATTGATTACGAATTTGTAGTACTGTTTATCTAATTCTTCCTTTCTAGATAAGTTTTAGAAAAATCTTCTTAACATAATTATTTTAATTTATTTAAAATTTAAGATTATATGTCAATATTCCCAACGCATAGTATGTTGTTGCAATAGATTTTAGGCTAAGTTAATTTTATCTAATTACAAATTTCTGCAAACATTTACATGATTACTTTAATTACAAAAATCATTCTTGTATACTTGAGTCCTGAAGAATCGTTAATGAAAGATATTTCTGATGCTAACATGTGTGTTTACTGATACCTTTTATTTTCTTTGCTAGCTCTTGCATTTATTACTGTTATTCAAGTAATTAGCCTGCTTATTAGATATGCTCTACTTCGTTCTAACGAGTAAAGAATATCTAACAATTTCCCTCTTGGCTATTATTGGCTTCAGAAAGTAAATTCGCAACCTTCGGCTTTTTGAAAAGAAGATGGCTTCTTCGGAAAGTGTGAAGACCTCCTGTAGCGTTCTAAGGGGAGAGGAAAACTTTTGCTTTATTAGGTCGTTAAATTCCCCGGCAGGAAAGGGGGAAGAAGTTTCGATTCGCGCAGTTGGAGTACACCCATAATTGGAAACATTTCTGACTAGCAATGGCGATATCCTGAGTTCGAATCCCGGCTGCGTATAGCACCTTGTTCATATTTCCTACTCCGATAAATATCTAGCAACTACAGTGGCGCTCGAACCAAAATATGGTGGAAGATAATTCATCCTTACCACGATTTGGCGCCTGGATCTTCGCTTCCCCAAGTGGGGGAGAATGCAAGGTGTTTTTCCCTCTTTGCCGCTTACTTTTTGTGGTGTAATTGGAAGCACATTCGCTTGGGAATGGGGAAGCACGGAGTTCGAATGCGCATTTCACATTTTCCATGTTTCCTACTTCAGTAGGTATGATAAAGTTTTTTGTCGTTTCATGAAAAATTTTGAAGTTTCCGATTTTATTTAACTATATATTTTTATTTATAATTATTGATTAATAGTGCTTAATTATACAGAAGACTCTATAATCAAACAATTATGTAGATAGACAAAGTTCTGTAATTAATTGTATAGAGACATTAGGTATTTTTTGGAAGCAGGAGACATGAAAAATGAGCAACACATTCGCCGGGAATCGAACAACGGACCTCTCGGTTACGCGTCGAGCATGCAGACCACTACACCACGAAGGCATGCGAAGAAGGCGGGAGAAATACCTTATAATTGTTCTAAAAACGTACACAAAGTTATTTATTAACAAATTTTTACTTTAAAAAAATTAAAAATTATGTACAAAAATGAATAATTTTGTTTTATTAATGTTTGCTTTTAAATGTAACCTCAGCGTTGTAGGTATTCTTTCTTGAAAATTATACATCCTTTGCATATCTTGATGAGGATCATTTACGAAACAGGAGTCTTCGATCAAGATTATCTTCACTGAGAGCATGGATTATTCTGAGGATGTAACTTTTCAAACGGCAACCCTTCCAAATGCGACGAGCATGTGATTTTGAAATTCCGATCTCACGTCCAGCTTCCCTGTATATTTTCAACATTTCTGATGATAAATTTCTCATCAATTTTTCTTACCTTTTAAGAAGCACTGATGAGGTCTTTCACAATACTTTTCTAGACATTCTGAGGGGATCCACCTGTCTAGCTAAAGGTGGATCTGATTGGAACTCTCTCTCTCTCTTAACTGTTCTTCAACTTTAACTACATTTTCAAAGCTCCAGCAACATCTTAAGAACACGTCTCTTTTTTCAAAACATAATCTATCTCGAGCCTTTATTTTAAATCGGTTAAACCCGAAAAGGAAAATAATTAAGTGATCAATCAAATGTTAATTGAATATACATTTGAACATACATACACAATAATTGAATATACATTTTGTAGACATTTTGTATTTTAATCAATTAAAGTTAAAAGTACTAAATTCGGATTCTGCAGCTGGCAACAGCTTTCAATAAAGTACAAAGGACTTATCATTTATGTCTCCGATTCTCAGATGTTGGAGAAAATTCTTTGCTTAAGAACACCTTTTTTTTTTT
>KK114248.1:1070945-1186492 GCA_000611955.2 Stegodyphus mimosarum | reverse complement strand
ATTTCCGTAAGATACTAAGTTCAAAATTTGGTAATGATTTGAAATTATGATAGTATTATATTATATATGAAAGGCGATGAACCATCTCTAAAAATATCGTATAAATGACCAACATATACACTTAGGTAAATTTTCTAAAAAAATTAAAAAAACTATTAAACAAAATTCAACGAGGGGAAAGCGGGAGCTTTAAATTCTTCAACAATTATTATTAATTTATTAAAACCCGTTATATTTCCTAAATATTGTTCGCAATACGAAAATACACTGTTCTCGTCTTAAACAGAAGTATTATGAAAAAATTGCACGTTTATATATTACACATATAAGATTCCATTTATATATCATCCAAATCTTAATAGCTTCATGAAAACCTTCGTTCTATTACTTATTTTTTACATATAGAGGTCATTTAAACAGGAATAAACACTATATTGTATTAACTCGATATTCAGAAGAACAGGAGTTCCAAGTTACATTTCCAAAATCTGCAAATTTCATTTCTGAATGTGCAGATTGAATCTCTTGACGACCTCTTCATTAGGCAGGAAAAACACACGTGCCATTCTCGGATAGAAGGCCTGACTTTGCGTCCGTTTTCAAAAGGGACGAACAGGTATACGCCCACGGGACAATAGAGTTCCACATTAGGAGATAATTACACGATGGCAAAGCACGTGCTCGTCTCTCGCCCAAGATGTCACGCAAGATGGAAAGGCAAGCAGCTTTTTACCTCCTAAGAAGCTAGATTTGCTTTGTGGGTGGCTTGCCGGACGCAGATCCACATGAGTTTTATTCAAACTGAATGTGCTCGCCTGCTGATTGGGGAGTAGGAATAGGAGGAAGGAAGGGAAAAAATCTTTGTGATCTCTCTCATTATCTCAACCAAAAAGTGATGCGACAGTGCTGCTTGGGGCAATGGCCTATGCGTTTAGTTCATAGCCCCTTCCCCAAGACATAGCCGTTATCAGCCATTACGCAGTGAACGGATAAAATCAATGGTATCTGGTCTGAGAGCAGTCTAAATGCACCATGTCAAAATTCACTGTGGATGGAACCATTTCTGTAGAGAATGGTCATGAAAAGTCCTTACATGGCTTTCATTTCCGCATATTTAAAGAAATGATTGGAGCAAAGTGAAAACAAATGCGATTTGTAGTGGAAAATGATAATGAAATCTGAAAATGCTAAGATATGAGAATTTTCAAAGAGGTTAAAAAATGAATGTCAGTTTACTGAAGAAGAAAAAATTTTGTTAATATGAAAGGGTTCAAAGAAATCCAGTTTACGTTAAATTTGTTTTCTCTTTGCTCATCTCATTCCTTCCATATAAAATCGTTTCAACCTTCCGACTGCTGAAATTTTCTTTTCCACTTCTGAGATATGGAGACGTATGTCTGATTACTGTCGAAATTGATTTCAAAATCTGCGACAAAATAAGGTTGCTTTTGTATCCAATTTTATAATCCGTAGTTTCTTCAACATTAGATTATGTCAAAAATATGATCCTTGATCATAAACCACCTTGTTACATATCCTGAAAAGAGCCTTTTCTTCCCCCTCCCAGATAAATATGAAAAAAAAAAATCTACAGTATTCTGGCTTTTTCTTGTTGCTGCTACGCGTTGTCGGCTAAACGTGCTGTCGGTTAAATGTCTTGTCGGTTACATGCCCTGTCGGCTAAACGATTTGTTCACTAAATATCCTGTCAGCTAACTGTCCGTGTCGATTAAATGTACATGTCATTTAAATGTCCTGATGGACAAGTGTCCGCGACCGCAGTTGGACACCAGGGCAGTTGGACCACGTACTCTTTACGGATGAGTTTCGATTTAACATCCAAAAATATTCCTGAATGACAACAATATGGAGAGACTCAGGACACGCTATCGAACGCCAACATCATCGAAAGATGACCATTACAGAGGAGGGAGCTTGTTTGTATGGGCTGTGATAGCAGCGAACAGCCGCACCGATCTCTACGCGATTCCCGGTGGTTCCGTCACAGCCATTAAGATATCGCGACAAAATTCTACACCCTTTTGTGCGTCCTTTTATCGGTACAATGGGTACCGGCGGGATATTGATGGACAATAACGCCCGCTCGCATAGAGCTCGAATGGTGAGGAGTTATCTGGAGAGAAAGGGATTCTGTAGCGGCCATGGTCTGCTAGATTACCGGACCTGAATCCTATAGAGCATGTGTGGAGTCCTGAATCCTATAGAGCATGTGTGGGACATGTTGGGACGACTGTTAGCAGATCGCAGTGTACCTCCAGACACCCTCCACGAGTTCCGACATGCATTACTACAGAAATGGATGCTACTGACACAACAAGCGATCAACGACACTATTGCCAGTTTGCTTCGACGTTGTCAAGCAAACATTTCAACTGGAGGGTATCATACCCGTTATTAGCGTGATGTTTTCATTGCACATTCTTTCAACCCATTTGGTCTTTCGAGATCTGATAGTTGTAATACATATGTTTTTGTACGGAAAGTAATGTTAGCACCTAACAAAATTAACTAAATTACAGATCTCGAATATGCATAGAAGGTTCCTATAATACAAACTTATACATACAATTATAAGAGAACATTATTTAGATGTAATTTTGTATTAAAAAGGGGTTGTTCCTCATTAAATAGGTATTAGTAAAGAATTTAAGTGATATAGGGAGGATTTTATGAAGAAATTTCTGAATTCAGGATGTATGAAATTCAAAATATTCGAAAATATAACGTAGACTTTGGTAAAATACCTCTTACTGTTCCTTTCTTTCTTTCCTTCTGCAAGTGTACGTCTATTGGTAATAACTGTTGTGTAAAGGTGTAGTAGTCTTTAACAATACTTCGTTCGTAATAAAATGCATTGGCAAATACATTAACGAAAGCTGGCATTCGTGAAAGAAAGATCTAGTATAAGAAATTATAAAATAGACAACAAGCGAAGTTGGCTCGTGAAATGGCTTGGAACTGAATTAAGTTCAAATAAGCGTGTTAATGTCATGTGCTAGAAATAAAAGTATACCAATAAAACAAAATTTCAGTAGGTAAAATGATAACCAACGGATAACATCTATGGTAATTCGCCGGTTTCGGCACTGAAAATATTGGTGTTAAGAATTTCTTTGTACATGTAACATAAATAATCGTTAATTTCTCTTGAAAGTTCTCCATGAAGGCAGGAATACATGTAATTAGTGCAGGAAAAATATAGCAAAGTAAAATTTCCATAATCAGGCCATTTAAAGTGTAAAAATAATGGTGTAATTTGTTTGATAAAATTAATCAAAAATATTTAGTTAAATATTATGTGTGGTAAGAAAAAAATATAAATGAGTACATGAAACAGTGAATAGGATTCTAAAATTATGGATGAAAGTTGAGAGTTCATTCCGGAAGTTTAGAATATATTAAGTACATTATTAAAGATAACTTGGACTTCAACATAATGTTAGAAAATAACAAAAAGCTTAAACGCATGAGTTCAACTATAAATGGCATTAAGAATTATAAGGAAATATCTGAATATGCAGGAAATGTTAAAGGTTGGAAATGCGAATGAAGTTGTTAATATTGTTTAAAGTAAAGTAAAATAATACAGTTAGGCATGGTGAGACTCTTATTAAACGAAAAATCTATAACATGCAAATTAAAATAGAAGTATAAAATATGCACTAAGTAAGGAGTATTCAATGAATAATAATTAACAGCTGTAATGTTAAATTATTCGTTTAAAAATCTCGGTATGTTTAAAAAATTTAAAGCTGTGTAAAATCATGTAAAATTAAGCGAAATAGTAAAATAAATAAACTCAAGAGCATTAATCAAAAGAAAAAAGTTAAAGATAAAAAATTATAAAAAAACTAGTTAAAAATTGTGAGAAAAATATCAAAAAAGTACAAAAATTATACCTAAACTTAATTAAAAGTTCTTGCATGCGCTCAGAAAGTATAATAAGTTAAACATCAGTGTACGTTAAAAATTACGAAACAAGTTAAAAATTACATTTAATACTAAATAAAAGT
Source organism: Stegodyphus mimosarum (assembly GCA_000611955.2). Lineage (NCBI taxonomy): Eukaryota > Metazoa > Arthropoda > Arachnida > Araneae > Eresidae > Stegodyphus > Stegodyphus mimosarum. The sequence goes on along the minus strand of KK114248.1, from coordinate 1,182,458 downwards.
CATGTATATGGTCAGAAAATACAGAAATTAAGTTTAAATTAAAAATACGTTGGAAATTACGAAGGTTAAAATGTATCTAAAAATTAAAAATTGTATCTAAATAGAATACAGTGTATTCAATTTAGAATTCACTATTCTTGTATTTTTTTATTGTAAAATGTAACAGATAATTGTAATTGATTACCTTGTAAAATGTAACAAATATGTTAAAATTAAGGTTATTTGTTAAAAGGTATCATCGGAAAATACAACAAGTTAAAAATTAGAGTACGTTAAAAATTACGAAAGTTAAAATGTATTAAAAGTGAAAAATTTTACCTAAAATTATAGAATAGAATAAATGAAAATGCGTATTTGAATAATTGCGCCAGTAAAATGTAAGAAATAAGTTAAAAGTATTGGGCACAAGATATGAAAAAAAGTTTGTGTAAAATGAAATAAATAATAAAACTTAGTTGTGTAATTAAGATTGCTGAAATTAAATGTCGTGTAATGAACAGAAGATTTAATAAATAATGTAAAATTCAGAGTATATAGGAAATAAAGCTTAACCGTAAAAATTAAAAATTTACGTCTAAAATTAAGGCCTTAAAAATCAGTTACTAAATTCGAAAATAAGCAGCGTTAAGGGTGCATAGGAATTAACGATTATACGTAGTAAAATAACTGAAATACGAAGAAAAATACAAAGCCTAAAAATTATTAACCAAGGTAATTAATCTCGAGGAAATCAATAAAAGATAATCTCTTATCGATTTATCACTTTATCTTGGTCTTTCCTCTTATCAGCTAGTTCGCTTCGACTGCTCAGGCTCCTGGCTCTGAACTGTCCGTTTCATACTGCTCATACATAAAATTATTCACCACGAAATGCATATGAAAAAGTTAGTTTGTCATTGGGTCCCCCATAAATTAACAGAATACCAAAAGCTGGAACTTGTCAGAATCTGTGTATGGGAAAGGAACACTAAAATTACTTAATGGTGGCGGACACAGCATTATTTTAAAATCATAACCGATGACGAAATTTAGATACAATTTTTTTGTAGTTCAGTACTTCAAGAAAGTAAAGTATCGATCTTTGAAGATGACTCTTAACCAACAAAGGTGTAAAAACAAACAGCAATGAAAAAAAGTAACATATGCCGTTTTCTTTAGAAGTTCGGGACTGATCAAAGCCATCAATCTAGAGGAACAGAAGATAGTTACAGCTAACTGGTCCACCACTACCTATCTTTCAGAAATTCTTCAAGATGATAATGTTAGGGGACTCATGCTTCACCATGATAATGCCTCTTCTCATTCAGCAAGACCGACAGTCGAATTTCTTAAACAAAAACACATCAAAATGATATGGTTTTGAATATGGACATGGTGAATGTGGTGGGCTCCCACTGTTTAACCATAGGCAATGTGGGTATTGTGCAACCGCAATAATTGTCCAGATAACTACCCTTCACAAGGTCTACAAGAGGCCCCATCAGGCGTTGCTGTGTTGCATAGCTTCGTGCCTCTTTTGGACAGAAGGTTCATAATGTTTACGATTTCCTTTTCTGAAATGTTTGTTCTTGATAGCATATGTTATGAAAGGATTTATTTCACTTTCTGAGTTTGGAAGTTTTAGATGACCTTCAGCTGTGAGGTATCATTTAAATAAGTAGTCTTCGGGGCTGCCTCTTTCTCCACATACACACTGATCTGATATAGCTAAGTTCCTTGAAAAAGAGTACGTGGGAAAGGGCCCATACCAGGTATGAACTACGTTATTTCTCTTGTTAATGAACTGGATGCAGTTTCTACTTTTGGAAACAGTTGATACATCCTTCTCCTTGTTCTGCGTTGCCCCACCATCTTTGCCATTCAGTGTTCGATTTGTTGGTTATGAGTTTTTTGAGTTGCAAACCAGGCCATGGCACTCAATAAGTTTTCCGCATTTTGACCCCTAACTGATTCTTTGGCCACGATATCAACCTCCTCGTTGTTTTTATTACAATGATAGAACCTCCACTCTGTTCATCCGATTCTCTTTATTTTGCTATGTGTTATTTTTGACTATCTTTCAATATAAAACAAAATTTACGTGAATGTCATTTTCATTCCGAAGATGAGACGATGAAACTATGAAAGCATATTTTTCGTTGATTCTATCAAATCAATCATATGAAGAATTTTATCTTTGGAAAATTCTCCTGCAAAAGTGAATTGATGTTTGAAGAAGCTATATCGAACACATGTCAGATTTGGTAATTTTAACTTATACAATTCAATTGCATCACAGAAATTTAAGATGGCCCTTTGTCTATCAAAGAGAGCAAAATAAGATTTATTTTTTGACAAATGATGACCAATTTTTAGAATTGCTTACGTATAAAATAATTCCCTTTCTACGAATATCTCAGAAAATTTTGAGAAGAATAGTTAAAAAATGTTCAGCCTCATAGCAAAAACGTTTAAAAAATGAAACTTCTTTTTAAAATAACTTTTAAATAAATAATAAAATAATAAGAACTAGCATGAAATTTTCTTATCCTTATCCATCTGTTTTCAGATTCATAATGAGAAGACTGCACGCAAATATTGCTGAGGTAATAATTCTAAATAGCTAAATTATTTGTGAAACTGTCACAATTACACAGACCCTCTCAACTATTGTTATGTCTCAAAGATGTTATCTCTAAAAGTAGTCAGCATTTTTCTAAAAACATAAATAAACTTTGCTGTTGAACGTTGCTTCTGTAAAAAGATTACCTCCATAGGAAACAAAATTAGCTGAAACATGATCACCTTATAGGAGTGTGAGGTTTAACTCTTTAAATTTTTAAGTTCTAGCTTCAACCCCACGAACACTCAACAAGCGAATAATCGCTTAAGTGTGAACAGAACACGTGAGACTTGAGAAGGGTTTAAAACCCTTTATTATTCAATATATTTGCAATCAGTTCCGACTTGGAACTTTACATAAGCCACCACTCGGGCTTGAACTTAAATACTAATAAATTGAACTAAAACTAGCTTAACTAAAAATAATATAGCTGAAGCTATCAGAATCTAACTAGTTGGCCCCTAAGTATTAATTAAATCGGCGAAGCCTAGCAAGGGCCTAAGATATGGCCGAGCGTAGTAACAGCTAAGAGAGATGTAGCCAGAAGGCAAAAGCGCGCTAGTCAGGAAATCAGACTTTCTCTCTCTCTTGAAGTCGGTTAAGTCACGACTTAAATAGTACTCATTCTCATTTGCATTATCTGCATTTCTGAATTCCCATTCTGGCAGGAAATGGTAAGTTGAAATTAGAATAAGATAGGAAAGATACAAAACTTAAAAACAACTGTTAATTAACATAAGGTAAACCTTACAGGAGATTCATCCTTAATTTATTACAAATAATTTAAAAGGAAAAACATAGGTCAATTTTCGTCTGTTTCAAAACAGAGACTTCCATTTAAGACTTTTTATCCACGAGTTTATAATAATAGTTATTATTATTCTATATTAAACGCACAAAAATATAGATATTGTTTCTAAGTTAACAAAGGAAGTTTACTTATTCGAACTGCTTCAGTATTCAAAATAATGTTATTTACTATAAATTTACTTAAAATCGTATTCAAAATTTTGAGAAAAATAGTTATAAAAGACAGAAACAGTGTACAGAATAAATAAAAAAAAAAAAAAAAACTTAAAGCTGAAAAATATCTCGAAGTGACACAAAATTTTACTATATTAGTCCCTTATTTTTAGATTTATAATGAGGAGACTATAAGTGAGTATTGCTCCAGTAAGACCTAAGACAGAACTTCTTCTGAACTCGATAATTTCCCAGCCCGACAACACGAAACTAGGTCTGTTTATAAGCTCTTTTGCTATTCTGTTATTTTCCAAACCGATGCAGAGTCTGTTGTCACTCATCTTGTTGAAAATATCTCTCAGACGATCTAACGCTATGGGAACTTGGCCTGCGAACAGGATTACAAAAATTAAAGATGTTGAGGAACTTAAGAAAATAAAACAGTCTTCCATAATCAAAGGTACTGTCTGCACTTCCCCCGTGTTCACCAAATATACTGCCAATATGCCAAAACAAGAAACGGAGCACACAGCACAGAGGAAAAATGCTGCTTTTGCAAATACACATTGAATCTTTTTCAGTTTATGCAAATTCTGGTCTTGAATTCTGAAAATTTCAATTTGTTCTTGCGGTGAAAATGTCAAGAAGTTACGCTTCTCTAAGTCACGGGCAAGAAGTTCGACAGATTCAGCACCACGATGACATAATAAGCAGTACGTAGCAGTAACTACATTAAGGAAAGTGGGATATATGAGAAAGTAGAGAAAATATTTGAAAAAGAATGCAACTTTTTGTAATGCTTTGCTTTTAAACGTATACCCGTACATAGCGAAACGAAATGCTTTATCATCAAGCGTTATGGTATGTACAGAAACCTCTATAATGAACATGCCAATTACAGTGCATATGAATGAAGTAACTATTATTTTCTCACGTGGCCTTGAAACATCGGCATAGACATTCAGCAAATCCGATAGTTGTTCACGTTTATAATACAGTATGAAATAAATGACGAGTATCATCATATACGTACTAAAATAAGCTACTAAAGTTTGCCACCTATTAGGATCGCCAGTAAAAATTAGAATAGTACGCACCGTGATGTCAACAGAAATAACAACAATGCAAATTCTGAACAGGAAGGCAGCTATCTGTGATAGTCTGTTAGAAACTGTTTCTTCTGTAAGACCAGTAAAGCAAAGAATTCTGAATAGAAATCCATACGAATCGTTGCCACTTTTCTTCTCAGAAGAGTGTGTACTTCTCATTTTCGAATTCAAAACTGTTGGCAATATATAACAAATCTTAATATTAGCGCTTGACACTAGAACTATACTCTAGATAAAGTGTACTTGGGGGTGGGGAAACAAGAAATTTTGATTGGCTGATAAATGCTTAGTGCTGAAATTTTTATTCTGATAATATTTATTAGAATTTCCTGGAAACTGCGAAGTCTATGCTATTCTCTGAATAAAATGGGGCTTATGATGTTTGTACATTCTAAAAAGTCTTCTTAGAATCAATAAATGGATTACACTCAGTAAATTAATTTATCGATTTCACATAATATTCTGTGAATTAGAGGTCAGTCAATTCATTTTATACTGAAAACCAATTTGGAGGTGGATTATTCAGTTTTTACTTTCTAAGAGTGTCCAAAGTACTTCAAGAATGAAAGGCGTATGGAAAAGAATAATAGCGTGTCTAAAGTAAATTATGAAAGAAAATTAAAACATGCAATATCTTAAAAGTGTGAAGCTATTACAATGTTAGACATTTTAAAGTTTAGCACTCTAATTTTTTTTCATGAGTGTAATATACCGCAGAAGATTTGCGATAATTCAATGAAGCAGTTCTTAATAAATCAAATAGAAAATTATGCATTTAGGATGAAATTTTAATGATCTAACAGAGTTCTGTTGAATTTTTCCTTTTAACTTATGAAAAGTGTTAACACTACTTTTAATCGTAAATTATACTGATAACAAGACATGAAAAATAAAACCTATTTAAATGTAGAATCAATAGAATCTTCTAAACTCTATAACTTCTCAATCACACTTGATAAGAACATGTATAGCCTATTATGAATAATGCTGGCATTTGAAGAGAGGAAAGAAATTATCCATTAAACAGTTTATTAGGCGAAAATAAGTTAATTAACTTAGTTAAATTAAAAAAGAAAATCTGGAACAATTTCGATTTTAAATGACACCAGAAGGTTTCTTAAAGTTTTTTATGCTCTCATTGATCATAAGTTTATGTATCTGCTTTTCAACTCGCTTTCCTCTGATGCTTTTTTTTTTATCTTTTTAACTTCAAGCATCACTTTCGTTGCACTTATGCCACATAAAATTCAACTGCAAAATGCCATTTTTTTTTAAAATAGCACATTTTTAGAATTCTCACTACAGTATGCCTACCAGCGGCCGAGGAATGAAGTCACCGTCGTTTGACCTGAACTCGATTTCAGGTAATAACAGCTCTGCAGCTAAGTATCGATGATGTTTATTTGTGATGTTATTCTACTATTGTTCTAGCATAGATAAACACACCTGCGTACAAGCTCAAAACCTTTGTGACAATAGAATTGCTGAAATTCAAACTCTTACTAAACAATTCAAGTGGGGTCATGTTGCCTTCAAGGAAAATCCAGCGGACATAATATCCCGAGAAGCAAATACTAGTGAACTTTTGGCTAATTCTTTGTGGTGGTCAGGTCCTGAGTTTCTCCATCAACATCTTTCATTACCAGAATGCATTCCTTATTCTTCTCTTTTAAGAGTTGGAGAAGATTAAAAAACTCAAACTTGTTATTTGATTGTAAACACCAGTTAATTTTGCCTCCTACTCATAGAGTTGCCATATTGATTTTTGAATATTTTCATGAGAAGTACCTACATATTGGAGCACAGGGTTTACTTCATCAGGTTCGTTTGAAATATTGGCCCATTCACGGCAAGGGCTTGGCTCGTAAAATAGTTCATGCTTGTGTGATTTGTTTTAAAAGCAAGCCAATTGCAGCAAATCAGATCATGGGTAATCTTCTCGCTCAAAACTCCGACTTCACCCTTTGTTAATTGCGGCGTTGACTTTTGCGGACCATTTCATGTACAATTCAAAGGTCAACGCAAGGGCATTTTTCCTAAAATTTATGTTGCTGTATTTATATGTTTATCTACAAAGACAGTCCATTTGGAGAGAGTTACAGACTTGACGCCTGAAGCCTTTATTGCACCGCTTAAGCGATTTTGTGCGAGACGAAGAAAAATCTCCATCATTGTAGATAATGCTACAAATTTTAAGATAGCTCATACAGAGTTTAAGCGTTTACAAAAAATTAATCAGAAAACCAGATGAAGCGCTATCCAGCTATTTCACCTCAGAAGTACAGTGTGGAAATTAATTCCCTCTAGATCACCGAATTTTGGTGGATTGTGGGAGCGGGAGTTAAATCTTTTAAGTACCAACTTAGAAGAACAATGGGATGTACTAAGGTTACTATAGAAGAATTTCTCACAATCATTACTCAGATTGAAGGAATTTTAAATTCGCGCCCTTTAACCCCTATGTCTAATGATATTAATGAATTTGAAGTTTTAACGCCAGGGTATTTTTTGGTTGGCCGTTCAATCACGTCTATACCAGAGTCTGAACTTATTGAAATTACTGATAATAGGTTATCAAAGTGGCAGCGCACAACAAAGTTTGTTCAAATAATATGGAAGCGCTGGCAAACAGATTACCTCAATCATTTGCAACAGCGCAATAAATGGCAATTCCACAAATCCAATGTGCAAAAAGGTGCAATGGTTTTACTTAAGGATGAGAATTTGCCTCCTTGCCATTGGGCCTTAGGCAGAATTTTGGAGACGCACCCTGGTACAGATGGTAAAGTACGTGTAGCTAAAGTTAAAACTGCTTCGGGAATTTTTACTAGATCTATTTCAAGGATATGTTTATTGCCAATTTAATATTCAAGTTTCTACTGACTTTATATATTTGGAATCATTAGAAGAATTTAATAATGATTGCATGTTTAAAGAAATGATTTGGCTTACTTTGAAATGTATGTATATTGTAACATGTTTATGTCAACTTATATATTGTTTGCGTGTTTATTGTTTTCAAGTTTTAATGTTTTTAAAAACTTCATAGTTCAGTTTTAAAACTGTGGTAATCTGACTATTTATGTGATTATCAATTTTGAAATATTGCAATTCGTCAATAATTAATTGATTGAAATTTTTGTATCAAATTTCAATGCCGGGCGGAATGTTCCGTATCAGTTAAAATATTTCTGTCTATTTGTACTGGCTTAACGTTTGCAGCGTCGCGTGATGTCAGTGGCGAGAGCCCAGTACTAATCAGTAAGCAATAAGGATGTACTCGGTCCATACCGAGTCTCTTTTCCTCTGTCCGGTCAAAGCGGCAGTCAATTGTTAATTGTAATCCTTACTCCCTTCTGCATCCGTTTAAGCGGATTATTGTGCATGAAAGATCCATTACCACATTCTATCAATAGCCATAACATTTAAAGGCAACATCCTCTTATTTGTGTTGCCACATATTTGTTTATATCTGTTATATTAGTTCTTTAAAATTAACTCACGGCGAAAATATTTTGGTGGCAACATTTGATAAGCAATATAGACAAAAAAGTTAAGGTTCGAAACCAATAGCGCCTCTGGTGCTAAAATTTCTGACTCGGTGATTTAGATAATTGTTGAAATCTCTATGTTAAACTTAATAATAATTTGAGTATTTCTTCTTAGGGATGTAAAGAGTTATGAAATAAAAGAAAAGAAACAATCTACTTTTTAGAATTGTAAAGAAAAGCGCGGAAAAAAGATCGGAAAGAGAAGATGTTTAACCTGAATTATTTGTCCGCCATCAAGAGCACAATAGTCTTACAGAAAAACCGGCTCCAAACAGTGCAACTGCTGTCAGACATTTGGACATAACTCAATCCGAATAAGGTGTGTTACTTCAGACAGAGTGTATTCAGCCTTTCGGCCACGTTGTTTCTTTACTATTTAAGCTTGCTATTTTAAGACGCGCATATTAATAGCTGGATAAGCTACTCGGCGGTAGGCTTAAAAGCCAACTACGCGTTCAATATCTCTGTATAGCTTCATCTGATTATTTGACTTAGACTGTTTTCAGTACAGCCAAAAGTATTTGATGCGTTTTGTAAGGCGTCCGCCGAAAACATGGCAGCAAAAACATCGCGGATGAAAACGTCGCGGAGAAAACAACGCAAGGCGAAAACGTCTTGATACAAAACATCGTGGGAGAAAATAAAGCTGAGAGAAAATATCGTGGTCGAAAATAAAGCGGTTCAAAAACTTTGCAGTTTAAAATATCGTCGTCGAAAATGTCGTGGTAAAAAAAAGAGTTCCGGCAAATCATCGCATGATGAAAACATCGCACACAGGCGTTTTTCAGGCTTTAATAATTGTAAATGGATATTCGCATAATGATTTGAGAACGCAAGATGGAAAGAATGATAATTTTTACTTTCATATTTTTATTAATTAATAAATATTTGATGAAAATTTAATCTGGAAACTTAAGCATAGAAAATTAATGGAATTTGTGGCACTTAATAGAACTTTAAACTGACATAGCTAACTAACAAAGGTTATTAATAAATTATTATTTATAAAGCTTTACTGGTAAATTTTCATGAAAAGTATAATCTAAAAATGATTAGGAAAAGGAAGATAAGTAACTGCATGACCTCATCTATAAAACAATTGGTAAGTTAATTATGAGATTATTTTCTTCCCTTTTGTTAATAGTGAAAATTATTTCTTGTTTAAATTTCTTGTTTTGCTTTTAAAAATTTATTAGTTAATAAAAAATATGAGAATAAAAATTATCCTTCTTTCCATCTTGCTCACAAATCTTTTCCATCTTGCGCTCACAAATCATTAGACGAATATCCATTTACAATTATTAAAGCCCGAAAAACGCATGCTTGCGACGTTATCGTCATGCGATGATTTGTAGGTACTTTACTTTTTACCACGATATTTTTAAACTGCGACGTTTTTGAACCGCTTTATTTTCGACCACGATACTTTGTACCACGATATTTTGTACTACGATGTTTTAGAACTGCGATGTTTTCTCTTTGCTTTATTTTTTCCTACGATGTTTTGTACCACGACGTTTTCGCCTTGCGTTGTTTTCTCCGCGACGTTTTCTTCCACGATGTTTTCGGCTGTAACCGTTTTGTAGGCATCAGGAGTGCCGATTGTAAATACTTTTCTTGAGTTGAATAAAAGCGCCTTTCGCAGGACTTGTCATTGCCACAGTAGATCTTAACGAATAGTCGCTTTACAGTTCAAGTAAAGATCTAGCCAACAAAGTAGCTTTAATTTAGCTAGAATATAACAAAATTAATGATGTACGTGCCATAGGAAACCGTAGCCTTGTTAAAAATATGTGCTAATTATATCTTTCTCGGAAAATTGCTTCATGTTATGAGAAAGACATCAATATATAATAAAATACTCACTAAGTTACTACTAAACTACGATTTATTTACATGCATTAAGAGCGATAATAAAAGAAAAGAAGTATAATTGTTACATCACACGGTTCTATCCGTCATCGTCGCTTTTACTCACCCGCGCACTCATCTAGATGGCGCATTAGTTACATAGCAATTTCCTGCAATATTGTGTATATCTTTGGAGTGACAGAAATAATGACTAGCAATACTTTTGTATTGCGTACCATTTAACCTACACTTAATTTTCATTTCTTGTTATTGCCAGTAAACCACCATGGATGATCAACGTGACACTCTACTACCCCGAAGTGTAGTGCTCAAATTCCTTTATAAATCCGGGAATAACTTGTGAGGGATATATTATTTTTACTAATAGTTATCTTGATTAGTCAGCCTTTTCTGTCATTTCTTGTTTCTCTCGCGTTTCCTCGCCTGCACATAAATGAGTTAGGGTGAACAACAGTGTATCTACACTAAAGTAGCGAAAAGGCTGGCCACAACGTGTTTCGCTATTGAGTTCGCGCGTTGTTGTGTCTACCAGCTGTTTGAATTTTGAATATCGGCTTCGCATTCTTGCCGCCGAAATTTAATATCACGCCGGTGTAGGTTTCTGAGTCAACCCACTAGGTTAAATTAATTTGTGTAGTCTCGAACTACCAGCTTATCTCTTAAATTTAGTATAGTTTAACATTATCTTTAGTTTCATCGCTACAAGTGGATGGTGGATTTGTAAGCACAAAAACTCTGCCATCCATAAATAATTTGGGTTCAATAAAAGGGTCTTTTACACCCTTTGCCTGCTGCATTCGTCTTCTAGTCTTAGCGATAATTCGCTAGCAAACTTTCAAGTAGATCTAATAGCAGTTTATGCAGCCAAGAAAACTAGATCGTAAAACTCAGCAGTATGAATACTCATTAAGCTGTTGCCAGTCCATGGGAATAACTCAACAAATTGAAGTAATGTGGGTCGATGGCTTCAAAAGTTTTGTCTCAGTGATTATAACACTTAAGGACCAGCCACGGTCAGATAGACCGTCAAGCATCACGACCAACTGAAACATATCAGTCATTGAGGAACTCATTCAAAATAACAAAAGCTTCACCACGAGATGTATCATGGAAGCCCACAGGTATGGGAAAAGGATCTGTGTTAATCCTCATCCAATGACTAGGATACAGAAGAATTTGTGCTGCCTGAGTTCCACGGCCATCCAAGGGAGATGATGCAGATCAGAAAGAACGTGATGATATGTGTAATGAACTTAGTCGTGTATTTTTGTCACGGGAACAGTGTTTGCAGTAGGAAAATATATCATATATTGAGTGAAATTTCCAAAAAGCCAAATGACTAACAAAATTTTGTTCCTTTTTTTTTGCTACAATGAATTGCTCGTTACTTTTTGATCGACCTTTGTATTCCTAATTTTTCGATTCACAGCTGTTGATAATACTATAACCACCCTTGTTTTTCCGAAGGGAAATAGCTGTTTAATAATTAGTTATCATAATAATTATCATCTTTCATTCATATTAGTAATTTTATAATAAATTTACTTTATACTTATCTCGTGCTTTTGATCCTGTAACTCCACGTAGATAAATGCGAAATTTTCTTCAAAAGGGTTTTACTCCCTGTTAATTAATTTTAAGGAAAATAAAAGTGCTTCAGTTCCCAGTAATTGAAATTAACCTTCGAATTGTTACATTAAAAGTTTTGAAATTTTACTATCAATTTGGATTTTTGAATTTTTAATACTTCTTAGACTGCTAATCATGAAATGTAAACAAAATTCATTTTTTGAGCATTAAGGAGAAATTTTGAAAAAATACGTAATTTTGCTTTTCTGAACTTCCTTAGGGGGTAAACTAATTAGATATTTAAGAACACTAACTAACTGAACAAATATTATTAAACATAAACCGCCGCCCAGCCGGGAAAGTGGTTAGTTACTCTCAGTGCCGTACCGAAGAGCTCGGTTTCGAATCCCAGAGAAGGCATGGATGTAAACTGTGTGTTCCTTTATCGATAACCCACCTATTAAGTGCCTCCCTAATAAAGTGACCACCGCTTCCGGTCTTGACAAGGGCCAATGCCTATAATGGCTAGTGTCTGCTATTGGAGGAAAAAAAATATTAAAATTAAAACTCGTTTCCACGTTGGTTGCAAACGACTTGAATTTAAACTGAAGAAATCATGAAAAGCAACGTTATGTTAAGCCGCAGCTTTTCCTTTCTTTAATAATTTTCTAAGAAGTTTAACTATTAATTCTAACAGCTGTACTCACTCGGTTTTGCATTATCATCGCAATCTGCAATAATAGAAAGTTTCTAAGTTTTCGGATATAGAAACTTGATTTAATTTTCTAAGCGAAGGAAAGTAATTCGGACTCCCGTGAAACGAAACGTTATTTCTTTTGTATTCAATTTTAACAAAACGGAGGAAAATTTCCTCATTTACTTAATGTATTTCGTGTTTATGCCTCGTTCATATATGGAAAACCTCATAAAAAGGTAAAATGAATTGTCATTTTTCATGGAAAATGTTTTATTTCCCACAAAGCATTTCACATGTAATCCATGAAAGTTTTTTCTTTGAAGCCAGCCTTCAGTGTCACCGATCGAAAAATTATCGATATCTTAAATTTTCAGAAAATAAATTTGCATTTTCATATAGATCTGTGCTCTCTAACTTGTCTTAGGATCGGTCAAAAAGAAAAAACTGTATTTGAATTCAGGTTACAATTCATGTACGAATTACTTGCATTCGAAGAGAGTTTTCTTTTTCACTTCTTTGTGCGAAGTAGAGGAAGTATTATAATTCTAGAAAATTTCAGGTATCATATTCCAAAATATCCATTTTGACACCTTTTGAATCCATTTGAAAAATGTTTTTGGGTGATATCTGTATGTGCGGACAGAATAAAGGACTCTTTTTTCTAAAACGGATTGTAAAATGGATTTAAAATGCATTCTGAAGAGAATTTTGAATGACTTACAGAAATGCTTGGCCTCACTTACATTTTTCATAGTTAAATCATATTATATTTCATTATTTTAGTGATGAATTATAGCAGCAAAATATTTCAGTTCACAAAATTATTGGATTATAAGAGAATAAATTAGTATTTCTTCAAACGTAACAAAATAAATCCCTTTGGAAAACCAATAATCGATTTCGTTGAAGATTATCCGTGTAATTCTGACAAGAATTTTCCTATCAAATCAATACTGGTTGCATTCGTCTGTAAATAATATACTTCTAACAAAAACATTAAAGTCTACAGACATCGGAGGAATTTGTTATTTTTTCAAATAAAGAATATTTGTAAGGAAACCGATCGAAATAATAAAATAAATTTCTGTATCTCTCATGTTCTTTATTTAATTATACAAAAAAAAAAAAAAAATCGTCGTTTCCAACGGTAATAAAAGTAACATATTTCATAACAACTTCTTTCAGATACTTTTAAAGCATCGCAAAAGACCGAAGCGGTGGAGAGACAGAAGTAAAAAAGAAAAGGGGGGGGGGAATGAAGATTATGAACCTATAGTTTTTAAAATTTTATTTATTAAATATAATGTTCTTCGCACTTAAGCCCCGTAAAATTTTATTCAATATCAAAATCACCAACTATTTAAAAATAGCATATCTTTAGAATTTCCGATAGACAGTTTCACGAGCTGGAGTTAAAAATATTTCATTCCGTACAGTATTGCCACTGCTCGCTTCCGTTGAGTTTGTTAATTAAAAATTCCTTACAGTTTTATAAAATATAAAATTCAAAATTCGGGCTTCCAGGCACCCATGTTCGGGTGGGGACTATGTTATTCAAAATTTGATGGCCTTAGCTACTGTTGTTTTTTCATAATGCGAGGAACGTACATACATACACATGACAGATTCTTCATTATTTAATTCCATTAAAATAATGCAGGGCGATGGCAACTGATGACAACAATTTTAAAAAGCCGCCCAGACGGTATAGTGGTTAGGGAAGCCGCCTGCGATACTGAAGGGCCCGGTTTCGAATCCCAAATGTAAATGGATGTAAATTGTCTATCCCTTCATAGCAGATATCGGTGACGGCCTATTATGTGCCTCCTCAATAAATGGCCACCACTTTCGGCCTTACGAGTGGCCAATGCCGAAAGGGCAAGTGCCCGCCTTAAAAAAAAAATTACGCCGTTTATAACGAACTGACCCAATATATGAATACACACAGACAAGCCAAATAAAATTCGCAGCTATTTTCCGATTTGTTTTTAAAATTTATATTCTTTGGTAATTTTTATAAATTTTTTTAGAAACATTTGTGAAGGACAATATATGAATTTTTACTATCATCTTAAAGTAGACGTATTACTAGGCATGCCAACAAAAATTTAGAGATTTTTATTCAAAATTTCCAAAGATATACGTGAATTTATATACTGGCTCGTTTTGAAGTTTGGCATATTTGTTATAAGCGATAATAAAGTCAAATCTGGTTTACGCACTTTGTTAAAATTATTTGAAAGAACGAGTGATGCAGCTTTCTTTCTGCTCCTGCACATTGAAAAAACTAAAAAGGAAAATAGATTACTACAAAGTAAGAATTTCGTTCAAGTGAATTTTTCTTGGCGCAAGCTGAAGAAAGCTCGCCAAGACAAATTTTCTAGGCAAATTTCTTTTTATGTATTACACAATCCAATATTTAGGCATCATTTGAGTCGTAGAGTCGAAAAAATTAGGTAAAAATCAGAAAAAGTCCAATTTTGTGTCAAAATACCTATGTTAGAATAATTCACTATAAACTATAAAAATATATAATATGTTATATAATATGTTAGAATATGTTATATGTAATATGTTACAATATGTTAGAATGTTATATATAATATGTTAGAATAATGCTATATATAAATCTAATATATTCGAGACATGAAAAACGAACGTAGGTTTTTTTTTGGGGGGTGCAGAGTGTTCGACCACGGTTTCGATATCAGTCCAAGACTATAAAGTAAATATAACAACAACCTACAAAAAAAAAGGAGTCCTGAAAGCTTTCAGATTTTATATTATGCCCAAAGGGCCCTTTTTTTTCACGGGGGATTCAAAACGGTATTTGAAATGTGATACAGACATTCAAAGTCATTCGGCACCAAATACCACTGGGCATATCGTCTTTACGTTGCTACCCTACGAACATGATACCAGTAAGAAATATTAAGAAGCCTCGAGCGTAAAATATCCGTACTTGAAGACGCACACGATGCTAATATTAATGGAACGCTTTGAAATCTTTGAGTCTGTTAACCAAAAATTCGTTAGAGTTTTAGAAAATATGAAATAGATAATAACACAAATTCCAAATTTGAGCTTCCAATGCCATAGTCGAGTGGAGGATTATGTTATTCAAAATTTGATGTCTTTAAATACCGCCGGTTTTTTTTCACAATGCGAGAAACATACATACATTCATGCAGATTTTTCACTATTTAATTTCTTTAAAAATAACGCAGGGCTCTAATATTTGGTGGCAACCATTTGAAAAGTGATTCAAACTTTTGCAGTGAACCAACGCAAAATGCAAAAACGAAATTAATAGCCCTTCTGAGCTGCAACCCTTTGGGCTAGTAAAAGAAATCACGTGAATAAAAGATGCGTTAAGATTTACAAATATAATAGCATTACACTATAAATATAACGTAAAATTAATTTTACTTTTAATGATATTATGCCTCTAAACTTTAGTCCCTTAATGTCTATTTACACATCACTGCTGAGCCTTTTGGCTATTTTGTCCAATTCTAAGAGCTTTATACTCTCTTAGTCTTGGCCTTTTATATCTAACAAACTACGTATATCGATTAGAAACATACAAAAAATAATTTTCGAAAGAGTTTTCTGAAAAGCCGTATCTTTCAAAACATTGATTACCTTCAGATCTACAATTGTTGATTTCCTAACACATTTCATAAATAAATACTTTACCCAAAAAACTTTTAACCGTACTATCGATTGAACCTGTGTTGAATTAATGTAACAAAACAACATTCTCAGATTGATTCCTATTTTAATTTACTTAATTCGATTTCAAATTAACTTGAGCAGTAATATCTCGCTTCACTTGTTGTTACGCCGAGACCTTTACAGACTAATGGCGAATCTTTGGACGTCGAATAAAGTTACGCATCTTTCCGGCGATTACCCCGTCTTGCAAAAGTATGGATTGCTTTTCAGATTTCTTCGTTGGTCAGGATTTGTTAAGCAGTCTGACGCAACACCAGGACGAAGAAGTGTGGCAAACATTTTTGGAGCTTTGATGCTCCTAAGTAATATAGATTTTATTACACAAATAATATTTGCTCAGATTAAAGGCTCAGTTGAACTCCGACGTAGTATTGTTCATATTCTATCCTGCATCCTCAACTACCTTATATATTATGATATGCGTCAGAAACGACAGCAACTGACAGCGCTACTAAATATCTTACCAGGCATCACCATTCCTGGAAAGAAACTCAGAGCCGATTTCTTTATGTGCGTGATTTTCAGTATGTGTGCAATTCAAAGTGTTGCATTAGTAATGACGGAAGGCATGAAACTTCCTGTATTATATGGTTTTTACACATACGGCATAATAGTTTCGAACGAAGCCTTATTAAGAGCTATTATTTTTCCAAAGGTTTTGTTACAGAAGTTTTCGAATCCCGTTTTCACTTGTCTATTAAGCCTGCAATACAGCATATTATGTCACGGCTGTGCTGCATTGATTAAAAACCTTAGCCGGAAAGTGGAAGGATATTCAGCGAGACAGTTCTCAAGTAAGAAACAAATTCGTATAATCAAACTTCGAGCTAAGATCCTTTCCATCATAACCCGAATTCAAAACGCATTTTCACTGGCATCATTCTTGCTTTGCGTATCGAATTCTTGCTCTATTTTTATAACGATATCTACACTTTTAGGCTTCTCGCTGAGAGAAATTATGACATTTATTATAATTGACGCTATTTATGTCTTATTGAATACATCGTTATCTTTAACGTTGATTATCTTTTCGGCCAGTCAAGTTCCCATCGAACTGGGTAAACTAAATGACGCTTTTAATTTGAAATGTGATAACAGGGCATTTCTTCGTTTGAAAAATTCCCTTCTTGGAAGACAGATAATGAACAGAGCTAGTAGCTCTGTGCTTTCAGGATGGGAATTCATTCATTTCAAAAGAAGCTCTCTTTTAACGCTAATAGGAGCCATACTCACTTATGCTCTTTTGATAATTAACTTACAATAATAAGAACGCCAACTTTTTGCGTAAATTTTGAGTACGAGTTATCTCACGATTGGCATATAACTTACACTTTATGTATAAAGATATGAATATACGAACTGTATTTTGTATATAAGGATAATTTTAATTTATGCATTGAAAGAACGCAAAACTTTAGAATTGCTACGTTTTTATTCAAATAAATAAAATTGTAAGCAAAGGACCTTCCCGCTAAACACATTAACTGCATACATGAAAATTATTGCTTGACTTTACTAAACAGTTCATACTTGCTGTTTAATGGAAGATGCAGTAGGCACAGGAAGCTGGATAAAGGCAAAATCGTAATCATCAGAATTCCGATATGAAAGTTTCGTTGGTTTTATTGATTATTCAAAACAAAGTATAAACCCTATATGCCTAAGGGAAGAGACGCCTTCGAGGAAGACTTTTTATAGGAAACTGGCTCGCATATACATTAGAAATGGAGGAGGCCACGAAATCCCCCATGCAGTCAGCCTGCTCGCTTGGAATTGAACGCAGGTTGGAACTACCAGCGTTCAACTGTTTTGCTTCTCGTCCTCCGAGATGAAAAACTCCTTAAAATGTTTATGATTGTTTGGTATCTGAAACGCAGTACCAGTTTCCGAAACATGAAAAACATAAATTAAATTTATCAACCGACCTAGTAGAACGGGAGATATAAAACTGTTTTTTTTTTTTTTTTTTTTTTCCCCAGTGCAAGATTTGAGTCTTTTATTATTTCTAATGGCAGTCGAAATATTCGATAATTCGGTAGATTCGAGATTTTGGTTATGCCGAATTATAATGGACTCATCAGGATAATAAGGTAAAAACAATTTTGTAAATCTAATTTCTTGTAAAGATAAACAACTTTAAAGCTCTCTCTATAACTCTAAAACTACCTTTAATGGCTTGAAAACGTGACTAGCTGATAAGCTACAGAATATTCATGATTTATTAGAATATACACATTTATAGAGTATACAAAATTATGCATAGTCAATTTAAATTTCGGAATCAATTTTATTGCTGTTTATATGAATTTCGGACTTTCGCGTTTTCAAAACATTATTGAGGTTAAACAGGCAAATCGAAAACCTTGCATTCGGCGTAGAGTTTGTAAAATCCCAATCGATTTCGAGGGCAAAACGGGTCACTCTTCATCAGGAGCAAAAAATTCTGCGAAAGCGAGAAAACGAATGTCGATCATATTTATACCCTGCAGGCGACCAGTGGAAGAGCCGATAGCGCCATTCTCTTGCGTCTTGATTATTCAGATTATTGGAGACGTGAAATAACAATAATCAGAGTAATATTTGTAAATTTTGCAGGACTAGTTTCGATGGTTTTACTGCAGAACCATCGAAAATTTGCAAACCATCTGCAAAATTTACAAATTCTTATTGTTTGACTTCTCCAATAATCATTATTTGGCGTGTTATTTGAACCTAAGCAATTGAGGTAGTTAAAAGATTTATTATTTCTCAACTGATTTGTGATTATTACGATCCGCAAATTTCTCAAATTTATTTAATGCTTCGGCAACCTTTTACCAAGTAATATTAGTTAAACCTTCTTCGCCATTTACCCTACTAGAATTTCCAGAAGTGACTAAATTCTGGCTTCCTTATTCGATTTAACAAATTTCGTTCTCAGAATATGTAACAAGAGAACTTTTTTCGATTGATAGGATATAATTTTTTTCGATTGAGGTCAAGAACTTTTTTTATTTATGTTAAGAATACGAAACAACGACACTCTTTTAACTACAACCTTTTATGTTGTTTTCCATTATATAACTTGCTTACAGTCTAGGTAATTTTTATATGATCTACTGAATTCAACGTGAAAATTTATATTTCTGCCTGCATTTTTCAATAGTAGAAAATAACTGAGATTTTTATTACTCTGCTACATTCAGAATTCACTTCGGAGCTGTAATTGGCGGACTCGAGAACCAATCATTCTTGGAACTGTAACTCAAAGTAGCCGCTCACCGAAATGGCTTTATTTTTCATCAAGATGAAAGGATGATGAAGGAACATTCACTGATGCTGACCCCCATTCTTCTAATTCCCTTCGCATAGTTGCAACATGCTATGATAAGTTGCAAAGTGAACTTCTATAGAATGACGTAATCATTTGTGAGAGATTTGTCGTTAGCCGTTTTAAGTAGTTCATCGCCATTTCAAATAACGCTCGACTCAAAAAGCGCTTTTCGATTCGGTCAAAATTCGACCTTCGATTGGAATAGTTTTAAAAAAGTGTTCTATGAATGGTGACTTTTCATGAACAGCAAGGAAAAGAAAATTGGACTTAAATCATTATTTTAGTCTGTTATGCTCCTAAACAGTTTTTTTAGCTTAAATTGGAATAGTAATGTGAATGCCTTTCTGTACGAGGTTTCATTATTTCTGTAACATATTCTTCGGGATATCGTATTACTCGAAAGATGATTTTAGAGCCGTGCTGACAGATTTCGACTCTTAGGAAAAGCAAGGCCCGATTTGCAAAACTGAAGGCGCGAAATAAATTTTATTTTACAGTGCATTAGACGCAATGGATGTACATTGTATCTCATATTGCTGCGTGCGTACGGGTTCGTAATGAACTGAATGCATACAGGTCCGACGATAGGTTGAAAAAATTTACTTTATCAAAACAAACATTTCAGAGTTCTGGAACTTTCCACAGAAATACTCGTACAGGTGTTGACAGTATCGCAGAATACAATCAGTTGTTGCACTTCAAACTACTATGAGCGTTAAACACAATGCAGTCTTTCAAAGCGCATCTAAAATGCGAAGCCTTCACGCATGCACCGATGTCGCTCTGCAATGACAACTCACAACTCAGAAACTGATATCCTCTCCGGTCTTGGACAGTTTTCACCCGGCCGCCGAGATATTTCTAATACTTTCTCTTCTGGAAATTACTGGAAGGCATATGAGAGCCGAATACGATTGCAGGTACACAGAGCATCAATTTCAGTTATTCAATTATCATATCCATTACAGTTATACAGGGATCGGACCAAAGTATCGCCAAAAGCATCTTCAGCTTCGCGATATCTCGCCTTTCAATCAATATTAAATAGACGTGCCCCTGTATTCTTATTTTTCCGGCAGATCATCCTTTCTCTGAGCTTTTCATGTTACATTAAACAGAAAAACGCAACAATTTCGCATATAATTTCAGTAAAATTATCTATCTATATATAAAATTCGTAAATATATAAAGAATGTCCTATAACGGACTTATAATATAATTTAATATATTTCATCCAAAGTTATTTAAACAATAAATTAATCTTTTTTATGCGTTTACTTTCCTGGTTTCAGTAGGGAATGTGTTACATAAAATATAAACTTATACGTTTATATGTGTAAACTTATACGTTTACACGTTTTAATCCATGGCCTTATTTTTTCTGAATGAACCTGAAAAAAAAAAAAGGTAAGAAGAGCCTAAAGAATTGTTACTAATTTTACTACAACCCTTAAATTGTGCAGATGGGACAAAATTAATGCAGTTAAATTGTTTATCAATTAAGCATTCAAATATGTGAATAAAATGTAGAATTGAAAATTTCGGCTTTCTTCGATCGTGGATTTCTGAGAGCTCTGCTTCTTATTTTTGTATTTCTTCTTGTTTTAGATTTTAAAACCTAGAATTGAAAAACGACATAAAATATTAAATTTTTAATTGCTATAAGAGTGTTCGGAAGCACTCTCCCACTCACCTTGAAGGAGGAGGCTCTGCGCGCATGTTCCGGCTCCTTTAGGCAAGTTGGTAATAGGAAAGAATGGCATGCCAAGTTAAACCGATCACCAAGGAAAATACGTAAATTACATCAGTGTACACTATTTACCTCGCACCCGCCTAAAGAAAGTCTCAAAATTTAGTGTTTATGAAAATAATATAGATTGCAATACATTGTGTGAATATTCTTAATGAAAGCCCAAAAGCACCAACAAGAAAAGTTGGAATACAGAATGCATACAAATCCTATCCGGCTAATGATCCTAAAGTTACAGTTTTAAGTGTTCGCTTTGGCTACTGTACAACTGTTCTAAAGTTATCAAAACGTCATATTCTCCGAACTTAAATCCTATGGAACACGAACTAAGTGAGTTAAAAAAAAAAAAAGAAATGTGATACTTTTTCGGATACTTAAAGAATACTTAAAAAAGAAAAAAGAAATGTGGAAAAAAAAAAAAAAAGAAATGTGATACGTTTTCGGATACTTAAAGAATTTCTTACGTAGGAATGGAATAAATGAAATTACCCGAATATATTAGCGGAATTCATGCCAAAGCCAAGTGCAATTTTAGCTAAAGGATATCCAACGAAATATTGAATGTCTCGTTAGTTTCACGTTTTTATTAATTATACACTGTTTGCATAAAGTGTCCAAATATTGGGTGGGTGCATTAGTCCGTGCCGTTCTCCACTGGGTTGGCAAAACTGGATTGTGAAACTTTCATTTTTTTTGTTCTTTGTTTCTCTTCAATTTGGAGTTTGATTGTTGCAAATAGGATCTTGTTTGTAGTTAACAGCCCATTTTGACCATTTTTAAAGCTACAGCGTGGAGTGTCAAGTAGAAAAAAATAAATACTTCCGACAGATTTTATCATCGAATTTAATTGAGAATCGTGTGCTGCAAAAACCACGAGAAGAATTTGTGGTGTGTACGGGAATGAAGCCTTGCTGACAGACTGCACGGTAATGGTTTGTCTCGTTTTCGAGAAGCAAAATTCGACTTGTCTGATAAACCACCTTCTGGAAAATTTTGATTCAAATCGCCTAAATCAGTTGGTTCGTGGTAATCCTAGCCAAACAACGGAACTGGCGGCAATTATGGAATGCTATCCCACAACCAGTAGGAAGCGATACCAGCAAACATCAACCCACCGCAATGCAACCCAGCTATAACGACCCAATGCCAAAACCAATGAAGAACGGCACGGACTTACGCATTCACCTTCCGTTCTACTAAACAGATGAGCGAAATTTAATTTGTGCTGTTCATCTCTCGAAAGCGCAATTTAGGATATACATTAGATCTATATATAGCATTCTTCTAACGTAAGTATTTTGACAAAAAATCGAACTTTTCCTGAAACGACATAACGAATTTTTTTTTTTTCCCCAAAAACAAGCCAAATTCATTTTGCTGATATTTAGATATTATTATATTTGCAAATAAAACAGAAACACACAATTGTCTGAAAACAAATGCGAGCCATTGTAAAACTCCGAAGTGTATCGCTCTGTCTCGGAAAGGAATTTCTTTTTATTTAATTCATTCTGATCGTAACTGATATTTGGATTTTTCATTCAAAGTTTTCAATTAAGTAAGGAAAGTATAGCAAGAAATTGAAGCTATTGAAATCAGTTTGCAATTTCTTCGGATGCTCTGTCCACTGTAAAAACAATTCTCTTCTCAATTCAGTTTCGTAAAACGCAGTTCAGCATTCTTCACCTCAGGAAAAAAAACTAGCACGTCGATAAGTTTGCCGAATACTAGTAGTTCGACCTGGGATAAAATTCCAAAGAAAGTGGTTGGAAAGATCTTTAGTGATTTTCTTTAAATATAACATAGGCTGCGTAAAACGTAGCATTCATGCATCTATGACTTGAAAATGAGTCAGTTCTCAGTTTATAAGCCACCTAGTTGAAGCTTTATTTCTCCACGAAGACGTTTTCCCTCTTCCGTAAACAGACAACCATAGCGAGCTTTTCTATAATTCAGTAAATCCCAATTTTTTCTATCCCTCGGATTTATATGTTAAACACTTGAATTCCTAGGTGTTGTTTCACATGAAAAATACCGTCCGAGGCGGACCCCCCTGTTAAGTTGTGTTGCCTATTCATACGGCTGATTTTACACGAACTTCAAAACGATGGAAAGAGATGGCTTCTAGATTTCCAAAATTCCAAAAAGGATAAAAAATAAATAACTGCGTAAAGCTGAAAAATCTCAGAATAAGGAAATTACATATAGCAGCTGTCTATTGTATTTTCTCCCAAGACTGGCATTTTATGAAAATTATTATCAGTTACCTTTCTTACCGACTTCTACTCTAGTCCTAACAACGAAAGAGAGATGTTTCTTACCAAGACACATCCAAACATAGAATAGCCATGGATGAATCGGCAGGCTTATTCATCTCATTAATATGACGAACAGCATTTATTTAATTTTTAGTGTATAGGATAAAGATTATCCAAATTATTTGTTCTTAATAATTAAAATTTATTATAATAGCTTTGAGTTATTAAAAACAAATATAACGTTTCTTAACTTAATTACTGAACTTCAATATAAAAGTATATTACTTTTAATTAGCTGTATACTAAAACTGTAAGTATGCTAGTGGTAATATATGCTAAAAAATTGCTTTCGAAGAGGGTAACAATAAGGGAATTTGCAGAGCATGAGGTAATATTGAACGAAGCGTACGCTTCTTCATTCTTTTTGATAAAATTATTCTAACCCTAAAACTCTGCTATTAATTCGCACAAGGTTAGAATATAACTAATTCCACCCCTTTCGCTCCAAAAGAAAGCCTTCAAGATAACAATAAAAAACTTCAAAGGTCGAATATCCCCTTCCTCAGTTTTATCCTCTTTCTCCAGGTTTAAAAAAAAAAGTCCAACAAATAGGTAATTTCGGTGGAGAAGAACAGATTGAGAGATTTTCCGGTAACCCTGCGACCTTGGCGTGGAGATGGGCGGCGATTTCGTGCACCGGCGGCAACCCGGGGCTACGAGTCAGGTAGGTACCCCGTCATCAGCAGCCGTCACGGAGTCTTGATGTCTCAATCTGCGGCGTTCGCTCGCCCCGGGCCACGAACAGACTTAACTTCGACCGAAGATGTTTTCGGGTTCGGGGAAGGGAAAGTTTTGGGGGATTTTCTTGACAGTACCGATGTTTGGACTTCGCACACCTTCAAGAAAATGAAGTCATTCTTCAGAAGAACGAAATCACATCATTCTGGTTTATTTATTTGTTTATTCCCTCAGTTTGTTAAAAATATAAATGAAGCCTCTCTAAAGTGACTGCAGACGATTTTGAGGTTTGGAAAAGGTATTGATAATTATATCTAATTTAAATTTAAACATTGTCTACTGGAGTAGTTTAGGGGCCGGTCCACCTCGGAGGGCATATTTTGGAATCGGTCCTTTTTCCGTGAAACTTTATTTTATTATGTCATCGAATTAGGTGAAGAATAACGAACTTCTGACTTGCCATATGGAATCAAACTGAGAAGAAAAGTAATTTTTACATTAGAATTATTCAAAGAAATCACTGCGAGATTTTAACTTCCCTATAATCTTGTTGTACCTTCTTTACTCCATCGAAACTTTTGAATGGGAAATACAAATACCTGCTAAGTGAGGATCAAGAGAACATTAATAACGAAGAATTTCTCGTTAGGAGAAAAATATCCGAGTTTTATTCCCATTATTGCTACAGAAAACGAAACAGAGACACTAAAGGACGGCCCTTTTGAACTTCTGCAGTTTTTTCTAACATAAAAACTTCAGAATAAAGTTCCAAATATTATTGTATTGCAGCGAACTTTGCTCATAATTTGCTTCCTCACAATTTTGTTTAACTGCTGTAAGTGCTTGAGAAAAATTTTCTAAATAAAAAATCATTTAAGGCCTACGAATGTGCATTTAAGAAATCTTTCTATATTGTGTGCATAAGAGCAACTAGAGCGATGAAATAGACCTCTATAGCATTATTTTTCTCTTATCTATTTATTTTTGACTAATAGTTAATTTTGAATTAAAGCCACTTTTCTGTCGCTCTCCTTTTCACCCACGCTTTTCATGCAGATTGTAAACGACATAGCGCGCGTTTATTCAGCTTGAGGGAGAAACAAGTGTTATTCAAGCTAAGGTTTCGCAAGTTGCTTTTAGAGCGTGTTATGCCTACATCAGGCCACGTTGTACCGAGACTTATTAGCGATTTGATGCTGTGGCGTTGAGTACTTCTAGCCACTGGGCTTGTTCGCCGATTTTCTACAAACCAGAGCGTGCGTTACTTTATCCTGTGAACCGCTAGGCTAATCTAGTACATTTGATTTTATTTGATGATATACACAAAATTAATTATTTTAGATCGCCGTGTTCTTATCTAAAATCGAAACAAAAAATTAAACCGCACCAAAATTAGAAGACATACGCGGACTCTAAAATACGCCAAGCAAAAAATGCGTGCAACCTCGCGATGAATCAATAAGAAACAAAAAATAAAACACCGGAAATCGAATCCAGATGCGGTGCCGTTGCTCTGTCTATTATGTTCAGTAATAACATCGTACGTCACTGAGCAGAGAGTTTTGTTTTTGATAGCGGTACAAGCAACCAATTAATAAATGTTAAGATATATTTCGCGGAGTTTGAACCCATAAATCCTTCAGACATCATAATTGCGAATGGCAAAATCTTTAATCTACGGGGATAGGAACTGTGCGTTTTAAAACATTAACCTTTAAACTAAACAAAAAATAACTGAAGTTCTTTTATCGGAAGTTTTATGCGTTTCTGGATCGGAAACAAATTTAATTTCAATTAAGAAAACAGCGGGAAAAGGGACTGTCTGTTCTGTTTGAAGGAAATAAATGTAGGATCGTGAAAGGATATCAGATTATTCTAGAATGTCGTGCAGCTAACAGTCTGAACCAAATTAAACCAATCGACAGGAATAATGAATCATCAGTTCACGCAGCATTTCAGTGCAAAAATGAAAACTGTATTCAACTTCGGCATAGACGCCTTGCTCACAGAAACGACGTCGCAATCGAACAACTTGTAAACAAAGAACTCGCTGAAGGAATCAAACTAGATAATTGCAAACATGATACCAAATGCATTCAGTGCGTAAAATGTAAACTGACTGATTTTCCGTATCTCAAAGAATAGAAATTCAGAGCATCCAAACCACTTGAATTCGATCACACTGGCGTTTTAAGACCAGTACAAATATCGTCTGTCAGTGGTTGCCTATACTTCATAACTTTTATTCATGATTACAATAGCTTTACGATGATTTACCTAATGAAAAGGAAAATGAAGTAATTTCTAAACTTAAACAATTCATTGCTCATACAAACAATAAATTCGGAAGAAAAGTGAAAACGCTAAGGAGTGGTAACGGAGGTGAATACACAATGAAGGAACTTGAAAAATATCTCATAAAACATGGTAGAAATCGCCGGCTAACTGTCCAGCACAAAATGGAGTCAGTGAAGGCAAAAACAGATCTTTAATAGAAAATCTCTTTTTAATCATGCACGAGAACATTCTGGCAATTTTTATTTTCTCGAGGTTTCTGGAAAGCCAAAGAGTACAATTACGAGATATCTGTTTATTAAATGTTAAATGCACGGGCTCCTATATTTTTACTTTTTTGGCGTAGCTTTCTGTTAAAACTCGTCACGGGCCGCATTACACGGGGAAATGAAACAATTTTAATTACAATTCTACTAAAAATAGCAAACTAAATACAAAATCCGTAACAATATATATAATATATATTTCTATCATGTATAATTTTCTTTAAAAAGTTAAAACTTGAACGATAGCATTTTATGGTTTTGAAAAAACTGCGCATCTAGCTGCTAATTTTATTATACTATTATTAACAAGTAAGAATGCAAAAGCTATAGCACACCCGAAACCCTCTGAATCCTATTCGAAGAAGCACGTTAGTGCCAAAGTTACATATTAAACACAATTAAAACTTCAAAATTCACAATAAAATATAACTCAATAAATTCACAATAAAATATAACTCAAAAATATATGCCATTAAAATTGTAATTTTTTGGCAAAATGGGAAAAAGCAGAAGTTGTGAGAAAAACAAGGTACATTATGAACAAAATGGCAATATTTCATTGAGAGGTGCATAGCGGTCTCGTCAGGGGAAAGGCACTCTGCTACTTCCATTGAAATATTACCTCCACGCGTTTCAACTAACGACCAATTGAGACAAAAACGCGTAAAATAATTGACTGAACTGAAAAATATATTAAATCGTTCAATACAAATCGAAATCGTCTCGATTGGGCGCCCTTTTTCCCTACGCGTGGAAGAAAAGAAACATAATACTATAACTAAACGATTTTTAAATTAGAAAATATATAGAGCAATTAGGTAACAAATATTGTTAAAACGCCTCATGACTTCTAAAAAAGTTATTTAAAATGTAATGAAAACTAAATTTAAAATAGTATTTGAGAAGATATGAAACCATAAAACGTTAATTGTAATTTATAGTTAATTTCTGAAACACTATTAGTCCTATCTCACAACAGAAAAATCATAAAATGGGGGCTCTCTTGCTCAAAGTAAAAAAAGCTGTTAAATTTGAAGAAAATAAAGCTGTAAATTAAATAGGATGTTATTTTAACATTAAAACTGTCGTATGTACACAGTTATGTACTTAATCAGGAGATTTAATACGAGGCATTCCTTGAAATGCAAACAAACAGTCTCGCTTCTTAAATTCCAAATCCTTACAATTATTTCTTTATCATAACTTTAGTTATAGAAGGAGTTTTTACATAAGCTTATTTTAGGCAAACTTTGTAAGAAAAAAATTTTAATCTAAAAACATAATAAATAAATGAATAAATAAATAATTTCGATTTTATGATCGATTTAAAGGTACTTGACCCCTCAGATAAGTCTTACAAGCATTTGTAATTTCCCTTCACACTGTACTCGACCTAAAAATCAAGAATTTTGTTCTTCTTGGGAGGGATGGTTAATCAAATTCTTTTTTTTTTAATCATTATCAGAGCCTGATTTCCACAGGGGCAGATGAAGCACTTGGCCTCGGCCTCCACTTTCAACGGGGCTTCCAAAGCCTTCAATAATATATGCAAAACATAGCTACGAATTTTATACAGATATAAATAATTTTAGTAAAATAATATGTCAAACTGTAGTTTTTTTTTAGCCCCAAAGGAGCGTTAGCTCAAAAGGGCTATTAATTTTGTTTCGGCATTTTGCGTCGATTCACTCTAAATGTCCGTATCACTTTTCAAACTGTTGCCATTAAATATTATCGCCCTGTGTTATATTTAAAATAGGCCCGGTAGCGCAGTGCCTAGCGCATAGCACAGCAGTACCACAGATCCGAAGCTCGATCCCTGGGCTGGGCAAGGTTGACTCAGCCAAAGAACGTATTCTTTGACTCAGCCTTTCATCCCTTGAGTAGGTCGATAAAATACGTATTAAGTCCGCTTAGAGACTAAACCCGGGGGAAGGGGGCTCCTGCGATAAGCTTACCACTTGTCCGGGGCATATGTTCACGCACCCGGGGCCCGAAGTCTAGAAAGCAGATATCAGGGCACTGCCGACCTTGGCTCTCGAAGAGCTGTTGCGCCCCTGAGTTTAGTTTTTAGTTTAGAGTTAGTCATATTTAAAGAAAGTAAATAATGAAGAATCTGCATAAATGTATGTATGTATGTTTTTCGCATAGTGATAAAACAACGGTACCTAGAGCCATCAAATTTTGAATAACGTAATTCTCCTCCGAATATGGGCATCTGGAAGCCGGAATTTGTAATTTATTTTATTATCTATTTCATATTTTGTTACATTTTAGCAAATTTTTTATTAAGATATTCAACTATTTCATAGCGAGCAATGGCAACACTGTACGGAAAATAACATTTTTATCTCCAGCACGGAAATTATTGAGAAATACAAAATTAGAAAATACCAGTTTTTAATTTTAAATTTTGTGTTATTAAATTGTGATTTACAATGATGGAAATTATGTAACATTTTTAAACAATTCCAAAATTAATTAAAATAGTCAGGGCACATTCCACAGAATGACTCATGAAAAGAAATTATTTTGCTACATTTGGAAAAAATGAAGTTTTTAATTCTCCATTTCGTGGATATTGAATAAATAAACAACTTAACTGCATTGACTAAGTCTACATAATTAAATGAATTTTGCTGTAAAATCAATAAAAAATCTTTAGGCCTTTACACTTTTTCAGTTTCTTTCAAGAAAAACAAACAAAATACTCTTACATATTCTTAGTTTTTCCCCAGTTTTAAAGCAAATGTGCAGCTTTTAGGCATCTTTTGATATCATTCGTTGTCTCCAAAATCATGGCATTTTCAATCTTCCTGAATGTAAAATGTATATATATATATTGTTGTGTGCGTTCGGGTTCGTAATACATTGAATGTATTCAAAATCAATGATAGCTTAATAAAAGTTATTTTACCAAAAGAAACGCTTCACAGTTCTGGAACTTTCTACAAAAAATTGTCGTAAACCTCTTCAGAGTATCACAGAGTACAATCCATAATTACTCTTCAAACTACTGAGAACGTTAAACACAACGTAATGCAAAGCGCATCTAAAAGGAGAAGCTCTCTCGGGTATCTCAATGCTCCGAATTCAGCTCTGAACTAATAACAACCGAGAGCAGATGCTCTTTCCGTTCTTATATAGTAGTTTTTCACTCAGCTGCCAAGAAATCTCTAGTAAATTCCATTTCCCGCGATTACTGGAAGGCATATGCGCTAAACGTTCCGTCAAAGGACCGAACACGGTTATAGTTGCATATATAGATTAATTACAATTATTCGATTTCAATACCCATTACAGATATACAGGGACCGGACCCAAATGTCTTCTAATTTGGCGAATTGTGGCGATTTCTCACAAAATTTGGCGTCAAAAATGAGTTGCCAAAACCATCACCAGTATGGCGATATCTCACCAATTTAACGAGAAGCCATTTACTCAATGTTATACAGACTTGCCCCTGTATTCTCTTTTTTTCCGACACTACATCGTCTCCTTAGATTTTCATGTTACATGTTAGGAAGCCGTATTTACAACTAAGGAAAATCAGTGCAATATTAAAACAATAAATAACAAATCAAACACTAAGTCAACAAATAAATGCATAAATTTATATACAATAGGACCAAATATCTATACAATAGGACTATACCAGGGTCTTATTCTACTATTTACATTATATATACTATGAGGACTAAGTACTATGGCCACAGTAAGGGACTAACCCCGTCGTAATGAACGACTTAGAATCTGATGTCTAAGAATCCGAACTCCGACGTCATTCAGCCTGTTTAGGACTGTGTAAGGACTGTCCCAAGGTGACTTAGTTTAAAAGAAAGTCCTTTCCGTCTATCGGATGCCGTATCCATAGATTGTTACCTTCATTGAATCGAAGGTCCTGTAGCTGTTGTGTCGTATCGGGTGATCTTCTCCATCTCAAAACTCACTCGATGTCGTGGAAAAGTAGGCATCACTTCAAACTGTGCCTAGAGATGTTCGATGTACAGCCGACATTAATTACAGCCGAGGTAAAATTTCTTCCTTGTTCGATCGAACCGGAAAAACCAGTTTTCGGCAAAATTTTCTCGGGAACTAATAGTCCGATTTAGATGCGTCCGATTTTTGCACCGTTAGATTCCTTTCCAGGCGAAACTTTTCATTTAAAGAAATTTTTCGGATCGAAAAATTTTTTCCGGAAAAATCATTTTTCGGCCAAACTTTTTATGAGATTTTTCTTGATAAAAATCTCTCATTTTTAAAAAATTGATAAAAAATAAAAAAATCAGAGGTTATTAAAAAAACGAATTTTCTAAAATGTTTGTCTGAAGACGCTCTATCATTAAAAAAAATTTGTCTCGCTCAATGAGGTCCGGAGACGCATATATTGGTTCTACTAACATGGTGCAACTGAAGAGGCACG
This sequence comes from Stegodyphus mimosarum, assembly GCA_000611955.2. NCBI lineage: Eukaryota > Metazoa > Arthropoda > Arachnida > Araneae > Eresidae > Stegodyphus > Stegodyphus mimosarum. Next base: position 1,151,314 of record KK114248.1, on the reverse strand, counting down.
CTGAACCTGGAAATTCAGTGCTGTATCATTTCCTCTGCTACCGTAACAGCCTCCAGATCAAGGATAGGATATACTTCAGGCCACTTTGTGAAGTAATCAATGACAAAGAGGATGTAATAATTGTCATCAGTTCGCGGTAGAGGTCCCAGGATGCGATACGTTCAAAAGCCGCTCGTACATTCTAACGTCGCAGCTTCCCTCAAGTGCGTTTTTTCGGTCCTTTCCGACCCTCACAAGCATTGCAAGATTTTCACCACTTTGGCACGTCAGTCCTTGCATTACTTCAATATAACACTCTCGAACTATATGCAAAGTCTTCATTCTTACAAAGTAGCCTCTTGTTGGACTGCTATGTAATTGTTCGGAATCCGGTATCTTGGAAGTATCATCTAACGTCGGAGTGTCTTTCTGTCATCCGATTTGAATTTTCGGTATAAAACGCCGTCTCGAATATGAAGTTATTGTCTGTTCTCACGAATATAGATTGATATATCTTGCCAGGTAGGTTTTCTATTTGAAGAGTTCATTAAGCCACTTTAGGCTTTAATATCGCTGTCTTCCAACTGGTCTTTACTGACTTCTTCGTCACTCCATGGCTCTGGGTCAGACAACGTTGAATTCGTAACTTGACGTACGACCAGATTAAGCTGCTCGTATTTCTCTTCTACCTTGGAACAATATCGGCAGCTTTCTGGGGGGGGGCGGGTCTTCAAGACAGGGCGTCAGCGTTTCGATGTGATGATCCCTTACGATGACGGATAGTTATGTCATATTCCTGGAGTCTCTGTGTCCATCTGGTTATTTAGCCTTCGAGATTCTTGAAATTGAAAAACCAGGTCATCGAAATATGATCTGTACGGAGCAGGAATTTTCTTCCGTACAGAAAATGATGGAAATGCTCTACGGCTTTAACTATGGCGAGCAATTCTTTCCTTGTAAAACAGTAATTCCTTTACGGTTTAGATAGACTCCAGTACTCCACGAAATTTTGTTGAGCGTTTAATTCTTGGGACGAAACAACATAGACACGATCATTGCTTGCATCCGTGTCGACAACAAATGGTTTGTCGAGCTCATGATACGTCAGAATTCGAGAAGATGCTAAAGCATCCTTCAGTTTGTTAAACATCTTCACAATATTTTGTCCACAACAACTTTTGCTTACTCTCTGTCCCTTGTGAAGTTAGTCTAGAGATGGAAGAAAAGTCCTTCACAAATCTCCTACAGTAAGTGCAAAGCGCCAAAAAACTTCTCAACTGATGGACATTTTTGAAGCGTCATTGTTGACACTTCACCTGGATGCGTACAAACACCTTCGATGGATATTATATGTCCAAGGTATGTCATTTTCTGTCTAAACAATTTACATTTGGCGGGACTTGATTTTACATTGGCTTCTCTTCAATTTCTGAAGTACCTTCCTAATACAGAGTGGATATAATTAACGTTCCACTCTGAACTGGTCATAAAAGGAAAACTATTGGAGTAAATATTATCAAACTTGGTAGTTTGTCATCGAATTTTCTTTACTTCCCGATCAACTATCGAGCTCAAATTTTATGCACACACTGTTTGTGGATTACGTTAGTCGCGAATAGGATATTGGTCTCAAAACAGCATTTTGCGTTGAATCATTATTAACGACGTATCACGTTTGAAATGGTTGGCATCAAAGATTGTTACACTGTATTAAATATAAAGAAATTAAGTAATAAAGAAACTGCATGAATGGATGCATGTTTCTCGCAATATGTATAAACAACGGTACCTACAATCCAATTTTGAATAACTTAGTCCTCCACTCGAACACGGGCACATGGCAGCCCGAATTTCGAATTCCGAATTTGTTTTATTATCTATATCATATTTTGTGAAACTTTGAGGAACTTCTAATTAGCAAACTCAACGATTTCAAAGCGAGCAGAAGCTACGCTGTACGATATAAAATACTTTTATCTCCAGATAGCGAGGCTTCTGTCGGAAGTTCTAAAGATGTGTTGTTTTTAAATATTTTATGATTTTGCTGTTGAATCGAGTTTTATGTGGCGTAAGCGCCAAGAACTTGATATTTAACAGATAAAGTAAACATACAAAACATTAATAAAAAGAAAAAGAAAAAAAAAGGTTTTATAGCAAATGCACAGAATATATTTATAATTGCAAAAGAGAAACTTGTTGAATAATAATATTTTGAAAGCTGTCCCAATAACCCTCTAAAATAAGAAAGCAAACAGCATTAACTCGTTAGCGTCCAACTCTGCAAATCATAAAGTCTTTAATTTAATTGCCCTACGTCCCTTTTGGGCTTAAAAAAAATGTTATAGTTAAAAGGAACAAAACTGTTTCGTCGGCAAACACATTTTTTTTGGCTTTAAAAATGCAATAACTATTTCTATATTTCATTAAACTAATGTATTTCCTTTCATGAAAGTTCGTTAGAAATATTAAAACCCTTTTTCCAATTAAAACAAAATAAACTTCGAATACATGAAGTAGATTCTCGCCAGCTTACGATCGAAGATTGAATCAAAATTCTACCTCTTACATTATCGATGTCAGTGTGAAAAACAAAAAATATTTTAGCAACGTTTATCGATAAACGATAATCCATATTTTGTTTCAAAGTTCTTCCCAGTAGTATTAGATATGAGTATGCTATGTAAACAGCAAAATTAAACCTGAAATGAAAACGAAAACTATCATTAATTTTTGAACTACTTTGAACAGAAGCCTACTTCTTTCCACGTTCCTTTAAGCATATTTGGTTTTCAGGCTCTTGGCTAGTATAAAGCAATAACTTTGGTCAAATTTTTTTTTTTTTTTTTTTTTTTTACGTTTTCAGTATTTCACATGTAAAAATGCAAAATAAGGTTTTTTCAGTGTGGAAGAGTTGTAATACGTCGTATGGACTCTTTTTCGGAATTCTACGTTTCATAGGCTTGTTGAAAGAATCCGATTTCAAAAGGAAGACTCAAGCATCGGCCTTTCTTTTTGGCTCGTGCTTCTGCATTATTCTTTTGGATGTTGCTATACGTGTCGGCATACATTTAATAAACGGTCTTGCTGGATGGCAAACCAGGATCCCCTATTTCATCATCTGCATTTTAAATTTCATCATTTACTTGAATCTGCGTTGCAAAAGACAACAGCTATCTGATTTATTGAATACCTATTCCGGAATTACAAGGTTATTTGAGAAAAGAACTATTACAGGCTTTGTGTGCATAATTTTTACGAGTTTTGTTGTAGAATTCCTGGTGTATTTTATAACAACAGATGATAACAAATTTTACACTGGTGGCGTCATTGTTGGAAGTAAAGAAGTGAGAAGACTTTTTTCAATTCTCAGACAATTTCTGACTTTCCTGTTATACCCAACTTTTACTAACATAGTAGCCGTTCTGTTTTGTATAGTTTGCTACCGTGGTGCAACATCGATCAATAAACTTTCTGCAGAGTTGGAGGTGCGAGAATTTACAGAATTTTCTCCTGAAAAACAAATTCAGTTTCTCAGGGCACGTAGCATCTGCATCCAAAATCTGAAGAAGATTCAAAACATGTTTCTTAATGTAGGATTCTTTCTTTTTGTTTTGAATTCCGCTTCTTGCTTTAATATACTTGCGGTTTACCTAATGAACACCGGTGAAAAGCTGACAGTATCCTTAATCGTGGAAGATGTCATTGCTTTCGGGAGCTCTTCGATATCCTTGGCAATGATGTACGTATGTGCTGGACAAATTCCTAATGAACTAGACAGACTCAAAGAAATCTTTGAAGAAAAGTGCGACGACAGAATGTACAGCGGTTTAAAAAATGCTCCCCAAGGAAGAGAAGTTCTTCGCAGACCAAATTTCGTTATATCGAGCTGGGGTATGATAGAGTTTAGAAGAAATTCTCTTTTAAGTGTTGCGGGTGCGATACTCACTTATAGTCTCCTCTTTATAAACTTGAAGTTAAATGATAATATGGTAACATAAAATTATGTTTTTCTCCTTTTCTTTTAGTCTCAAGTGAGGTAAAGGGTATGTTCTTATTTACAGTATAAGAGTATTAAATCAGCATTCAATATTCTTTTTAGAGATTTTTTTAAATTCTTTAAAAGTTCTTATGAATTAATTAGTAAGTCCATATCAATTCCAAAATTTCGCATACAGTGAAATCAATTTATTTCTAAATTTAACATGTTTTACAAAAGTTAATATTTAATTATTCATTTAAAAATTTATGAAATCGCAGTTATATTTCGCAGTTAAGCAACGATGAGAAAAATGACAATTTTTTTTCCCAAAAAGCTATAATTTTAATTAAATTGTATTGAAAACTTAAGACATAAAAATTCTTATTTCTGTATTAGGAGTCATTTCTTTTCATTCACAGATGTTTTAAAAGTCACGTGAAAATAATTGAAATTCCAGCTTCTTTTTAAAAAAATCGAAATTTGAATTATTTAGAACGGTGGAAATGACATATGAATGTTTTAATTATTCGATACTTAATATAGTAAAGAATTATAGATATCTTCCATCCATTTTCAGGAAAGATTCTAGTTTCTTTACTGTCAACGATAGGTTATACGATTTATAATTTATAGCATTGTTATTAATCAAGAGCTGAATGTGAAATGCGCATCTTTTAACTTCAGCTAGAATGAATATGTTAATAAGCTTTGAGACTCTAAAAGTAACGATAATACTTGTTGAAAAAATTATTCCACATTGGGAAAAGGAGAAAAATTTTCATTTTCCTGCTCTAACGTTAATTCTTTGTGTATTTTCCGACTTTGTTTTGACGTTTACTTCACAGATCTGGCTATAATTCCAATTTAAATAATACGTTGTTGTGTGAAAATCCATCTGTATAATTAAAAGTAATTCGACTTCCATGTATCTTTTTAAGAAATTAAGAAAGTGAAGCCTGTGTTGAGTTTCAATATAGTAATGGTTACAGGCTTTGCTGTATATGGTGACATCATGTTAAGAATACGTGTAATGTTTTCACGTGGCGAAAATCACGTTTTAGCGTATGTTTAGTGGTTTAAGGTAGCACGTGTAAAAAAAAAATCCAAGAAATTTCTGTAAAGTGCTTTAGTGAGTTAACAGATTATTAAATCTGTGTTAGTAATCTAGATGAATCCTTCTGCTGAATAAAAGAGAGTATTCTCAGTATATTCGCATAAATGTCTGTAGCATAAAGTAATAAGAAATTAAATATATTTTTTTGGTATGTATTTCAACTAAACTGGGTGTAAATGTGTATGTAATCAGAATAAAAGTTAAACATAAGGAGAAACGTGTAATAAAAGTAGAAAGTATAAAATTTACATTTGCTGGAAATAATTTGGTGAATACTTTAAATAAATTCAGATGTGTCAGATATAGTTTGGCGAAATGTTTGAATAAAGTGTGTAAAAGAGAATCTGTGGTGTTTTGTGTAGTGTTTGAAGAAGTCAGTATAATACATTTATCAGGACTTAGTGTTCTGTGCATCATTTTTGGAAACATAAATACAGTCTGTAATCGGGTTCTTATCCTCAAGTTCTAAGTCCTGAACTGGAACAGGGAGCGGAAGGTACGCTATGTTCTGATGTAACTGCTGGGCTGGATAATAACTGCACGTGAAGGGATTTGAAATCCTCTTTTATTAAATCACTATTAATTTACAAACTTCCCAATTCGGGAGAGATACAGAAAGTAAAAGACCACACTTGGGTCGAACTTAACAATCAAATAAATTTAAATACTAAACCTAAAATAGAAATTAACTCAAACTTTGCTTCGCAGAGCAATTCGCGGAGATTGGCCTCTACCGAAAAGGGTGCGTAGCAAGATATACTAAATACTAACGCACTTTAATTTGTTTTACAATGCAATCACGTAGTAAGCACTATGGCTTATAAATTTAAACTGCTAGCTGGTCAGGCGAACGTTGAGCGGCGTGACCGTGATCTGAGGCTAAGCTCTCACACACCGAGAGGTTTCTACCTCTGGCTTAAATAGTGCTTGGCTGAACTTCAAAAATTAGCATAAGCTAAAAACGCGCGCTTCTTCTGACAGGAAGTTGAAGCAGAGAGGAGATAGAAAAGATTTAAATTAAAATAAACTTGGTTAGTTTAACTAAAACCTTACAAACTTCCCGCCAGAATTGCGATAGTTAAACTACTTTGGTCCAAACGGACCATGTTGAAACTCGCAATTCTAAATAGTCGAAAATTTCACTGTTCTAAACTTAGGCCAACTCTTACAAGGCAATATATGTTTGTGTAAAATACAGACGAAATTTTCTGGAACAACAATCTTCAACATTTTTTTTTTCAAGTCTTATTCTTCAAACAGTCTTACTCCTTCCAGCAAAATCTGGAAGGAAAACAACTTTAGTATGACATAATAACAGAATAATTCTAAGTGGTACAAATCCTTATTTTTTTTTTTTTGTGTAATTTTGCACACACACATTATCATTCAAGCACAATTAAATTCTTCCCCCGTATGCTCTCTCACCGGTGTTGGATGTAAAGCAAACCGCCATTGCGGGTTTTTATGTGTTCGGGGGTGTTCAACTCTTCCACCTACAATCGACTAACATTAGTTAGAACTTGACATACGAGACCTGAAAAAAACGCCCTATAACCAGCTAATCCTAAGGTTCTCACTAGCTTTATGTCTAACACTTTAAGTGTATTTGGTGGAGAGCCTAATTAACACTTGCATTCTAAAATAGTCAATCTTTAACTTTTCATGCATACAAATTCGCAGTTTGCACACAACATTCACATTAATATTGCACTTAACGTGCATTGCTAGCATAATATTATTTGTTACATTTCATAACACATTAACAATTTCATAGCAATCCTGAAATGCAAATAGAGGTTAAATTTCTAAGCTTACAGAAATATAGGTTAAATTTCTAAGCTTACAGCAAGTGCTTCCTATTCCTTTCTCAAGGTACTTTCTTGAAATATCAAATTACATTGAATTAATAGTCTACAGACTAAATCGTGTTTTTCAATTTTCCGAATTTTCATTCTAGACATTTTACAAGTCTTTAGACAAAGCGTCATACAAAATCATTTAGTTAACATATTCTTTTCAGCAATTCATTGCTTTTACAGAATTAATCTATTTACAAAATTAAGTAATTTTAAATCTTTAAGAATTACAATTTCTTTTAACAAAACATTTTACTTTCCATATGAGAACTTATCGCTCACTTGGCGTAAAAGTCAACCTCGCTTGAGGTAAAATCGGCCCTGCAACTTGCAGTATACTCAAAAATTAACTAAACTTTTGAATACGAAATTGTACTTATCTTATTATGATCGTCCATCCGTTTCTTGGCCCAATCTTTAAAACTTGAGTAAGTTGTAGCCTGGTTCAGTTTCCTCGTTTTTCGTTGTTGTTCTTTCGGAGCCTGTTCATCTCTTTTCCTTTTGAAATTCTGTCGTTGTATCTTTGGCAATTTTCGTTATAGAGGAGGTTCCTCCGCTGGACGTTTGGTGGAGTGGGCCCTTCTCGCCTGGTTTCTTGTTCGTTGCTTGTCCTGGTTCCTGCTGTATTCGGGAAGTTGATTCTCAGGCTGCAATCGACGTTTCTTGCTTCTCAGGCATCTGTCTGATGATTCCACAGTTCTTTTGGATACATTGGGCTTTCTTTGCCCGTTCTGCTTTCTTCTCTTGGTACGCTCGTAAGTCCGTTCGTCGCTCTGGTCACCTGCATCGTGAGACTTTCTTTTGAAACCACCTTTTTTGTTCTTATTTCTACTTCGTTGAGGGGGAACTTTCTTTTTCTGACTTTTCGATGCCGTTGTAGCTGGTTCCTGCTGTATTCGCTGAAGTACATCTTCCTGGCTAGTCGATTGCCTCGGATCCTGAAACAGATCTTTAAGTATTGGCATTTTATTTCTATTATAATATGGTTTGATTTGATCCACATTCGCTGTCACTGTATGACCATCATTTCTTTTTAATATAACCACTGCCCCCGTAATTTGTTCAATTGTGAACGGGCCTTCAAAACGCGGAAAGAATTTCCCCACCTTTTCTTCTGGGGCATTTGACAAGTTATGGCTCATTTTCAAAACTTCATCTCCCACATTGTACTTGACCTCTCTTCTTTTTAGGTCATAATATAATTTTTGTTTTCTGTGGGCCGTTTCTATATTTCCCGTCGCTTCCCGTATCAACTTTTGTATATCACTCATTTTAAATTCTTCTGCCCTTTCCTGTACAAAGAATAGCTTGTCCAAGGGGGTCAGTATTTTCCTACCTAAGAAGAGTTCAGCGGGTGTTTTTTGTGTAGTATCGTGTTTGGCGGTCCTAAGGGCAAATGCAAATTCATTTATATGGCTATCCCAGGTAGAGTGATAGTTTTTCACATAACTTCGAATTATTTTCACTACATTTCTATTCACCCGTTCCGCTATGTTTGACTGCGGACGATACGGGACCATCTTTAGATGACGTATGCCCAGTTTTGCACACATTTCCTCAAACATTTTACTAACAAACTGAGGACCATTGTCTGAAATAACTTTTAGGGGCGCCCCGTATTTTAAAATATACTTATTTAGAATTGAATCTACTACAATTTTTGCAGACGCGCGTTTTAACGGAATTAACTCTAACCATTTGCTAAAATGATCCACTATAACTAAAAGATATCGGCTTTTATTAACTTTACTTCGAGGGTAAGGTCCAAGTAAATCGATGCCTATTATTTGATTTGGGAATTCTGATTTAATACTATTTAGGAACCCGGCCGGGCGGAAATTAACATAATTATTTAATTGACATGTTGGGCACGACTGGACATACGCCCTAGTAAACTTTTGCAGTTCTGGAAAGAAAACTGCCTCGCGAACTCTCTGAACAGTTTTTCTTATACCTAAATGAGCCGAAATGGCACAATCATGCAACTCTTCTAATACATTCAACCTCATGCTAGCTGGGATAACCGGTCTATATTCATGATTCTCATTAGTAGCTTTCGTATAGAATAACAGTCCGTCAATTAATTCGTAATTTTCGGCCCTATTTCTTATCGGCACAATATCCGGATGATTGAAATTCTCAGGGTCGGCCAAATAATTGTATATATTTTTGAACTCCGGATCTTTTTTGAGTTCGGCTATTACTGTTTCACGAGAATCTAATACTTTGGATGTTAACATGGCTATCTTAATTACACTTCCATTTTCATCTAAGTTAATTCTGCTTAAAGCATCTGCCACAACATTTTCCTTTCCCGGCGTATGTTTAATTATTAGGTTATATTCCTGTAATTTGAGAGCCCACCTTATTAATCTGGGTGATAAATTTTTTCCAGAATAGAGTCTAGTGACCGCCGCGTGGTCGGTATATACAGTTACTGGAGAACTTCCAAAGAACACACGAAATTTCTGTACTGATGCTAACACTGCGAGAGTTTCTCTCTCTGTTGCGGAATAGTTTCTTTGGGTTTCATTTAATGTTCGGCTGAAAAAAGCCACGGGCTGACCATTTTGGGAAAGCACTGCACCAATCGCGAAATCTGAAGCGTCCGCTGAAATCTCTAATCCTTTATCCCCTTCTGGAAATTTTAAGACGGGAGCTTGAGTCAATGCGTCTTTCAATTTTTGAAACGCCAAGTTGGCTTCTGCTGACCACGAAAACCTAGCTTTTTTTCTTTTCAACTTTAGCAGTGGCTCAGCTATTTTTGCAAAGTCTTTAATGAAAGCCCGGTAATATGAACACATCCCGAGAAACGACGATAATTTCTTCGCTGTTTTAGGAACAGGATAATTTCTAATGGCTACTATTTTTGACTGATCCGTTTCGATTCCCTTTTGGGAAATTTTAAATCCTAAATAACGTAACTCTTTTGCGGCAAATTTACATTTAGACGCATTTATCTTTAAACCAGCTTCGTTTAACAATGAAAATACTTTTCTTAAATCTTGTAAGTGTTGTTCTAGAGTACTACTCGTAATTATAATATCGTCTAAATATATGAAAGTGCTTTTACCAAGGACTGGTCTTAAGACGATGTCCATACATCTTTGGAACGTTGCCGGCGCGCCGGATAATCCGAACGGCATTCTAAGAAATGCGTACGTACCAGATTTCGTTATGAACGCGGTTTTGTGTACGTCCTCGGGTTTTACCCCAATCTGAAAATAGCCACTCGTGAGATCTAATGTAGTCATGTATTTTGTAGACGAAATATTTCGAATAATTTCTTCAATTATCGGCAACGGATATACAGGATATTTTGTAACTGAATTTAACTTGCGATAATCTATAGCAAAACGCCACCGCTTCGGGTGCGTAATCGGGTAATCATTATTTTTCTTACACAGGACAACGGGGCTAGCATAACTGCTAGAAATTGGCGTGATGATTTTATTCTTTAACATCTCTTTAATATGATGTTCAATTATTTCTTCTTTTGTCCTATCATATCTATATGGCTTTTGCCTAACTGGCTGAGCGTCCCCCGTGTCAATGTCGTGGTTCACCACCTGCGTAAAGCCTGGTACATCACTAAATAAATTCGCAAAGTGACTTACCAGACCTTGGATTTTCTCTTTTTCCTCTGCTTGTAAATGTTCCAAGTCCAGCTGCGGGGGCTTATCATTCTTCGCTTCAATTGGCTTCATATTTAATGTTAGTTCTCCCCCCTTGAAATCAATTTTTGCTTCTGCCAAACTAAAAAAGTCCACACCTAGAATAATACAAGTCTGCAGGTTACGCACAATATAAAACAGGATTCTTACCTGTTCGTTGTTGATACGCACGAACAATGGTACTTTTCCTAAACAGCTACATTTTTCTCCTTGGGCCGCTATGACATCCGTGTCTCTTGCACTAAAAATTCTGTAACGTCGAAAGTGCTTCTTAAAGAATCTTTCCGATACGAAGCTGCTTTGGGCTCCTGTATCCAAGAGGGCTGTCGCCGGTATGTTGTTGATTAGAACTTCAATCTTCGGCAAACTCAAATTCTTAACGACCACGGTGTTTAAATTGATTTTGGAAGGGTTTTGCGCTGCTTCGGACTTCTTCACCTTCCTCGAAGAAATCCCTCTTAGTTTAAATTCTTTTTCTTCTGGTTGCCCTCGGAATCTTTGCTTGTTCTTCTATTAAATTCCCTTCGTTCGCCGCTCGCTTTAGGAGACACATCTTTCTTCGGCCATTGCTTCGCCTTATTCCCGTAACTTTGATTTTGCTTTTGCTGCGGTCTTGGCGAACTCCACTGACTTCTTCGCTCAAATTGGCGTCGTCGTTCGTTGTCGGCTGTTCTTCGGCTTTCAAATTGTACCGCGAGCTCAAATAATCTGTCTAATGTTGTTGGATTTCTTAGTTCGATGAAATCTTGAACTTGGGGCAGTAGCCTAGGAAGTATAACTTGAATAATTTCAGGATCCGGGCGACTTCCATACAAAAGCTTGAAAACTTGAATTTTCCTCAAAATAAAATTAGACAAATCTTCTATTCTTTCTTGGTATCGGCTAAACAGTTCAGCTTCCAATCTGGCTCGATCTCGCACCACGGGAAATGCTTTCACTAGAGAATTCTTGAAATTTTCATACGTGTATGTGGGGCTTCCTGGTTCCCCCAAGAGATTCTTTCCGATGCACTTGAACCAACTTAGCGCTTGGCCCTTCAAAGCGCTGGTAGCAAGAGCGACTTTCTGAAATTCGTGAACTGGATATAGCATGAAGTGGGGGTCTAGCTTTTCTAGGAAATTAATTACGGCTGTCTTGCCGTCAAAACTTGCCGCTGGCTTCATGGCTGCTCGCATGGTTTGTACGATGTAGCCGGATCCTTCTATGCCAGGAGGTGCTATCTCAGGATTCTGAACAGGTACAGCATGTATCACAGGTTCGTCTTCTTGTTGTTGAGGCCATCCTCTTCTTTTGGATCGGGCGCCACTATCAGGACTTAGTGTTCTGTGCATCATTTTTGGAAACATAAATACAGTCTGTAATCGGGTTCTTATCCTCAAGTTCTAAGTCCTGAACTGGAACAGGGAGCGGAAGGTACGCTATGTTCTGATGTAACTGCTGGGCTGGATAATAACTGCACGTGAAGGGATTTGAAATCCTCTTTTATTAAATCACTATTAATTTACAAACTGAAACATAAGCTGAAACCGCGCGCTTCTTCTGACGGGAAGTTGAAGCAGAGAGGAGATAGACAGATTTAACTTAAAATAAAACTTGGTTAGTTTAACTAAAACCTTACACATTAAAACAGAAAGTTCTGAATATCTCCTATTACGTGTTAATAGCATAAAAAGTAAGATATTGTTACGGATTTCGTATTTATTTAGAATTGTAAGTAAAATTGTTTTATTTTCCCGTAGACGATTTTTGAAGAGAAAGCTACGTCAGAAAAGTAAAAATAAAAGTACGCGTGCATTTAATATTTAATAAATAAGTATCTCGTTATTGCTGTTACCATCCAGAAAAATCGAGAAAATAGGTTTTACCAGAATATTCTAGTGAATAACTAAAAAGCTTATAAAAGCACACGTCAGCTCGGTTGTAGCTGTTTAAACGAACTGTTGTTTACTTAATGCTGTTATTGACTGTAGCGAATTCGCTGTGAGATTGAATCAGTTTCTCTGTTTTGAATTGAGTTCTGTTTAACGTTTGAGATATTGTGATATTGTAGAATATCTCTGAGGAAATATTTCAGCATTTTGTTTTATTTCTTGTGAAAAGAATAAATTTTATGAACTTTTTAACGACTTGTGCATTCAATCCATTACGAACCCGTACGCATGCAACAATATATAATAATCTAACTGCATATAGAAAGAACAGTAGCCCAAACGGTATAGTGGTTAGGCGAGGTAAACCGCTGACTTGGCTTCTGACCCAGGTATACTTGTTATATACATGCAGAATTGGTTACCAACCCAGCGGGAGGTAACCACTAGCTGCCAGCCCGCAGCCCTGGGCCGTCCCGGCAGAGCAGATGACATTTATTAAATGCAAAAAAGAAATATACATGTGTATATAAGGCATTTGAATAACGGTATAACCAAAATATATATACATATAAAAACCAACACAAACACACATATATACAAATATATTACAAAATAAATAAAAGTATACATAATTTCATGCATATTCATATATATATACACAGTCCAGTCACATTAATGTGACCACCACGTACTTTCCATGTCAGAGTTAAATAACCAATCACAGAAGGCAGGTGGCAGCACAGTGCAGTTGAGCGTATATAAAGGGTGTGTGAGGGCTTCGGAAAACATTTCAATCGTTGGCGTAATGCAGAAACGAAGCGATTTATCCGACTTCCAAAAGGGCATGAGCATTGGCTTTCGGGCCAAGGGTGGAAGCATTTCCGAAACGGCTGAGTTTGTGAACTGTTCGCGTGCCGCCGTGGTAAAAGTGTACCGTGCATGGCAAAATGGGACTGTCCAAAATCAGCGACGTGGCAAATGTGGTGCACCACGGGCCATAGATGACAGAGGCGAACGACGGTTGCGGAGATGCGTTCGGGCAGATAGACGGGCTACCGTTGAGCAACTGACCACCAAAATGAACCAAGGGGCTACCAAAAGTGTCTCCCAAAGTACTATTCAGCGAACATTGCTGCGTCTGGGCCTCCGAAGCAGACGCCTGGTTCGTGCACCTATGCTGACTGCTGTTCATCGACGGCGAAGGCTAGAATTTGCACGCCAGTACAGCAGCTGGACGTCCACTGAGTGGCGACAGGTTGCGTTTTCGGATGAATCGCGTTTTATGCTCCATCGGACAGATGGACGTTGGCGTATAAGGCGTGAAACCTCTGAAAGGAACCACCCTGCAACCATTGCCGGAACGGTCCAAGCTGGAGGCGGGAGCATTATGGTCTGGGGAATGTTTTCCTGGCATTCTCTAGGTTCACTGATCATTGTGGAAGGCACAATGGATCAATACAAGTACGCATCTGTCCTTGCGGACCATGTTCACCCCTACATGCGCATTGTTTTTCCTCAGGATGATGGCATCTTCCAGCAGGACAATGCGAGGTGCCATACAGCTGCCAGTGTACGTGCGTGGTTCGAAGAGCACCAGGATGAGTTTACCGTCCTCCCCTGGCCAGCAAACTCACCTGACTTAAACCCAATCGAGCATCTGTGGGACCATCTCGATCGAGTTGTTCGCGCCATGGATCCTCAACCGCGTAATCTAGCGCAGCTGCCACGGCATTAGAGTCGGCATGGCTCAACATCCCAGAGAACACCTTCAGGGACCTATGTGACTCTCTTCCTGCACGTCTCGCAGCAGTCCACTCTGCGAAAGGTGGTTATTCTGGCTTTTGACAGATGGTCACATTAATGTGACTGGACTGTGTATATATTATCATGATAGTTCAAGTTTACATGAAGAATATTATCCTTAGGTTAGGTACTATAAAAATATAGGTATTGGACATGTACAGATACCGTACAGCATTCTGATATAGTACAAAATTTGTGTATAAAAACCTGCCTCTGTATAAATAGAAAATTACATATTGAACTGACGTATTATATATTCTGTTGCTGACATACTGAACTAGTGTATATAGTTCTAACATACATCATACTGCTATACTTTGCAGAGCAAGTAATCTGTCTCCAGGTTAATAAATGTGCCAGTTCAAGAATAGTTAATGCGATACTGAAGGTAGGATGTCTAATTCTAAGAGACTATGCTAAGAAATGATGTTGTCAGAACTTAATGTGTGTTATATACGACACAAGTTTGTACTTTATGGCTACTATCTTCGAGCGTCAGAAGAATAATTGCTAACACAGTAGTCAATTACTGTTTCCAGTTTTCGCTGGGCAACTCTGTTCCTTTGTAGATTCTGGAACCAGTTTGGCCAGAATCTGGCTCCTGGCTGCTTGAGACTATTAAGTGCTGTGTTGGGGCAAGGGAACACAAAATGGTCTGGATGACCTTCCTTCCCACATTCACAGTTTCCATCCTCTCTTAAGTCAAAGCGGCAGAGGTATGAAGGGAAGGGCCCGTGACCAGTGAGGAAATAAGTCATATAATTACTGTTGGTCTGGATTGTTACCTTGATCTTGGGATTATATATTATATACTCGTCTCCCTGTGGAGGCTTGATCCCAGCGTTCTTCCCATATTCTTAGAAGCTGTTGGAATGTCCGGCTCTTTAGGTCCGAGACTTGCCTGAGAGTTGAGACTTCTCGTAAAGTGGATGAGTCCGCTGCTTCCTTTGCAATAAGATCTGCTTTCTTATTGCCCTCTATTCCCGTATGAGCGGGCACTCACATGAGTGAGGGTCTTTGCGAAGCAGGCATTTGCGTTAGAATATCTCTAATGCTACTGATGATAGGGCTGCGAGAAGGAATTCCAGCTGTCGCAGCGAGGCTTGAGACTGAGTCTATGTAGATGATATTGTGCGCTGTGGGATTATTCTTCAGGTAGAGAAGAGCTGCTCTAATAGCTTTTTCACTCATACCTTAAAGCTCCATTAGAAAATATACAGAATCCGCTTCCCGTACCCCCTGGAGTTTTAGAACCATCAGTGAAAACACCATTTGCCAATCCCGCGTCCGGTGCTGTATTAAAGTAGATGAAGTCCACAAGGTTATTTTCAGCTGGGTGGCAGGTAGCTTGCGGTTTGTGATGCTCATAATCTGTATGACTATGAATTGGTCCCCAGAGGCTCATGGTGCGTCGTAGCCTGCTTACGTTAACCACTGCAGCCTCTCGTTCAACAAAGAGGGCTAGAGGCGGCGTCCCTGCGATAATTTGCAGGGATGACGTGGACGTGGTGCGATAAGCCTTGCAAATGAGAAGAAGTTGGTGTCGCTGTAAAGAGAGTAGGGAACGTCTCATTTGGGAAGAGATGTTAGTCCCTTAAATAGCAGCGGCGTACAGAATAATTCTTCCCACTACTGTCTTGTACCATATCCTAAGCAAGTAACATGGGATACCCCATCTTAACGAGGTTGTTCATCGCATGAAAGTAGTCAGTCTGTTGATATTTAATTTTAGAGAAGAGATGCGTGGTTGCCAAGAAAATCTATTATCTATTACTACTCCTAGGTACTTAAGTTGTTTAACATATTTAATGAAGGACCGTAGACCAGAAGACAGAGACTCAATTACCTGGCTGACTAATATGCCTGTCTTACACGAATTAAAGCCTCTGCTTCCAGAAGCCATCTGCTACCAGGCCCCCCACAAGCAGGGTGGGTAGCAGACCAGACGGCATTTATTCAAGTCTTAAGAGAATTATACCTGGGCAAACTGTACCAGTGTTCATACATCATATACATAGGACGATGCAGACATAGTCTTGTTTACATTCTGACATTGGATGCATACCTTTTAGGGTAATTATTTGAGAGAATACATGGTGCTTTTAGTAAACTGGAACTAAGACAGCTAGTCATAGTTCATTGCGTAGAGCAGTTATTACATATAGTGTCCTTTCCCAAGTGTTACATTTTATATTCTTAGTAGTACAAGTAAATGGGAAAACTAGAAACAGGGTAGCTTGTAACATAGTTTTTACACTGACCTAGAGTACACAAACAATGAGCTGAGGTAATGGTTACATAAGGACAATTAAATAAGTTAAGTGTTGCATAAGGAGTTAGCAGTTACATAAGGACAATTGACGTTGTATTAAGACTTACGAAACTGTACATAAAATTTAAATTTATAACATCACATTATCTTGGTTAAATAAAATAATTAAACACAAAAAATGGAAACACATACATAACATGGTACAGTTAAGCAATAACCATTACAAAGAATTACATTTATAATCTGCCATTATTTAGAAATTGGGGAAGTTATTTACTAACAAGTGAATTATAATTCTGCCACACTGAAAAGATTTACACTTGCTATGTATTTAGTTACAAGTGTTAGGTCCTAAATGCTTAAACAGGCGTAGACAGTTGAACATTGAAAGGTACATATGTGTATAAAATACAAACATGTAGACTTGTAACCATGTTCAAACATGTGGTTGAAGTACGGACAGCTCAAACAAAATAATATGCGAGGAGATATTACGTAATAATGCATTAGCCACATATAAGATATTATGTTGAGATTGATACACATTGACAAAAGCCATAATTAAGATCATAAATAAGAATATATACACTGTAAACACAGTAAAAGAATACATTAGTTTGTCATTTTACAATCCTAAAAAACATAATTACAAGAGTTACGACCCCAAAAGCTTAAGACAGAGGTTTCTACGTAATGGAGAGCCTCGACTAATTATGCGTGCTTGTATTTTAGGCACCGAGAGTTTATGCTCTCTCGCCCAGTCAGCAAAGATATTAAGGCAATCCTGAGTTTGCGTTTCGAGATCGCTTCGGCCTGCTACTATGAGTAACAAGTCGTCTGCATATGCTAAAAGCCTAGCTCTTTCTTTGTTTCCAAAGGCTGAAAAAACTGAGTCTGTAACTATATTCCAACGGACGAGTCCAAAACAGGAACCTTGTGGACATCCCCTTTTAAGACACTTCCTTACCAATTCCCTGTCTAGAGTCATTAAAACTTGTCTTTTGTCAAGATAGCTGCGACTCAGGTGTCTTATGGAAGCAGAGCATTTGAGGGCGTCCAGATTGTTCATGATGTCGGGCCACCACAGCGAGTCGAATGCTCCTTGAACATCAAGGGATATGACTGCTATGTACATATCTTCCATTCTGTTAGTGAGTATTATATCCAGCAGCTGATTCAATGCGTGCTCCGTGGACATACGTGGTTTGAAACTAAATTGATTTTCATGAATGCTTTCAAATCATTCAATGAAGTACACGAGTCTGCCGAGTACAACTCGCTCTAGTAATTTACCTAGAGCTGGCAAGAGGCAAACAGGCCTATATGATGATGGAAGGAAATAGTCTTTTCCTGGTTTCAGAAAAAGAGCCAGTTCAGTCGTCTTAGGGGGAAAATAGTGGAGACCCCAGCAGGCAGTCAGAAAAACCAAGACTGGGAATGTTTGGAAGATTATTTTAATCACTCGATTATCTACTCCATCCGGACCTGGTGCTTCACGAAGAGAAAGTGCTTTTATGATGCAATCTACTTCTGCTCTGGATGGAGGAGGTTCAGTGTCTTGCATACCAAATGTAGAATAATTCTCAACATTAAGGAATAGAGAGCGATGTTTTTCCAGGTTTTCATCAGGATTGTCGTCAGGAATGATGTTGTTAAGGAGAAATTTCGCTACCTCTACTGTTGAATTGACAGTGGGACGGATAGTCCGTGAAAGTGAGGTAAGTCTGAACACTTTACTCACAGCTATTTTGTACTCTTGACCATAAGAATGCGTAGTTTCGGCACAAAAATTTCTCCATGAGGAGAGCTTCGCTTCGTAAATGTGTTTCTTATATATGGCATGTTACCTCCTAAAGGCTTGCACATTTAAGTTTCTAAGAGCTTGCACTTGGGTGACTGCGCACACCTCCGTAGAGCTTGTAGAGACATTAGGTTTTTTCGAAGCATCAGACATGAAAAATGAGCAACGCCTTCGCCGGGAATCGAACCACGGACCTCTCGGTTACGCGTCGATCGTGCAGACCACTACATCACGAAGGCATGCGAAGAAGGCGGGAGAAATACCTTATATACTCCCCCTTTTAAAGGGCGACTGGGGTTTTGGGGAACCAATCGCCAAAACGCGGTGGTGGAGAATCATCATCCACCACCTTTTTAGTTCGGGCGCCAGTGTAGAGACATTAGGTTATTTTGAAGCAAGAGAGGTGAAAAATTAGCAACGCCTTCGCCAGGAATCGAACTGCGGACCTCTCGGTTACGCGTCGAGCGTGCTGACCACTACACCACGAAGGCATGCGAAGAAGGCGGCAGAAATACCTTATAAGCTGTTAGACGGCTTCGTTCTTTTTGTAGGTCTTGGGTCCACCAGTGTGTTCTAGGGTCGCTTTTATAAGCTTTAGTATTGTATGCTGTTCGACTAGCTATGTCAATCATCTGGATGAGTTGATCATAGGCTTCATCGAGAGTTTGCTGATTGTAGCTGTTATTGAGCAGACCAGTAATGTACGAGACCCTCGGTGCAAAGCATTCTAGGAACTTGGTATGACCTCCGTATATAGTATTGTAACGTTTCCTCAGCAAATAGCTGATTGGTATATCTATGCTATAAATAATCAGGCGATGATCGCTTGCTGTGGGGATATCTTCGACCCTCCAGTTCTGTATGTGAGGAGCCGTGAGGGTCGTAGTGATGGTAAGATCAGGCCAACCTTCTAATCTGGTTGTCCAGAAGGTTCGGAGAGAGTCCGATTCGTTAATTTTGATCAAATTGTTAGTGGCCATAAATTCAATCATGTGGATGGCTCTGACATCCTCTCTCTTTCCTCCCCATAGAGCATTCGTGGCTTTGTAGTCCCCACAAAAATACCATATGATGCTGGAAATGGTAGACTTTCCTCAAGTCCTCTGATTAGTACCTCAATATCCACACTCGGAGGGAAGTACGATGAAGTGGCTGAGAGTTTTGATTACATGCCTTCAGGATAATGGTGCCTGAGTGTTCAGTGCTCAGGAGTTGGAGAAAGAGGTTCCTCGTAAATGATGCCTGTTAAGGAGTTTGCTGACAAAAAGCAGTTGCTTGTGTTGTGCAGACCTATGATCTTGCCATAGGTGACATATGGCTCTTGAACCATGAGTAGGTCTGCTTTCAACTGTCTCATAATCTGAATAATATTCAGTGTAGCCGCACGTGATCGCTGCAGATTACATTGCGTGCATTTCAACCCTCGTAGGAGACAAGGGGGAGCAAATCCCTGTTGGTGCTGGTTTATGAATAGACCCGAAGTTGTTGAAGAATGTTCTTTTATGCGTGGCATGTTTTTGCTTTGTCTGGTGATTTACACTATAATCTGTACCTTTGAGCGCGTTTGAATGAGAGCAGTTGTTACAATGCTCTACTTCCGCAGTATTCTCAATCGAGTGCTCCTGACCACACCTGGCGCACACCGGATTGGCTATACACGTTCTACTAGTATGTATCCGGTAGGAATTAAAAACCCAAGTAGATTCTACGTACAGAAAGGATAATGTCTTCTAGAGCAGGGTCAACATCAATAATCCGTGTCTCTACACTTGAGAGGCCTACGAGAGACGATAGCGTCTTGTTCCGTGTTATGTACCAGATGAGAAATTGCGCCCGCTACTTGTTGTCCCGTGAATTCTTTTGGTGCTCCAAAAAGTATAAGAGTACGTCGCTTTGGACGTGGGAACCTGAGAGAAAGAGAGTCTTTCAGTAGAGGTTGTTTCTGTATGCCGTTCTTAATAGAGATTATATCAGAAATGGAGTCGCATCTAATGAGTATATTAGGAGATAGTATTTTTATGCCTATTTATTTCCTAACATAAATATAACGTACAGTACAAGCAAGAACATTTATGAATACAAAAACGTAAGTGATGCCATTCACAAAAAGGGTAATGTTATTTTTAATAGTTCGATGGCTTTGCCGCAACATCCTCCCCACCCTGGTCAACCTCCAGGGGGATGACCAGCTGCACCGGTCGGGTAATGGTATGTCCATTGATGCGTAGAACACAAGTACGGACTTTCTTGTCGCGGCCAAGGATTAGCTCCTCGACAGTGCCCTTTTCCAATTGTGGCGAGGTCTAACATCTTCTTGTAGTAGGACAATGTCCCCTTTACGGATTTTATTTGTTTCAGATGGATTCCGCACTTGATGAAATGTACGCAAGTCCATCAGATATTCCTTTTGCCATCTTTTCCAAAAGGAGTCCATCAAATGTTGACGATTCTTCCACATACGATTTAAATTTGTTTCAGGATTTGTGGGGCTGGAAGGAATAGTAGTTAATTTCTTTCCTATGAGGAAGTGCGAGGGTGTTAAAGCTTCCTCAGAGTCATCTTTTATTCCATATTCATGGACAATCGGTCTACTGTTAAGAGCGGCTTCAATATCACATAATACAGTGATCAAACCAGCGTCATCCAAAAGAGCCTTACCTAATGTTTTCCGAAGGCATTGCTTAATTGAGCCTATCATTCTTTCCCACCATCCTCCCCACCAAGCCGCTCGTGGGGCGATGAATTTCCATTTGATGTTGTGGTGGGCATAGAATTGTTGTACCTTGGCAGAAGATATAGTATCCCAGAATAATTTCAGCTCTTTGTCCGCAGCACAGAAAGTTGTGGCATTATCAGTATACACCGTATGAGGAAGTGAACGTCTAGAGACAAAACGTTGTAATGCAAGTAGGAAGACGTCAGTACGCAGATCGGAAACTAATTCTAAGTGGATAGCTCGGGTTGTAGCACATGTAAAGATGACAATGTAAGCTTTTGTAACGAAGTTGTTATTTTTTACGTAGAGTGGTCCAGTAAAATCCATTCCGGTAGTTTCGAAAGGAGATGACTTTTGAATTCGCTCAGCTGGTAATGGAGCTTCTATCTGTTCACTTCTCTTTTGTTTCAGTACTTTACATGGAAGGCAAGTCTTTAACACCTTTTTAATGGCGTGCCTTGCTCTTAATATCCAATATTCTGAACGAAGCTGAGAAAGTACAATCCGAACACCGAGATGATGCATTCGTAAATGTGTTTGGCGTATCAGTAGGGTTGTAAAATGATGAGAACCTTCCAATAATATGGGATGTTTTTCAGCATGAGATAAATCAGAAAATTGTAGTCGACCACCAAGAAGTATAACATTGTTCTTGAAAAAGGGGTTAAATTTTTTTATCCTTGATTTCTTAGGGAGTGATTTTCCTGTCAACAGAGCTTCATATTCTGAAGGAAAGGATTCTTTTTGAACGGTCTGTATCCAATAAATACGAGCTTGATTTAATTCTGTGGCAAGTAACTCACCCACTAACTTTTCTTGTTTCCTACAGTTGTGAATAAAGCGAAAAATCCAGGATGTTACACGTAGCAATTTAAAGTAAGAACTGTAGTTTGTAGCATTTATGATTGGTTGAGTAGATACGATGTGAAGGGTCTGAACTTTTTCTTTCTTTCTTTCTAAGTTATGACTGTAATCTGTAGAGATAGTATCAGAATGAGGCCAATATTCTGGAGATTTGACTAACCATGGAGGGCCGTTCCACCAAATTTTTAGGTTTTTTAGTGTTGATGGTGAAACACCTCGAGAAAGTTTGTCAGCTGGATTGTCTCTGCCAGGGCAATGTCTCCACTGTGAAGGATTAGTATAGGAAATAATTTCTGTTACTCTGTTGCTAACAAAAGTTTTCCACTTGTTGGGGTCACTGCGTATCCACCCTAAGACAACTTGAGAATCACTCCATAATGTTGCATTCGACGAACATATATTTGTTTCAGCACAGAAATATTGTAACAAACGTGCTCCCATTAGGGCCGCTAAGAGCTCCAAACGAGGTAAGGTAACTTTCTTTATAGGAGCTAGTTTGTTGCGACTACACACTAAATGCACATTCGTTTGGTCACCTTTAAAAGTAACAATGTAGAGAACTGAACCATAGGCACGTTCAGATGCGTCACAAAACACATGAATAGCAAAGGGAACATGTGATGAAATGCCTATGCATCGAGGAATTTGAAGGGAGCAAATGTCATCAAGTTCTTTTACAGCTGCATACCATAAAGTTGATAAATTAGCAGGTAGTAATTCATCCCACTTGATTCCAAGAATCCATGTATCTTGGAATAAGATTTTCCCAAGGATAGTAAATGGTGAAAAAAGTCCTAAGGGATCATAAAAACTAGCAATGCAGCGGAGTAACCATCTCTTTGTAAGTGGTTTGTCTGGGGTAGAAACACAGAGGGAAGTCTTGAATGCATTCTTCAAAGTATCAGAATTTGTATTCCAGCCAATACCTAAGACGGTTGTTTCCGTTTTGTGAGATTCTTCATGTGTTTGTAGTACATCTTTGAGTTTCAAAGAGTTTGTAGCCCATTTTTCCATAGGCAGTTTCATTAGAGCCATTAAATTCTTGATCTCGTGATATAGCATTATAATGCGTGATTCAGTTTCCATACTAGCAAGAAAGTCATCCATATAGAGATGTTTATCTATCATTGATGCAGCAATTGGAAATTCTGTGATATGTCTTGCAGCCAATTCTCGTGTGGCAGCACAGAGTAAAAACGGACTGCAAGTAAGACCAAATGGTAAACGAGTAAATCTATAAACAGTTATTTCATCTGTAAAGGTAGTAGGTTGAGATGAATCAGATTGTAATTTGTACCAAAAAAATTTTGTGATGTTCCTATCGTCTTTATGTAGTGACAACTGTAAGAAAGCTTGCTTACCATCACATGTAACAGCGAATTCATGCAATCGAAACCTTAGTAGACAACCAATAGTTTCAGGAAGAAGATTCGGGCCAGCTTCCAAGATATCGTTCAGTGAAGGCATTCCTGGAGCATGCGAGGAAGCGTCGAACACAATCCTCCACTTGGTTTCAGATTGCGTTTTCTTTCTTACAGCATGATGAGGAAGGTAATATACTGACTTCTCATTGGATTCATCTATGGAACATACTTCAACATGTTTTTGTTCAATGTAATTCAGCATGCATTTGTCATATTGTGTCTTGAACACATCACTAGATGCAAGTCTTTTTTGAAGAGAATGAAATCTGTTTTCCGCTATAATTTTGTTTGTAGGCAAAGGTGTGAGCAATGGCTTTTTAGGTAGAGACACAATTCTTCGATTGTCCTCAGTGTTGTAAGTTTTGTGAAATTCTGATAAAATTTCTTCATCGCGAGTAGTCATTTTTCGTTTCTGCGCATCTTGTATCGCAATGGTGTCTAATTCCCAGAAACGACGTACCTGATCATTTAAACAATCAGTTTCAACTTGCACACAAACTTGATGGACAGAAGTCTTGTCTGCGATTGTAGTATGCGTTCTTGTTCCACTAAGAACCCATCCAAACACTGACGGTATCAGAACAAAAGATTCTGAAAGCTTGATTGGAGCTTCTGCGGAAACAATTTGCCAATAATGATCACCACCAATAAGTATTTCTATGGGCAGTGAAGAGTCATCCGGTGGATCAGCAATTCTCAATCTTTTCTTCTGAGCAAAGTGAACTATTTCTGGTGGAGCAGTAGGATGTGTAGTATAGGAATTGGAGCTTTCAAATGCGGAGATCGAAAATGTTTGGTTGCTCCACAAACTTGAAAGTGACAGTTGAACACATCTACGTTGTTCTTGTGAAGTAAAAGCTTCAAATGCTTGAACTAAAAGTGAGGCGGAACTGACAATTTTAAGCTTAAGTTTTTCAATGAGGTTTGTGTGAACAAAACTTGCTTGGCTACCACCATCTAAAATGCAGCGTGTTAATTTAGTAATGCCTGTGGGGCCAGTAACATACACACCAGCAGTTTGCAAATGTGTGAAAATAGTTTTAGGAAAGGTTATGTGATTTACAGCACTGCTAGTTACCCGCAGTTGATTGTTTTCAACAGGAGGACAAATAGAAACATGATGCCTTTTCTTGCATTTAGTGCATCGTGCAGTATTTTTTCTTGGGCAGTTCGAAACTCTATGACCACGGTTAGTACACAGAAAGCAGCGATTTGAAGTTTTAAGTTTCTGAACACGAGTATCATAGTCTGTAACAGTTTCACAATATTGAGGCCAATGTCCTGTAGTATCACAAAATGAACAAAATGGCGAAATTTTCTTACGTTTATTTACTGTTTTGGAATTGATACTAAAATTTTCTACCGTGAACTTTACGGTGTGATCAGAAAAAGACGTACCTTTAACTCTTTGTGTTGCAATTACACCTTCCACTTCTTCTGCCAGGAACTGCATCAGTCTAGTAATATTACCTTCATTTAGCTTTTCACGCTTGGCATAGATAATCCAGCGGCAACAAATATCATTGGGAAACGCACGAATAATTTTTGGCACTAGGATTCTACCGTATGCTTCAATATTCTCACCCAGAGCAGTTAAAGCTTGAATTCTCCTGTTACATTCTATGTAAAGATCATTTAGATGCGTAGGAGATGGGTCTTGAATAACAGTTAAATGTTCTAAGTAATCTAAGTGTGACTGGATAATTCGATCTTTATTTCCGTATCTTTCCTTTAACAATTTTTTTGTTGTTTCATAGGTGTCTCCTATTACACTAATTCCATCAACAAGGCGTTTAGCTTCACCATCTAAATAACCTCTGAGGAAAACATGTTTATCAATAACAGAAAGATGTGGATTGGCATCTATAGAAGATTTAAACTGTTCCCAAAAACATTGCCACTGTTCAATTTCTCCTGTAAATGATTGTAGTTTAATTGTTGGCAATTTAACTGTATATGATTGAGCCACAGGCGCTGTAGTAGAAAGGTCGCCAAATTTCATCGCCAAATCATTGGTATCCATATTGGAAGCAGTAACATTATTTGCAGTTAGCGATAATTTGTTCTGAATAATTTTTTGTGCTTTGAAAACTGCGGATTCACCAGTATCTATGTAGTTTTCACACTGCAAATTATCATTTTCGTATTCATCGTCAGAAAGAAAATTGTGAATTTCGTTATCTATTAGTTTCATATCATTTAAGGCAGCTGTTAAGCGATTAGAAATATATTCAATCTTTTCAATTGAGAAATCATCGTTCAAAGTATCAATTTCAGTAGAAAAGCGAGAAACATTACTTCGCACGGCTTTCCGCTTTCGTTTCAGTTGCGTCATTTTGTCTACAGCTTCAGCGGTCGGCGCCATTGCTCGAGTAGTAGAGAACACAAAACAAAACTACGCTTTAATGTCGGGAGTAAAATAATTCAGCAAAAATAATCCAATAGTAGGAAGTATAAGTTCAAGGTCCTGTTTCGTAAATGGTTATTTCGGCACCAAATATTAGGAGATAGTATTTTTATGCCTATTTATTTCCTAACATAAATATAACGTACAGTACAAGCAAGAACATTTATGAATACAAAAACGTAAGTGATGCCATTCACAAAAAGGGTAATGTTATTTTTAATAGTTCGATGGCTTTGCCGCAACAGAGTAGTTCCCTGCTGTACATAGGACGTAGTTGAATTATTTTAGTTCCAAGCTGCGCTGCCTTAAGTTCAGTTGCCAACTGGATCCTAGTGCTTTCAGGCCTTCTGGAGGAATCCTTAGGTCTAAGAAGGAGAACGTGCTCTGGAAAATTACCTTTAGGTCTATGCGCAAGATATTATTGGAGGAGGAGGGAGCAGAAATGAGGTTAGAGTGCTGATTCGCTTTTTTCCTTCCTCGTTAAACTACTTCAGTGAATGCTGTAGGGTCTTCAATAATATCATTGGCTGTTGTTGTCCCAGTGGAGATGATAAGAACAAAGAGGCTTCTGCGTGAGGCTGCAAGCTGCCCTTCCAAATTAGCACTATAGAGTTCTTGCTCTGTGAGCAACGATCTAATGTTGCTGAGGCAGTTTTTAAGGGTATTGCAATCATTCTTGTTTATCTCGTGGGTCGCGTTCTTAGCAGTAAGAAATATAATTACTCTATCGCAGATCTTATTGAATGCATCTACTCTCTTTCGGGCTTCTGAGTTTGATGCTGCAGATTGATCAGATGCGGAGGAAGTAATCAGAGAGGTGCTAGTGAGGAACGAGGTAGTAGATTTTGGCGAGGATATTGACTCATTTGCCATTTTGAACCCGGTACATGCAGTACAGAATTACGGCTCCAAACTGTGAAGCTATTCCGGGCCTGTGCTATTGGATGCTGTGTCTAGTAATAACCCCAAAAAAGAGAGTTGCGGCACTATTCTGAAAGACAGATTATTGAACCTCAGGCTGCGGAGTGGGTCACCTAGAGGTGATCTCTGTTATGCCCAAATTAAGAATACTAAGTAAACTTCAATAAGACTACTCAAAACACCAGTAATAGAATTTGACGATTATTTACAACAAATTAATCTAAGAATACGCTCAATACAAATATATATATATATATACAAGCCTATTGCTGGATAACAAGAAGGTGAATGGTAAGTTAAAACCAAAAAAAAAATATTGAATGTTTATAATAATATGTCGATTCGTGTAAAAATATATAAGAACACACAAAATATTCCAGGGTACACTAATGTAGGTAAAGATGTAAATGAAGACTAATACACACTCTTTAGGCTAGCATATCTATCAAACTATATAATATCAGAAGTTAAAGAAAATTAGAAATGAAAAATTAAAATATGTATATATACACATATATTTCTCAAAACAGATTATCTTCAATAAAAAAATTGGTAATGGGAATGCACCAACAACAATGATCTGTATTATAACATTTAGAAAGAACAAGATGACAATTACAACAAAAGCGAATGATAGAGGTTAAGAAAAAAGCCGTGTCAAAAGAACTTCCTCCTTACGATTTCTAGTAGAATCCCAAAGCTCTATTTTAGGCTTCACGCTTCATAACTTGTTACAAGATTGAAAGTCCCAAAGTCGCTGCCATTTTTTTAAGATCCTATGTTAGATGACACGACTGATATCTCTCAATGGGATGAGGCGATCGGACAGTTCAACAGCAGATTTCGCTGTGATGTCTACCAGCTCATTACCCTTTATTCCTGTATGTCCGGGAACCCAGCAGTACAGAATTTCATATCCACGACTTGTTAAGTTTATATTCAACTTGAGTACATCCACGATCACAGGATTATCGGTGCTGGCAAAAGATTCTAAAGCTTTCAATGCACTATAGGAATCTGTATATATATAACAGTGTTTTATTTCGTAGCTTTGCGATGTACAAAAGTGCATAATATATGGCAGTCAGTTCGGAGGTTAGGACTGAGGAAGCGTCATGAAAACGTCTGCCCTCCACTTAATCACCAATTATAACTGACATTCCGACATGAGAAGTTGACTTAGATCCATATGTATATGTGGAAAGATAACTGTTGTACCTATGCCTGTGCTCAGCAAAAATTTGTCTGTAGATGGTCTTATTAATGGTTGTTTTGACGTAACTGTGGGAATATCAATAAGCTGGATTTGTGTATTTTCCCAAGGTGGGATTTCAAAATGCTGTACTGCTTGTGGTGACATATCAGACAGGGAGAGTTCTTCAATGAGAGGACGAACTCTGACAGGAAAAGAAGGCACACAGGATGGACGTGCTTCAAATAAAAGGTCACAGATATTATAAAGTAGACACAGTTCATAAGGATGGTCAAGTTGAGACAATATATTAAAATACTGTAAAAGAGACAACTCTTCACGCCTCAAACGGAGTGATGGCTCGCAGCAATCAACATAAAGACTCTGGACAGGAGATGTCCTGAAAGCACCAGAGCAAATCCGCAGAGCTTGATGATAAACAGAATCTAGTTTTAGCAACACTGAAGACCGAGCGGATCCGTAAACAACTGAGCCGTAGTCTAGTCTAGAACGAACAAGAGCTCTGTAAATCTGAAGCACAGAGCAACGCTTTGCACCCCAGGAGGTGTTCGCCGAGACTTTTAAAATATTTAATATTTTCATACACTTCTTTCTCCGATTTAGGACATGAGAAAGGAAAGTCAATTTTCTGTCGAACAATACCCCTAAAAACTTTACTTCAGGTGCAACTGGAATCATTGACCCATTGAGATATAATTCAGGTTCCGGATGGAGACCTCGCTTTTTACAAAAGTGCACGCACACAGTTTTCTGTTTTGAAAACGTAAATCCTTGTATCTCTGACCATTCCTGGATCCTGTTCAAAGCGATCCGCAGCTGCCTCTCTGTATGTCTCATATCTGCACCTCGACAGCTAATTTGTAGGTCATCAACATATAAAGATCCTAAAATGGTAGGAGGAAGTTTTCTTAATACAGAGTTTATTTTTAGGCTGAACAGGGTTACACTAAGCACATAGCCTTCAGGTACACCCTCTTCCGGTTTGAAAACTTTTGACAAAACAGAGCCAATCCTTACTTGAAAAGTTCTAGCTTCCAAAAAATTCTGAACTAAAACTGGTAGGTTGCCACGCAAGCCACTATCATGAAGATCACGAAGTATACCATACCTCCATGCCTTACCATAAGCTTTCTCAATATTAAAGAATACCGAGACAAAGTGATTTCTTCTTACAAAAGCTTTACGAATAGATGTCTACAAAAGGAGCATGTTGTCTATCGTTGTCCTTCCCTTTCGTAAACCGCTTTGATAAGGTTAAATTATATTATTGCTCTCCTAGAAATAGACTAAGCGGCTGTTTACCATTTTTTCAAACAGCTTGCGTACGCAACTCATAAGGGCAATTGGCCGATAATTCGAGGGATTCTTCGGGTCTTTCCCTGGCTTAGCAAATAGAAATCCCAAGAGCTCTCCTCCATGCACTGGGAAAATTTCGCTCCTTCCACACCCTATTGTAAAGCGTGAGAAAGGCAGTCAGTGACTTATGGGACAGATGCTTCAGCATTTCGTAATTCACGCCATGAAGACCCGGCCAAGACCTATGTGTCTGCAACAGAGCTCTCTTTAACTCCAGCATAGTAAAATCTCTGTTATAAGGCTCAGTGTTGCTAGAGTGGAATGCAATGGAATGTTTCTCAGAGGGCTGCTTGACAGAAAGAAATGCATGTGAATAATTTCTGCTAGAGGAAACGGCAGTAAATGTCTCACCAATAGTGTTCGCAATTTCTTCTACGGAGTTAATCACTCGGCCATCGTTTTCCAAAAAGGAAACTGAGTGGTCTTTATATACTCCACATGCTTTTTTAAACTCGCTTACTGGGCGTAGAGGATGTTATTGACGACGCATATGAAATCCAGAAATCCCTCTGGCTCTGCCTTCTTATTTTTCGCGCATTTGCTTTGGCTCTTTTAAACGCTATAAGACAGTCACGATTCCACCACGGTTTCGAATACTTAAGCATCTTTTCTGATGTTCTAGGAATGGAAAGCATAGCTGCCTGAATAATAGTATTAGTAACTGCTTCAACTGTGTTATCGATATGCACATCTTCTACCATGTTCTCCGTGAGCTCTGCAGTCGAAGAGAGGAGTTCCCAATCTGCCATATCAAGTATGGAACGAGGGGAACTCGAAATGGGGTTTGCTTTTCTTCGTGCTAGATACAAAAATGGGATAATGATCGCTGTTGCAAAGATCACTTCCCACACTAAAAGTTCAAAATGGCAACAGAGATGGTGAACAGATGGCAAGGTCGAGAGCGTGGAATGCCCTTGAAGGCTCATGGAAGACTCATTCTGCCCATTATTCAGCAGACAAATTCTGTGATCTTCAATCATCCGCTCAATTTGTTTTCCTCGGGAGTTTTTGTTTTTACTTCTCTCGAGCGGACTATGGCCGTTAAAATCTCTATTGTGATAAAGCTGCTCTATGAGACCATTTAAATCATGCTGATCAATGTGCTCATTTGGAGGCAAATACAGAGAAACAACCGAAACAACAATATGAAAATTTGCTTGGGTAGCGACAACTTGGAGGGATGTCGTAAAAAGAAGTGTATTTGATGGATAGTCCAGTGAGTGAGGAGGCCTACAACTCCACTGTCACGTTCACCTGCAAGATTTTCTTTCCTGAGAAAAGAGAACTTCCGAAGGTTTGCTTGTTCTGGTTTCAGAGTTGTTTCCTGTATTGCCAAGCACACAGGATGATACGCATTGATTATAGCTTTGATGTCGAGCAAATTTCCGTTTCCAGGAAGCCGCGACAGTTCCATGAGATGAGGGTGGCCATTATGATTGATGTTTGTTCTTTCTGTGTTGCTTTTTAGTTTTTCGTGGAAGTAGATGCTTGGGAACTTCTAGACCCTCTTCTACTTCCATACTATCTGAATCCACAGACTCAAAAATCATTCCATCAAGAGAGCTGTAGCTGGGGCTTCTATTTTTATTGATTATTAAGACTGCCATTTTTGGGTTTGCTTTGAATTACTGTTTCTTTTTTTTTATACTAGATGAGTTGGGTTTTCTTTTTTCTTGTTGCTTGTAATCGGTTTTGTTTTATTTGGTAAAGTCTGTGTACCAACTGAAGTTTGGGTGGCGACTGCACGAGATGATTTAAGAGCATTGGCGTAAGATGCATTTGGTCGAACCTGTGTGCTTTGGACTAATCTTCTGGCTTCAGCACATGAGATGTTCCTTGCAACTTTTGCAGTCTGCACTTCATTTTCTGATTTCCGTTTTGGGCAGAAGCGAGAAAATGCTGGGTGTTCACCCTTACAATTTATACACAGAGGCGCAGCGATGCAGTTCTCACGATCATGACCAATCTGTGGGCATCGGGCGCATGTGAGGCTGCCGCGACAAGAATGGTCGAAGCACTGGCATTAGAAACATCGCATGGGGTTTGGAATATAAGGTCTTATAATTTAGGTATTCGGTCTTAATATTCTTAGGCAGATCAGGCGAATTGAAGGTCAGGATCACGTGTTTCGTATCGATAAACTGACCTTCCTTACGCATCTTGATCCGCTTAACACCACAAACATCTGGGTCAAACAACTCGTATGCGATCTCTTCTTCATTCATTCTTCATGCGTATTAGGAACTAAAAGTTTTATATTAAAAATATCTTGATTTAATTATTCTGGGCAAGTTTTAATTAGTACATAAAGATAATCCACATTCAATATAATATTCAGAGAAACAAAATGCAAACAAAACTTAAACGAGTTAGAATCAGTGCCACTTTTAGTCCCTAGGAATGCAAATTATCAAAATTTTATTTTAATTCAAGTCCCAATGAACGAGATTGCTGTATAGTTTTCCTGTCCACATTTAATTAAAAATTCCTCCATAAAAACATTTATTCGACTGGGCAGGTAATTTATTTTGACATAATACAATTATCCTGCGTTAGAAATCTTACGAACAATCTAGCGTTGCATGAGATATTTTTGTGGTTTCTTGTGTGTATTTTGGATCTACTTATGAATACCTGTATTTAAAACCCACTCCCTTGGTGTTGTCCTCATGCGGGAAATTAAAAGTGTTTTTAATGTTGCTACCTTCCTAAATTCCGATTTTTTGTTTATTTTTAAAATCATATGTTTAATCGTACTCAATGTATATAGTTGAAATTTTTAGTTTGATTTATATATATATATATATATATGCATATATATAACATTTGTTTCCAAAGTTTGGTTGCATGTGATGCTTTCTCACATCCACCTATTTGCTAAATGAATAGATGGTAACGATATTGATAAAATATTTTTTCTTGTACAGGTTACATGCATATGTATTCTCAATAACACAGTATCAAAACTAAGCAAATTGTTTACTTTATAGCTTAAGCACGTGCAAAATACAATAATCCCCATTTGTGGCTTAGGGCTTTGCTAATGTAAAATAATTTACTATTTACACTACAAATACCACTTCTGTTTCCATTCCAGGCTAATCCTTTCCATCCACTGAGCAAAAGAATTTTAACAATTTTTAGGGCAGATGATCATGAACTCTATGCTGAGTCGTTGTTTCACCTAAACATTTTTGGATTACATGAGAGCAACCTGGTTGGATTTTCATAAACGACTTTACTAACTTGTATTCTTTGATTTACTCAATTTGATGATCATGAGTCGAAACAAATTTCGAATGCTAGGAGATCTTGGAGAAAATTAATACTATGATCTTGATTTGGCAGATCATGAAGGCCTTGACAGTGATATAGACATAGTTAAATTACCATTAGATACAGCTGACAATGTTTACGATCTGGAAGATACAAATGATAATATACTAGAAGGTACCATTTTTCAGGATCATTAGAAATTCATGGAGGAAGGTGTAATGAAGAGGTTACAGTCTCAAAGAAAAAGCCATACCAAAGTGGAATAGAAAGCATGCATCATTGAACATACCTAAATCATGGAGAAGGAGAATGCAACCAACATAAAATAAACGGTGACCAGACAAAAACCCACTGGACGAAAGTGCACGCGACAAAAGCCCACAAAAAAGACCCCACTAGTGATAATTGCTCACACCGATGAAAGCGCACATTGCTAAAAGCCACATCGATATCTATGCTACGTTAAAATATAATATCTTTTCAGCTATACAAAGCAGGTTCATCAAAAAAAGATAAAATAAAAAAAAAAAACGAATTAAATCCATAACAAATAATTGTACGAACCAATAAATTTAAGTAGCGGAACACATTTTATTTCGGGCTCCGTCTGAATTAAAACTCTGTATGTATATAGAACAGAGTCAATAAAAATAATGTAATTATAAACATATATATGTATGTGTAACTTTGCTATTATATTTACGGCGACAAAGGGGAGTGCCCTCGTATAAGTCCGACCAAGGGAGGTGATAGAGAATACTAGCCACACTGCTTCTTTTAATTCGGCAAAATTATAAGGAGGATAAAATGTATATAGAGTTAAAGCCGAACTTTTATTTCAACGAAAAAGATAAAAGTGCCTTATTCTATTATGAGTAAGAAAACATTTATGTGTGCTATCACAAATACTTTTTTAATAGTGAATTAAAAGCACGGTTTCAAATAATTAAATTAAATTTTGACAACTTCGATTTTACATAAACTAACTTCATTCCCACTTCACATTTCATTTTTAATCATAATAATTATTATTCGTAAAAAATTTCAGGACGTCATAGCTATTTGGGATTTCATGAAAATGTGTGCTGTTTTTAAGTTGAACATTCCTCTTCTGGGTTTTTGTCATACAATAATTTTCTAACTGGCTATTCAGGCAGGAAATCATTGTATTCCTTTTCTTTTGCCCCTAGCTGAGTGAAGAGGCAGTTAAAGAGAGGACAGCTTTGCTTTATCCCCTGTTGAACCTGGGGTGCCAAAGAACGGCCTCAGAAGGGGGGCGTTGGAGGACAAATAAATTAAAGAAGGTTTTAAATATTTCTTATTAGTTACTAGAAAATAGCAATATCTGTAATTCTGCAGTTCAAAAAAGTTATTCATTATTAAAAAAAAAAAACTTTCTTTAGTGTATTTGTTGAATTTTTTTTTATCCAAGGATTTAGCTAGAATTTCAAACATTTTAAAAATTTTCAGTAACTGGTACATGAAAGGAATGAAATATTACTGAGGATTATTTTAAAATATTTCTTAACCATTTTAAACGGATAATTCACTGTTTTAGCAATAGAACTGCAGAGTGGAAAATATGCTAGTTTGACTGGATAGTGTCTCTAACAACTTTTTGATGAACTAATTAAGCATGTCTGTTATATTGAAGCAAAGTCATTGTTTAAAAGTAAAACTACTGAACTACTTCTAAAAAATGAAATTATTACATATATTAAACTTTAAGCAAAATTTATAGTTTTAATTTTAACTTTCATATGGTTGAAAACGGATTCAACCATTCGACTAATTTAAATAACGAGATTCTTAACTCAAGAACAAGAGAATTTAAGAACCATTAACCCAGCGTTGTAAGAAAAGCCCTCTTGCACATTAAAAATAAATTTCATTTCAATAAATAATGTTACCTTTCTCGATTAACTGTAAACACTAAAAAAAAAAAAAAAAACACAGTTTTACCTTAGCATAGTTAAAGAGCATTTAGAAACTGAATTTCACTGGAATTTAGTTTCTAAAAATTATTATGACCCCAACCAAGGGGTTGTTGGGATGAAAAATTCGGCAAATGTATTAAATGCTTTAAAACATGGAGTAAAAGTGCAAAATGGAAAACGACTTATTTTCGGTTTATTCCACTGGGGGAAATTGCGATTGTAATTATAAAGTACGCTTTTTTAAACACCACAAGAAAGCACACATTTTCTCCTAGATAACCCAAGAGGTCAGGGATGAACAAATTGTTTCATATTTCAAAAATTCACTTGGATATTAGGAGCATGGGATAGGGATGTTCCTGATTTGAACTTGTAAAGAAAGGAAGGGAACGAAAATAGTTTTAAAACTGTTCGAGAAAAGACTATTGGAAAACTTCGAGTTCAAGAAAATTGATTTTTGAGAAAGATGAAGAGCAGTTTATGATAAATTTGTGATACATAATATTTTTTTTTAATGCAAATTTCTCAAATGTTTAGTTAAGTGATTTCAGAAAAAGCACACGAGGATTATCACAGACATCTCGAAAGTAACTATCCTTATCACATAAATCTCACTTGTGATGAAATGACAAACACCTAAACACTGACAGCTAGACAAAAGTTTTGTTATTGCCCAAATGATTAGTTTTATGCTCATCCTCCATGAAGGCATCTCTCCGTTTAAAAAGGTAGCCTTCCTGCGCTTTGTCTAAATCAATTAAGCAGTAACAACGGTAAACTTTGAACATAAATTAATGGAACTTGTTAAACAGATTAAAGTATAAATTTTGCTGATTGGTGTTTTTTCGAACGCAAGCTATAGAATAAGTTAAATTTATTTAACCGAAACTATTCCACTCTTACACTTAACTGTCTTCAAATTATTGTGAAAAACTGTTCAAGTCAATAAAGCTAATATATCAGTTTTAGTGTAAGCATATTATATACCAAAAGATACTGTGTGCAGAAAATACGTTTTTCGAAAATCTGTAACTGGAAGAATATATCTCAGATCGGCATTCAAGTCAATAAAGCTAATATATCAGCTTTAGTGTAAGCATATTATATACCAAAAGATACAGTGTAAAGAAGATATGTTTTGTAAAAATAAATGGAAGCGTTCTCTGGAATGTCGTCAGCAGAATTACAAAGAACACTTCTTTTGTGGGTTTTATGCTGTTACAGCATGTTAAATATTATTTCGCCTAGATTAAGAAAAAGAAACATGTATCATGTAAAAATTTATTATTTAGAAGAAATATTAAATTAAGGTCATTTTCTTCACCTCGAAATACATTATTTTCCTTATACGAATTTCATATTCCGACAACACAGAAATAGCGGGCACATAACTTGTAGGAGATATTTCTTTTAAACCTCGTGTGTAGGCGATCCAGTAGAAAAAATACATAATTATTGAGCTATGTTTTGAATAATTTTTTCCCTTGTTGAATGAGTTCAAAAGTTTCTAATATCTTTGTTTTCTACCATGAAATATTCCACCAGTTTTTAAGGTTCATTCCTAAGAATGATTCATTAAACAGAAGTTAGTAAGAGCAAGAGAGGTATAATTCAAATTTGATTTCTTAGGTTTAATAGGTCTGGCTACCAAATAAACGTTTTTGAATTCAGTATCAAATTTTAAACATGTTTTTCTTTAAATTTGTGTCTTAACGTTTATTTCAAAAAACATGCACGTAATCCGAAGTTTTATATAACAAAAATTAGTATAAAAGAAATATGACAAATTAAATGATCTCTGCATTCACTCACTATTAAAAACTAATTCAGTCTAGACTATGGGTTCTCAATCAAGAGGAATACCCCTAAGGGGAATTTCATACCTTCAGGGATAATCTAGTCAACCTTTTGTTTACCTGTTCAGTATTTAGTTTATGACTATAAAAAAGCACTTTTGTTCAAATTTTGGTATTTATAAACATTTTTTATACTTTTACCTGTTTAATTTATAAAACGCATTAAAAATAATCTATATTTAAATAAACGGATATGTATTTTTCAAATTTTGGGAAGGAGGGATTGAATGATCATCTCGCAGTGGTGAAAAGGCCACATGAGGGGAAAACTGTTGAGAATCACTAGTCGACTGAGTCAACTTGAATTAAATATCGAATTTTATACTTTACGAATCTTTAGCTGTTACTGTAGAGTTTTTTTTTTTGGTGCGGGAAACATGAAAAATAAGCAATGCCCTCGCTGGGACTCGAATACACGTCAAGTGTGCTAACTGTTATACCATGAAGGTATGCTGGAAGAAGGGACAAAATACCATATACTATCCTGTTATGTTTTATTTCAACCTGTACTGTTACTTCTACTTCCTCACCAGAATGTAAATAAGTTAGTAAGTAAATGTGTTTAGGATGCAAATGAGTTAAGAGTATTTATTTAAGGTGAAGCTTTTGAGATTGAAAGGCAATGTGTAAAGTTCTAACTTAATTATGATAGTAAACACTGATGTAACGAGATTATGTTTGCAAAAATGTTTTGTAATGTGGGAACATCATGCCTGTATCTATTGCAATATGCAATGTCCTGAGACAATGATGCCTGTACGCATTACAGTAAATAATGCCATAAAACATGCACCTGTACAGCTACGTATATCATAGAATGTAATACATTTAACTTGATCTAATTTAATGCTGAAAAGTAGGAGTGCCGTTGACGCCGTCGGTGGTGGCAGAACTTGCAGTGTTGGCTGAAGTCACACTTTCATCATGACTCGAGGATGCCAGAAGGTTGTTGGATTTCTAGTCAGTGTGTAGGGCTAATGCCTACTTACTTGGAGTAAATATTAAGTACCCCCTTCACTTCTATGCCACAAGCAGTGGTCTATATGTTAAGCCCAAGGTTTGCTCTTGTAAATAGTTCTGTTGAATAAAAGGTTTCAACCTTAATCCTTGTTCTGTTGTTACTGAACATCATGGTGACTAGCGAGTTTGGTTTGGTTTAGTTTATGTGATTACGTCAAAGCCTCGAGGGCTGCCTTTGCGGAAGACTTTCTAAAAATAAATGGCTCATATACAAGTTACACATGGGGAAAAACATGGAAACGGCCATGCAGCCAGCCTGTTCATGAGATTCGAACCGAACTACCAGCGTTCCACGACTTTACCGCTCGGCCGCAGAGTGGGCCCTGTTGACTAGTGAGAGGTCACCAGCAACCTTATCGAAGGTCATTAACACTTTGCATACTCAAGCCAATGATTAGACTTTATTAGCTCCATTCTTGTAGTTAACATTCAAACATAAAATTAAACAAAATTTTACTTTTTATGAGGGTTAGTTTTATAAAAAAATTTTTTATTGATTTCAAGAGAGAAAAAATTTTTGAGCATTTGTAGAGATCAACATAGTTGAAATAAGCAGTATGCATAACAACTTACATATATTACATTCTAAAGGTGCAAAAAAAATTTTTTTTCATTAGTGGAACAAATCTCATCTAAGACTTAAATAATTTATTTTTGATTTGCAAAATTTTCTAGACATTGTTCCTTTGAATATAAATCCGGGAAAAAAATTAATTACGGCGATTTCGTGGTTTTCCCCTTGTGTAACATGTATACGAGCGAATTTCCTTTAAATGAAATTCCCATGAAAGCATCCCTTTCCTTTGCTCAGTGCCATTTCGTTCTTTCTCTTTTCATGTCAGTTCGAAATAGTGTCATTTCGTCCGCACTTATTCTCTCTTTCCCATTTCATTCGCTGTTCGAAAAATCACTTTATGATTAAGAAACGAGACATGTTCAAGCGAAATGACCTTTACTAATTTGACTTGACTTAGCTTTTGAGTTCTAACACTTCTTAAACATTTCCTTTTGATAAATTTATTCTGAGCAGAACAATGAATTACAGGCATGTTCAAAAGATGTTTTTTTTTTAAATCTAATTCCATTTTTGCTATATAATGTCCATTTTTTTAAATTTCACATACGTCTAAAGCAATAGAACCACTCACTGTTCCTCTGCTTTGACAGAAAATCAAAATGTAGTAAGTGTATAACTAAAATGTACATGCTAATATCTCTTAATCAAGTTTACATTGTGCTTAATTTCATAAAACTGTTTTAAAATTACTACACTAAAAAGGAACTAAAGGAAAAACTAAAAAGGAAGAAAATGAAATTCAAGTGTTTTTCAATTAAAAAGTACAATACTTTTAATAATGAAACATAACTGTATTTAAATCTCAGCCATATTACCTTAAAAATAGCATGTGAGGAACTTCACAATATTTTTCATTTTCACATACACATACCAAAGATAAATAAGTAATAAAATGTAATTTCAGATTTATCATTCAAATGTTATAGCTAATCACTTAATCAGAGAGCAGAAAGTTTGTTTTCTACCTAATAAAATAAAGTATGGTAAAATATAGAGACATATTTTTGAGACATTAAAATTCAGATCTGAATACTCCACTTACTATAATTAAAATTATAAACACATTTTATAGTAATAAAAAACATGTCCTTTTGATTGTGTGGGCTTTCATCGGTGTGGGTATTTGTCGCACGGGCAATTATCACAGCGAGGTTTTTTAGTGGGCTTTTGTCTGGGAACCAAAATAAAGATGATAGAAAGTACAAAAAGTAAAACACCAGCAGAAACTTTTGAAATGTTTTTCACATGCTGTGAACTGTACTGTACAGCAAAGTGTATCTTGCTCAGCTTTAAATAACTGTCACCAGTTTTTTAATGCTGCACAAGCAGTTATTTAAATCTGAAGTCTATCTAAAGAGTGTTTCAAAAAAATTTGTGATTTTTTATAGTTAACTGGATATCACTCTTTCTCTCAAGAGCAGATGTACTGGTCAGAAGCCTACATTTTGGTGACAATATAAATATACCAATAATAAATGGGAACAAAGACATGTTCTTCAATAGATGACCAATTTTAAATGAGCTAAATAAAATATTTATGCACTTTGAAGTATTTTCATATAATCCCAGCATCGATGAACAAATGGTGTGTTATTATGGTCATCATTTGCAAAAGCAAGCCTATTTGCTTTGGTTTCAAGCAATGGACAATGTGTTGTAGTGCGACTAAATATTGTTACAACATTGAAATAGATGAAGTAGTAGTTCAGAAAACGGTACATAATGGATTAGGTATGTTGGTAATATTGAATAAGTTAAGCAACTTCAGACAAACCGCTGCTTTTATTTCAATAATTTTTTCACTGATCTGATGAAAAATCTAAAAGAGAGACAAGCATACCTGCTACAGGAACGGTGGGATAAATAAATGCTCTATAAAAATACATAAGGAAATAACGA
Organism: Stegodyphus mimosarum; assembly: GCA_000611955.2. NCBI lineage: Eukaryota > Metazoa > Arthropoda > Arachnida > Araneae > Eresidae > Stegodyphus > Stegodyphus mimosarum. The sequence goes on along the minus strand of KK114248.1, from coordinate 1,111,499 downwards.
AAAAATTTCATGGGGCTGTTGATTATAGATATGATTAAATAAATTGGATATTTGGCCTTGTTTGGAGAGATTACAACAATGTTATCAAATCATATGCAAGTTTTACCTTTGGGACATGTGCAAAGATTGTCTAGAACTGAAGGGGGAGGGGAGGGGAGGAAGAGTTATAATTCTGCAACCTAATGCATTTGCAAATTACAGTAATAACATGGGTGGTGTTGACAAGCTTGAATGGAATATATAAAAGTACAGAATAAAAATTAGACTTCCCAAGAAATGGCACTTCCCTATTTTTAATAATACACTGTATACGACTCTAGTTAATGCTCATATAATATACTGCATTGCTAATGAAAAATGCCTTTAAATTTTAGAAGAGAGTTCCAAGTTATATTTGTGTTTATACTGTCTATCTGACCCCAAAAATAGTACAAGATAATCATACAGTGTGAGTTAACAGAAACGTAAAATTCTTGAAAGGCATTATTTAAAAAGAACATCAGATGGCAAATAAACAGAGGAAATGTGTAGCTTGTAAAATAAATAAATAAATAAATAAATGTTCAGAAGCTATGCGTAAATTCTGATGTTGGATTACAGGTAGAATGTGTTACCGTATGGCACTTGTATGAAAATTACTCATATACAATTATTTACATATAATTGTACTGTTATCCCCAAATGGGGATTGATTTTAAAAATGATATATTTATTTTCAATAATGTAAAATTTATCTTTATTTAAATACAATAAAGGGTATTTCGGAAAAAAAGCTTGCAGTTAATAGGTTAAACAGCGTTTATTAGTTTTTTTAAATTTTAGGCTAAGATATTTACATTATTAAAAAAAGTACGAAAGCAAAATACTTTAAATTATAACCCATTACATACCAAGTGACAAATCTCATGACTGAATAAAGGCAGTCATAGGTCAGTACAATCATTGCTGTCCAAAATACTTGCATATTTTGAGATAATTCACAATCCATTTTCATACAATTAGAAAAGCAACAATTTTATTTCATTCATGCACATGAAAAAGATATTACTTTAATTTTTGCATTTGTCTAAAATTTTTCTTTAGGTGTAGTAAAAAGCAATATACCTTCTGTCCACAGTTTCTTGTAACGAAACTACACCCCATTTTCAGAAGTTATTTGCATTCCGCCCCCCTCTTTTGGTGATGTTTATATTGTACCAGAAGAAAATAAAGTTAAAACTTTGTATTTCAAAGAAACTGAAATTCGTAAATATACTGTGTATAATATAAATGCATTGTGAATTTCACATGCTTTTTTCCAGATGAACCACATAAAAAATTCCCTTTCATATAAAATTATATGAATATTTGTTACATTTTATGCTAAAACTGAAGTTATCTAATGTTCTAAATTGATTTAGTTATACTAACAAGCCCTAATATGTTTTCTGCAGATGTAAGAATGAATATCCTAATAGAGAATGGAGATTTTTCTAATAGATATATGTTAATTTTACAAGAATAACAGACTGGTCTCAACTTTCATTTAAGATAAAATTTTCAAACAGAATTCTTAAATCTATATTTCTGTCTACAGGGTTGCCACTCAAACAGGAGAATGAAATTCCCTGACTTTTCCAGGTGTGTTTTAAGAAAATTCCAGTCTATCCATGTAATGCACTTTGGCTGCGCTAAGAGGTAAATTATGGTACCACTTGAAAACACAAAAATTTGTCAATTACATACGACTATGATATATATATAATCCCCAAAGCATTACTATTTTAACTATAATAGTAGTTTTCTTCACTGAAGGTTGAGATTTGACCCTGTCCAATCTGGATTAAAAAACGTCTTTTTCTGCAGACATTTTGCAGCTAAACGAAAGAAATTTATTTAATGATAAATTCAGGTATTTTATACTTATTTAGCAGCATATATAAGCAAAAATTAAATTTCATCATGTTATGTCCTCATACTGCTAGAGTTAGCTTCAGGATTATGCTAGAGAAAATTTCCTGAAATTTGAGAGTATTATTTACTACTAATAAATAAATTTAGAGGGGTGCAGCAACATTAAATTATACGAATAACATTAAAATAATTAAAAACTGAATTACAATAATCAACAATATTTTGGCATATATAATTAATTACATTAAATGGTTAGCCTAGGTGACTGATTACTTTTTTTTTTTTTTCATTTTACTCCAAAATGATAAATAAGGCATTTATTTAAAAAAAAAAAAATGTTTAAAATGACCCGTGTACTGCTCATCATAATGTCACCAAATCCTGTGTGTACCATGCACGGAGGTCAGAATAGAATACATAGAGGCTAATAGCCTCCATGGTACCGTATACTTTGATTAAACCGATTTTGTTTTATACAAGAATACATACTTTCTTTATTTCAACATGCACTGCACATGAGTCTCTTGATTCTTGACGTTACTGGAAACTTGATTTGCCTTTTTAAATGACATGATTGGACTGTTAAAATTGGCTCTATGCCAGCTGCCCGTATGACGCTAACGTGGGTTACGAAAGGCATCACTGTATGAAATTCCCCGACTTTTCCTGATTTTGACTAAAATATTTAAATTCTCTGATTTTTTTTTGTCAATTTTTGAATTCCCTGACTTTTTCCATTAGCGTGGCAACCGCGTGTCTAGTATACTTCAAACTGAATGTAAGAAATTAAGAGTAACTAAATTTTACAAATTGTATGTTTCAAAAGGAAATTATTCCTTTACAGTATATTTATTCAATGAATTGTTTATACATTTGAAAAATTGTTAATAGTATATATTATGTAATCTAAATGAATGATGAATGAGTTTTGAGAACAATCAGATCAAACTGGATGATAGTTTTTCCATAATCCTGCCCTGTAAGATATATTTAAATAAAACTAGGTCTTCAAAAAGTGTTTGTAAAGTTAAAATTAATATCCTAAAAAATCTATAAGCATAACCTGTGCCATAAAACTAAACACCTAATTTATTTAGCAACACTTATTTCTATCATTGTTATTAATTCGCCTGTTTTTATAAGCCGAATTATAATACTGCAGTTCTAAAGGATGTCAAACTGACAGTATGTGATGACCATTTGCATAAAGCAGTTCAGTAAAAAAACACAAACAGAAATACATACAACATTTTTATTGACAAAACACATTTACAGTGAGTCAAAGCATAACAAATACCACTTGAAATACCAGTCTCTTAAAAAAAAAATCTTGCACACAGCAGGATACTGCGATAACAAAAAACATTTCTGTGGGAATTGAGAAGCCTAAATTGCTATGCTTTACTCCACACAAGTCCAAAAATTTTTTGTTTACAATTTGGAACCATCACACAGTTGGGCATATGAAGCACCCAGTGGAAATAACATTTATTCAGAGTGATGAACATGAAAAAAAATCTACATGAGAACTGCAGCATGTATGCAAGGGCGTTTTGAAGAATACTCAGGTGCATAATAACACCAGCATATATATATAGATATATATATACTAAAATAAAATTTGACTTTTAATAAGAACAACTACTATGAAAACGCTTCTTACAGTTTACATCTCCATATTGATCAAGCTTTAGTCTCTGTCTCCATTTTTTCTGGCTTTTCCTCCTCTTTCTTATCTTTTTTGCCATTAGCCCCTGCATAAAAAATTAAAATTTCCATGTAGCATTTAATAATGAATTAGCCCCATTCTTTATAAAAAAAAAGTGGCATTATAAAGATAAATGAACTTACAAAAAGAAAAGCAATATCACTTTAAAATAAATTTGTGATTTTATACATCAACAATTGGCAAATTACAAATATATCTCACGTACTTCCATTTTCTAGACCTAATATTATACATTTTACAGAATACAATATGCATTAATGAACACATTTCACATGAACTAAGAAACAAGAGAATCTGCACAACTTATTTCGCCAAGATAGTCAAAAGCAAAACAGGAACATTCTTATCCAATATGCTCAATATTTAAAAATTCTTTCAAGACTAGTACACAAGTTCTTAATTACTAAATGCTAAATCTGACATTATGGGGTTAACAAGAATAAATAAATAAATTTCTACCTTCAGAATCATTACCCTCGCCAGTGCTATTATCACGACGACGTTTTCGGGGAAATGGTCCTCTGGTAAACTTGGGAGGAGGCAGGGGATCCATCCCAAGGACTTTGTGAATTTGACGGAAGGCAATTAACCTCAACGCATGCTGCAACATAAGAAAAATGTTCACATTAAATTTGACAACTAGAAAAAACAGTAACATGACAATGAATCATAATAAGAGTACCTAACACTTTACATATCAACAAAAGAAATTTCAAATAGCTCAGTCTTTCTAAAATCTACTTTTTTTATAAGAAAACATTTATTACCACCACAGTGCTCAGGCTTTGCCATTACACTAGATTTTATGCCTTATTACCAAAACCCACATTGAAAACTGTACTGAATAAATGAGAATGAAATATTTCTTCTCAAAGAAACATCAACAACTTTTACATGTTTCAGAAACTACTGAACATTTTCTTCACAATGTAGTCACAACCTGCTTTATATAATTCTCTTACACTGGAATTAAACTGACTTACCTAAGAATTTGTGAGTTTTTTCCTCAAAATGTAAGCTCTAATCTTAGTATTGATTACTGTGGCAGGATTATCTTCTTGGTTTTTCCTTCTATTAACGCCAAGATTAAAAAACATGGTTCATTACAAGTGGTCCATTATGTTCAATAAATCTTACTTATGAAATACGTGAAAACAGCCACAAATTTCCTCAGAAGATTATGCACTTGAAGGATTTCTTTCAGAACACATTAATGGAAATCCAAAGTGGAAGAGTATCACTGAAGAACACACAGTAAAGTTTTAAATGCAGAATTTTCTATCTGTGACTTAAAATGCAAATTGGAAAGACCACCATTTTCATCAGAAAGCTGTTCAATTATCCTATTAACAGAATCTAAAAGGGATAATCGGTCAGTACTCATGTTTCAAAATTTTCTTCATCCAAATAGCAAATAGCAGAATGGATGGTGTTCTATCATAATGTGAATTTTGATTAAAAATTTTTTATCTTTATTAACATCAAAGCTAAAAAATTTAAAAATATTAATTTGTATGAGGTACAAGTATGTGAGACGTGCTACAATTTTAATCAATATAAGAATTATGGTGTATTACTTAATTTAAAATAGACAATTATTTTCAGCAAAACACAGCTTTAATATTAGAAATAAATGGAAATTTGAAATAAAGAGTTTCACGTTAATCAAGAATAACTAACGGATTATCATTACTTTTGAAAGAAAACAGTACATTAAAAATACTAAATTGTGCAGGAATAAACTGCGACACAAGAGACTTAGTTTTACCCATATATGCTGCCACCGAGTCTCACCCTCTCAGTACATATTGCGAACTTTTGCCCAATTTTAAGAAAATCATATTGTAATCTGAAATACCATTAGTAACTCATGCAATTATATCAACTTATCTTAAAGATCATGAAAGAATCAATTACTCACTTATGGCTTCAACAAACAACATCTGCAGTCTGACACAGTGAAGGACATCTTGATGAAAACTGAATTCAAGCAGTCTGTGATCTAATGTATCATGACAAGCTACCTTTAAACGTTTTTTTAGTAGTAAACTTAATCTGTTTTTCTCTCCTTTCTCGACATGCACTTCATGATGTTAGTTTGCAATACAAATCAGTTTCTAACGTATATTTATACACATCACATACTAAGCTATTTAAAAATCTTAAATAACCAAAAGTTTCTCAAAATGGAGTGTAGATTTTTATAGATTTTGAATAATCAAATGTTAACTACTGCTCTGAAAATTTTATTGTCGATTAAAATCTCGGGTACTGATTTACCTAATACCAAATGGCTGAAACTTTACTGCAATAACTTCCAAATAACAAATTGTATATAAATATTCATCGTTACCGTCCTAGCATTTTATGAAGTTCATATGGAAAAATTCTAAATTTCAGCCTAAAATACTAAGAAATTCAGATTACAGACTTACGATAAACATGCAATTTAATGTGCTTAATGTTTAGTCTTACCATTTTTAAATCGCACATAAACTTCTTACACTAGTAAAAATATAAATTACAATTTACTTACTTGTGCACTAGCTGTAATATCTTCCCTTTCTTGGCTGGTAAGATTGCCAGCAGCATCAGTAGGATCTTTTTCACATGGATCCAGTAATCCTGAACTCCCTGAATAAAGAAAATAACTTGTAAGCAAAATAAATATTTATCGACTGTTTTTATATTTTTTTAAGGAATTATTAAAAAATCTACCTGGCAAAAGTATACCAGATGCTATAGCTTCAAAAACACGTCGCAAAGCATCACCTGGACTCAAAGGTTGGCCACTACTGCTTAGAACTTTCTCAACAAGGAGCTCCATAGCCTAAATTTAAAAACAAAACCAATTTAATAAAGTTTGTTTAAAAAATTTTAAGCTCTGAATAATAATTATTTACTTCAATATTTCAGGAATATTTGGCAATAAATAAAATCAATACTGACTTTTTAATAGAATATATATATATAAAAAAGGCACTTTTTACACACATATTTGACGCCCCCTCTTCCACAAAAAGAGAAAAAATAACATGAGCACAATTTTGCCTAAATTAAAATTTATAGCTTACCCATCCATTCAGACGGCCCCAAGTAGGCACACGCTGGCACAAATCTCTCAATATTCTGATTATCATGACACATGATTGCAGTCCACTTGCTCTAGCCTATAGAAATACCAGAAATAATAAAGTGACAAGCAACAGATTAAAGATACATACCTGAATTGCTTTTTTTAATGTAGAAGAAATGATATAAAGTCTAAAAGCTTTTCTAACACCTATTTCAATTACATTCAAATACATGAATTAAGTTTTTATTAACAGTTAATCGATTTAATAGTTTAAGAGAAAATCTTAAGCACAACCTTCTACAGTTATATATTAAAATTACATTAAATTCAATACTGATCAGGTCAAGCTTAATAATTTAGCTCTATATATTCCAAAAGTTCTTGCACATGATTCTTTAATAACATATTTTAGTACTGTAATATCCGACCTGATGTAAAGAAATTACAAAATAATGGAACGGATTCGGAATATAACCTAACATGTAATTCGCACAAAGTGTAATCTAGTACAGTAAAACTTTGTTTTAAAGAAATGATAATTTAAAACAAAACAATTCTGTACCTATAAATTAAAACATTTTACAATTATTAATACCACACATTAAATTCAAATAAGTTTTTAAATTTTGCCAGCAAATTCAGGTATGCTAACATTTTTGTTTTACAACCAGATAAAATACTATGGGAATTTTTTTTAATAAACGCATAACCTATGTTGACCTGATATATATGCAAATTAAATAATCAAAAATTCTCTTGAATATTCCTGCAAAATTCATGCTGACGAGGAATGCAATATTGCATATATATTTGGTCTTCAAAAATTCAAGACCTAATATAAGAAACAACACCAAGTGCCAAAAAATAGGACGGTAATAAAAAGAAATAAATAAAACTGAAACATGTCTCATATCTTCGCAATCTTATATTAGACATTTTATTTTAAGATTTTGCTAAACAACAAATACAAATTTAACCCATTAAAAAAAGATGTACCAGATTCAATTTTCTCCAAAATGCTAACTGTTTACAATCTTAAAGTAGTAAAGCTGACAAGACCGACAACCATTAATCAAATTTGTATCAATTTAATGCATATAATAAAGCAGCAAATACGATTAAAGAAAAAAATCAGAAACAGCAAGTTTAGTTTAATAAATCACAAGTGTTGCTTTATGTCCTAATATAAAATACACAGAAAAAGTATGCACCCTAAATTACTTTCATACTGTAGGTGTATATTGAAAGCTTTATCTGAATTAAAGTCTACCACTCAAGTGAAACACTACTATGGAACTAAATATGAACCAAAAATATTTAACGTCTTGGCAGATAAAATGCATTATTGTATACTAATCAGTCAAACCATCACAACTATCCCTACATTGTGAGAATATTCTGTAGAAAGAAGTAGAGGCTATATGAAAAAAATGGAATGTTATTTACAGTTGGTATTGTACTATGGCACAATTCTGTCAACTGTGTACACATGCAATGAGGAAGGTTGTCAATTTAAATATCTTTGGTAAAGCCTTGCGGCTAGAAGTGAGTTAACTCTGAAATGGAATTGCTATTCAGGTATAACTGTGCATGCTGAAGTGAAACAACACTGTATTAAGAAACTGTTAATGACATTCTGGCTGAACAACATATTACAACTTATTAAAGGAGAAAATAACTATAACGAAAGAAATGCATAATATTTGGTACTTGATTTAACACAATTAAAAAAACTTTTTAAAAGCTATATGGATACACTGAAGAGAATTTATACAAAAATCTTCTTTTCATGTTATTTTTATTTTCTAGCAAAATACACTATGCAGATTAGCTATTAACAGTAACTTTCACAGTTAACAAACCTCTAATAGGAATTTTTTATTTTCAAATGGCAGGCATTAGCCATTCTATTATGGAAGCACAAAATAGGCAGCCATCGTTACCTCCTATGAGAGGACAATTGACATATCTTCTCCAGAATTTGAATTCGGGTCTTTCGGCAGTGCAGACGGCTCCCTAACCACTATACTGTCTGGGTAGCTAGAATTCAATACTATCTTTCCATTAAAAGCTTTGGAAACTTTCTTCAACAGATATTAGGTGCGATGGAAAGAGGAGAAAAGACATCCAAAAACTTCAAATTCTAATCTCCTACCACAGTTTATAATTAAAATTTTTAAATATACAGTGAAATCTTGCCAAAGTGGGTTTGTGGAATGAGATTTTACATATTTTGCATTATTTTGTTTAAGCTAACTGTGGAATGCTAGAATTTTATATGCGATTACATGTTCATTACTTAACACTGAATGCTTGCTGGCATGAGCTCAAGCCAGAAGTTATCGACAATTTTAAAGGATTCCAATCAACCGAAAACAAAGGCCAAGAAATCAAAAAAAAGGGGGGGGGGAAGAGCAACTGGCAGCAAGGATTTTCAGATTCGGAAGAAGGAGAAGTGAAAGAATTAGTCGAGAAAATGACAAATGAAAAATTGGATGATCGACGCCAGTGGACAATGAAAGCAGTGATAATGAAGAGGATTAAGTGCCTTTAACTTACAAGAGATTACAATTAATGAAGATATGGTCAAGCAGTGGCAATTCATGCTAAAGCGCACGGATGAAAAATACAAAATAGTATAACAATGTTTAAAGAATTTTGGGAACAGTATGTTAAGGACATTTCTGAAGCCAAAAATTATTGTTAAAAATAAAACCTGATCTTTTCATTATTGAGATTTCAGTTAAGCCACTGAAAGATTTTAAAATTAAGCATTCACAACAAGCCCTACTAGTTACAGAATCAATTCTCACAGAACGTAAATCATATTTATAGTGATACCAAACCACACCTCCCCCCAAAAGGCTACGATAATATTTCATAATATATTAACATAACATGGAGATATTTTCTGTGATTTGACAATGAAAAGGCTAACATCATAATATTTTCTGCAAGAGAAGTGGCAACACTTTGTATTTTAGCAAAATAGAGAAAATGCACTGTAATATATTTTATTTATATATTTACTATTATTATTTTAGAAAACACTCTTCCAAATGAACTTTTGTGATTTTTGATGCAGTTAAACTTACAGTAAATGAGAACTTCTGCAACTTTTTCTGAATTCGGAACAAAAACTACAGTACATTAAGGCGAAGGGTATATATGAATGACAAGTTTTTTTGTATTAAATCATCTCATTTAACAGTGATAAATGATTTATACCATATTTGTATCGAACTCCAAAGATAGAATGCCCATAAATAAGAAAACTAAATGCATATCATAGCTGCCACCTTTAAAATATGAAAAACTAGAAGTTTTTGGGAGGCTTTCATGCTGCATGGCGATGCCATTCTAAAAGAATTCCGAATCGATTCACAGTGACTCTTCCAGATAGTAATGAGGCTGATTCTATAAAATTTACTCATTTGAAGATAATTTTACAGAGACTTAATACAAAATAACTTCCTCTTGCATGAATACACCGTTTCGACCGACTCTGCCACCCATTGATACCTGAATGGAAGTCATCAACTGGAATGCTGTTCAGAATGTGTGTTACTTTTTTCCTCCAGATTGTCAAAATGATGACTTTTTAACTGAGGGAATAGAAAAATGTCCGCGGTGATAGATCAAAGTTGTGCAGTGGTTGGGGCAGCATCGTGACATTGCGTTTTTCTAGAAATCACTTTGAAGGTTATGAAGACATAATGTAAAATACATGAATATTTAATTAGATGTGTTTAATTTTGTAATTTTCTTATACTTTTGCATTGAGTAAATCATAAGGAAGGAAGGAATGCTCTAAAGTTACCATGTATTACAGTATTTTTAAACACAGTTAAAATAAAAAATTATTAATGCATCAAGCTGTTCAGAAAATACTGGCTAATTGTTTCACTAGCTTTTAAAAATTTAACTGCTACTTTTACAATGCATTATACAAAATTTTACATACTTAATAACTGATGTGTATGAACTTTTTAATAATTCCCTTATAACTTCTTTTAGAATATCACAAAATTGTAAAGCATATTTCTTAATGAAGATGAAAAAAGAAATGCATTTACTTTTCTTGCAATAGTTCATTGTTAGTTATTTCGAAGTTCAACAAAGCATGGGATGAAAGGTTCACAAGTAAATGGACAATATGAAGGCAGTTCCAGAAATAATGTTGTGGCAACGACAGCCATGCACTCTTTTGAATACATACAATGGATTTTTAAAACCAACAAGACAAATAAAAGCAAACAGCTAAAAAAAATGCTCATTCACTTGGGAAAACGAAATGTGTAATTAGTGAATCCGTGTAACCCAATTCTGCTCCACAATGCATGGTCACACGATGCCAAGGATTTAGGATGCAAGACTTTCTAGATAATCTCCCGATCTTCATCAATTATAACCATTTTCTTCTGGGGGGAGGGAACTGAGATGGACGCTGGAATCAGATTTCTTAGCATCAGAGCCAGTGGATTTTTTATCAAGATGTAAATGATCTTGTCATGAATGGCAGAAATGCATAGATGTCCAGGAGTCTTAATCAGCCAGTACTTTCAAACAATCTAATATTCAGTATTGTGCAGATTGTTAGCTTAGTTATGTACCATATAATGTTGCAAGACAAAAATAAATATACATTTACAAATTAAAACCCTACAGTGTATTAAAACAATTCAGATTGAATAAAATTTAATCAGAAAAATTATTACTAGAGGAGGTGGGATGAAATTTACCCAATATCTTTTCTCTAAGAAAAATCTTAAATTTCTCACTCGATACTACAGAGTTGATTTTCTCATATAATTTTGTAAACATACATACTCAACAACAATTTCAAGTAAAATATTAGTATACTCATGTTAAGCTATTTTTATCGACCTCCTTGGAAGTTCTGAGAAAAAGAATATTTCTAACGACCACCATGAATGTTCCCAGGTAAAGAATATTTCTTAACGAATTCTCAGAAAGATGAACGTGATCAGCAGTTGCAAAACAATCTCAATTTTTGTTCCCCTTATAGATGTTTGAAGAAGAGCCATTGTTGTGTTCCTTTACATCTATTTATAGGTGCTTTGTCTCAGACCATCCAGTTTGAGTCCCAGGTTGGAAAGTTCTCGCGAAGTTTTTCCCAGGCCTGTCATCATTATATCCATTTCTCAATCAAGCTGCTCTCGCCAATCAAGAGACGCTCTTAAAAATTACGGACAAATGATGATTTTGGAAATCTTTCTGACACGCCCAAGACAACTTGAACAAAAACAGGAAACAAAGTTCCAGTTAGAGCTAGTGAGAGTGAAAGTTAGTTTCAGCGTAGAGAGATAGAAATATTCTCTCGTGTTTTTCCTGCTCTATCAAGAGAAAATTTTGTTTCGCTGTGTCAAGAGCAATAATCTTATCTCTGCCAAGAGATTCAGTGGATGGTAGGCGGGTTCGCTGCTACTGGAGAGCAACCTGCTAGGAACAACAGTACCGGTGCAGAGAGACAACCGCAAGGAGGGCTGCAGCACATCAGAATTATGCGCCCTGCAATCGTGCAAGCAAACATCCAGAAGAAGTGAAGTAACTCTAAATAGAACTTTAAGATCGGTTCTCCCACATAATCTAGAATTTTGCGGCCTGCAATCGTAACAGCAAAACCCCCAGAAGAAGTGAAGAAAATAACAGAATAGAACTGAATACTATAAATGGAACATTTTTGTGCATCCTCTGTTTGTGTTTCACATTTTTTCCCCTACTGTTTGATGAGAACAATATTTTATAAGTTTTATTTTATTTTTGTTTTACATGTAGCCAAAAAAGAACCCTAATAAATTTATTTACGCTATCTCTTGCCTTGTGAATTCACCACAATGGCAATATATATTTCACTGATTTTGCTTCAAATTTTGAATATAATTTTTAATTACTCATTCAAATGATTTTTTTACATACCCTGTTTAATAATCTGATTACCATAGAATTATGAAGTTCGTTTTAATTTTCTAACATACTTTACCAATTTTCAAAATTGTTTATATTTTTTAATCATCTCTTTAAACTAATTTGGTTACATTGTCAATTTTTTTGTATTGTTTCTACACAGTTCACAAGGATAGCCTTTTGAAAGTCTGTAAAAGGCACTACAAAAAACTTTTTTGGTTAAAGCATTCTTTGTCAACTGAAAATAAAACTGTGGGATGCTCTTAAAAATACCAAACTGGTGCATAACAGAATTTTAAATAATAATAATAATAAAAAAAAAAAAGCAATAATCCAAAAACGATAAATACAGCACTAAATCTTAAAAACAACTGCGTGAATGTAAAAAAATGTTTTTATAGAAAGAACTTGAGGGGGGTACAACCTTTAGCTTAAACTATCCTTTTCTTTAATTCTCATTTAAACAATTTTAGCTCCTTCATCTGAAAGCAGTTTTACGTAATAAAGGTAATAAACTAGACAGTTTAAGGATCCACTCAATAAATCTTATGTGATTGTTAGTAACTGTATCTCTTTTAGCTACATATGCTGGATAAAAACAGTGGCTCATTTTACTAACAAGATTTTCATGTAATTTCTCTGATTATGTAGCTGCACTAGTGCTTTACCAGATGAATGCATGATAAAACCATATTTACTGGACAAATATTACAATACACAAACGAGAATTAATTATAGTCACAGCCCAATTTGACCTGCAGAACATGAAGAATTCAAAAGGATTTGGACATCAGTTAGGGAATGGACCAGTATGATGATGCATAATACGAGAATCGTAATGCCTGTCACTGCAATTCCAGCCATCTTGAACATAACCATTATGGTTTGTAGCCAAGATTGAGATTCTTCTGTAAAGAGAATGCAGTATCATTCATTTGTCCATGTCCAACATTCAATGGATTATTGCAGTCCATATACTTGCTGCACAGAATGTGTGATAACTGCAGCAATGGATGACAAGCAAAGTTTTTCCTCCTCTGCAAAGACCAAATAGTACAGGCTGTTGTAGAACAGATCATTATGTTGCTATGCAATCCATCAGAGTAGTGGACATGACATTTACATTCTCTCATTCAGTAGTACGATAACTGGTACAATTGTTCCCACTGGTTAGTCAATCCCTTCTGCACCAACTAATGTCCTGCCCACATCCACTGTGGCTTGATTTCATCCACCATGTTCAAAAGAATAATTTGTGGCATCTGTAAGTCATAATTATTCCCATCAAACTTAAACTTGCTGACTAAAAACTTTGATTTTAAAATTAACTACTGTTGTTGAGCAACCCAACAATTTTATTTTTAGCCACATAAGACCATACTGAGATAACTAATTTTTATTCTAAACATTTTACTTAAATCATTTTTTATGTATTTTATTTATAGATAATATTTTTCATATTAAAGAAAATTTTTTTTAAATAAATGACAGTTAAGGTATTTACAAACGAATAATGTCATCTTATACTTTAACAGCTATAGATGTAAAACATAAAACTTAATTTTGTTATAATTTTCTTCTAAATTTAATTAAATTTATTTCTTAAAGCAATAATCGCTTAAATTTCAAGTTATGTTAATACATTTTAAAAATTAAGATTAATTTTTTAAGCATGTTTTCTTCTACAGCAAAAGAATTTGGTATCCCACTGTTTTCAAAGACTTGTTTTTGGCACAAAATTTCATTTTATTATTTCTCCCACAGTAAGTTTTTTTTTTGGACACTTAGTTCTTTTTCATATTAGGCCTAGAATTATTCATTTTTAATTATATAAATCGTCAGGTACCATTTTGAGATGGCAGTAACAAATTTAGTGATTATGGATATTAAACAATTTACTACCGAATTATTTCCCGATCCTTTATGTTTCACGTATTTATCTTTATATAAAAAATAAGGCAATACATTTGCTATCCATAATCACAAAAAATATTACTCACAAACAGTGAGTACAGTAATTTAATATATGTTAAAATAACACTGCCTAATACTTGACATGCAAACGGTATCACTGTAAAGATCTTTTTTTTTTTTTCGACTTTCCAGCCTCATGTTTTGCAAGAACACGCTTGCAACATACCCTAATAGATAGGTTTTAAAAGACAGTTTTCTGAAATATATAGTTATGTTTCAAACACATTATCATGCATAAACTAATATAAACACGTTAATTTGAAAGTGATACATGAGAATTACTTCATATTCACATCATTACTACAATGAAATCTCAATTTGAAGTACTACTAATAATAACAGGAATGAACAAAAAATAGATTTAATAGCTACGTTAATACTGCCATATTTCTTCTTTGCTACACATGAAAAATACGGAAAAGATTTTATTCTAGTGCTAATATTGAGAAAATATTCAATAACTTCATTGCATTTTATGAAGAGTTCTACATGTATAACTTAAAAATAATAAATTTGTTGAAATTGTTTAGAATTTCAACTAAGAATTTTTTGCTTTTTAAGTTTTACAAAGAGAACCCTTGTTTTTTATTTGGGAGGGGGGGGATAAGAAAAAGGTGAAGTATTCTTTTAGAATGTAAACTGAGACTTCACTGTAGTGCAAAAAATTGCCTTCAAATACAGAATTAATTTAAAAAAACATATTAAAAAGAACTCTTGTTAAAATCATTCTTACAAAACCTTGTACAATTACAAATATTTAACAGCACAGATATCAGCTTATGATGGAAAACAGTTTGAAACATAACATTTTCTAGAATGGAATACTACCTTTTTGTACGCTGTACAGGTTTTTGTTTTATATTATCTTTAACAAACTATTAATTGCAAATACACGTAGTAGGATATCACATAGTAGATATACATAAGGCTGAAAAGTAAAGAAAATGCAAACCTGGAACCACTTGGCATGTCTCAAGGCGGCCAAGGCGTCCAGGCATTTCTGCCTGTCCAGAACATCCGGCGGGTCTTTAACAGTCTCTAGAAAACCAGATGATAGAAGACTGACATTAGCACAAAGGAGACTGAAAGGAATGGGTGTTTGACCTATGGGAGGTATGTCAATGTGCTGCCTTTTTCTAATAATAAACTACTTTCAAACTTTATACCTACTATCCAGGAATACTAATTATAATAGCAAAATTTTTAACTCTGTATTATTCATATATAAATATAAAATGAAATACATATATAGCAATTTGATTACATATTTGAATATAACAAAACCATGTGAAATTTAAAGATTGATTTCAGACACATATTATAATTTAGTTATTTAGGTTTAATACCCTTATGACAAGGAAACTGGTTAAACTGAAACTTCATAAAATATAATTTCAGTATTTCCCAAATCCATTCACTATGCACACATGAGAAGTAGCATAACATTTTTAGAATGTAAAAAAGTTCATTATTCATTTTGTGCTGTGAGAGAAATAATTACAAATACATATATAAATTTATTAACTTTATCCCACAAATTGTATTACATTTTTTTAATGTAGCATAATCTGCAGAATAAAGTTAAATGAATATATGTGATTAGACTCGGATATAAAAAAAAAGCCAAATCTTTATCCCCCTTCCCCTCCCCTTTTCGACTGCTTATTTGAGGAGAAAGAGGGGGGGAAGGTTTACGTAATAAATTTTTTACTTTTTTGTTTTGGCACCAAAACATAAGTAATATTTTATGCTGTTTCATTAACTTACAAACATCCTCTTATTATGTTTCCCCCTAAAACAGTCATCTATATCGGGGGAGGGGGGAATTAAAGCTTTAATAATTTCATATAGATTTTTAAAATATTAAATATTTTTAAGTACCTATATGAAATGATTAAACCTGCATAAAACTTGACATCCAAAGTATTTAGGCAGAAAATAAGCTAATTTTAAATTTTACAACATTAAAAACTTATTGATTCCAAAATGTACCTGCATTGATTTTATGAGTCTCTCATTTTATTGATTATAACAGATGATCCGTTTTTCTGATGCAATTTTACTTCCTTGTACGAAGTAAAGGAAGCATTGTAATCGCAAAAACTTTCGGGTGTCGCATTTCAATGAAAATAACAATTCCGACCACTATCAAATGCAAAAGAAAAATGTTTTTGCACAATATCTGTACATACAGACAGAATAAAGGACTTTTTTTCCCAAAATGGGCTGCAAAAACAATTTAAAATGGATTTAGAACAGATTTTTTTCATTAACTCTGTACATATCTCGCATAACTAAAAAAACAAGTAGCCTAAGAATGTTCAAATTTTGTATATAGGGCTGCTATAACATGTAGTTGTGCACTTCCCTTTTTGGTAGCAAAAGTGTATGTATACATATACCCACTCTGTTACTTGCTTCCGTGAGCTCATTTAAAAAAAATCTTATATGTTGGTAAATTCTGTATATTTTGCTTAAAAAATTATTGAATTATGTTGTTCTTATCTTCCGGTTAAAGTTTTTATGCCTTTAGTTAATCTGAATGAAATAGCTGTAGAATTATCAACAATTTAAAAGTTGTTTAAGTGCGCTAAGCCTAATTTTTCTACCACAGTAGCCATATTTGTTTACATTTGAAACTTAGCAGAATAGTGAATTAAGTTTCTGCACCTTCAGTGTCTTTTTGATGAGTGGAATTAAAAGCAAGCTTTTAGTTTTATGCACCGAATCATCTGCCTTCTTTCCCGTTGGATGAACTGCTTGTTTTTGAATTAGCCGAAAGAGGCAATTTGGCCAGAAGGGATATTAATTTCGTTTTGGCATTGTGCGAAAATTCAATTTTGAAACTGTGGAAAATAAAATGATCATGTGATTTCTGGCAATCGCCTGATATCTTTTTACTTGGCAGACCTTGCGATAAATGTTTATGTAAACAAATGTTTAGAATTCTGAATGTAAGATATTTTTTCCTTAGTAGGCTCTTCTTTTTGTCAGATTACCTAACTAATTATATTTCAGTTCAATATGTTTATGTATGAGATGTGCTGTGAATAAAAATAGGAAAAATTTGAACAACATGGTCTTTATGCTAGAATCACATTTATTCTTTAGCGTGATAGAATACTTTTTTTTTTAATATTGCTGTTGAATTGAATTTTATGGTCTAAGTGCGAAGAACATACTATTTAATTAATAAAGGTAACACACAAAACTTTTAAAAAAAAGGGGGGGAGGGGTGCCTTAGTACATAATATAAAATCTGAAAAACTTTCCGATTTTTCTTTTTAATAAAGATGCTTTGAGGTTTATGTTTTTTGCCTTGCCGATAGTGAGAACTGAATTAATTGAATGAGAAATATATGTCTAATGAAATTCGAGGAAATAAGTTTACACCGTACAAGGAAGTCACGTGGTATACACACATCAGATTTTTATTTTAAAATGTAAAACATTTGTAGCTTTTACAAATTAGATGCAATTTATTCATTTATATCCCCTTCAGCTTTAAAATCCTTAATTACATTCATGTTGCACAGCTTCCAACTTAAAATCAAAAATCAAGATATTTTTCTCAGAACAAAAAATAATTCTTATATTATTTATTAAGAATTTATTAAAAATAGTATGTAATTAATACCAGAAAGTGCAATAACTATACCATTAAATGCAAATGGTACAAAAAATTGTATGCAAAACTTTTTACTGCATATACCTTTTAATATATATAAAAGAAAATAATAAAACTTAACTACTTTATCAAAAGTAATTTTAATTCCTTAAAAAAGTGTTATATTTTTGCTTATCACATTTGCAACACAGGCTAACTTTTAACGAATGAAGTTTCTATGTCTCAACCACATAAAACCAAGAAATCATAATTACTATTGGTACATATAACTAATACATCACATTTCCTTCATAAATTACATCATTTACAAAAAAAAAATTCCAAAAACTGCATAAAATATTACTTAGGAAAATAACTAAGACAAAAGATCACAATTTCTTAAAGCACTTAAAATCACCACTGTTTAGTAATGAAAGAACACAAAGAACAGTCTCGCTTTAACTTTGTGCCATATGGCTAACATGTACTGAATGATAATCTCAAAACATCTGATGCTCACAGCAGAAATGAAGCATCATACTATCAGACATTTCTATATTCTCATACACAATGATAGTACACCATGACATTTTACTGATGCATCAGCTTTCCTTTTATAAGTAACCAGGCAAGGAGAAAAAGCAATTTCAGATAACAGAAATTGCATTTTTGGATAAGAGCAAATCAGGAGAAATGTATAAGTTTTAAGAGGACAATCAAAAATTGGAACAGATAGCATCTTTCAAATAAATTCAGAGAATTCAACATATTTAAATTACCTAACTCATAAAAGTTCTTCTGATTTATTAGGAAGGCTTAGAATATAGAAGAATATGAACACTGAATCAGTTTAAATGGCTATTTTACCTTAAGTCAACTACTTTCTCAATTACAAATTTAATGCATATCTAACCTCCCCCATTCACACATACTTTTTCTAGCATGAAAACAAAAAAATAAAATTAAACAATTTGATAATTTTTTAAAACTATGGTCATGAAACAATTGAATTCGTTAAAAATGCACATGAGAATATAAGAATAAATCTGCATGATAAATATATTTTAAAAAAATAAACCTATTTTAATAATATTAATATAGGATTCCGATTTTTTACAAATTCTTATTTTGTACAAAATATGAATTTCAAATAACAAATACATTTTATGACAAATAAGCATATTCTGAAATAAGGCAGCACATAATAACAACCACCCAGGGTGATCAAAAATCCTTCCAGGTCAGCCACCCACAGCATTCAACCTTCAGGATGTTGTTCCCCTAGAATGCTTCAAAGCAAAACTAAACAAAATATACATGTTACTTGATACATACTCAGTGTTTCATCATTTAAGTAAGCTAGAATGTAAACTGATTGTAAGACAAACACGAGAACTTAAAAACCAGTGAACAAAGAATTCCTGAATGACTGAACAAATAGAACAATTTTCTGAAAACTACGTACATCTAAAGAAATACTAACTATACAGATGATTATTAAAATATAATTGAACTAAGCTTGATTAACAAATTCCCTGCTAAATTATAAAATTTAAAGTACAAATTTTAAACTAAAAATATATGATTTTACCCAAGTTCACCATGAAATATATAATTAACATTAATAAAATTCCAGCTACATTTATCATAATACAAATCTGATATTCGGAACATGAAAATTTACTGAAAAATAAAATTAAGAGAACTGTTTTAACTAAATTATTCTTTTTTTTTTTTAAATCAAAAGTCTATCTTTAGATAACACTATTTAAATAATTATAAAAATGAGATTTCATTTATGGACAGAAATAACTTCTCTCAAAATTAACTTATCCTAGAAACAGAATCTTTACACATATGATGCTTAAAGCACCCTTATTCAAAACATTCCAATGGCAGACTGCGTGGCTCAAATATTGTTAAAACGCGATACACACCCATTTCAAACAGGAAGGGAACAATTTTGAAATTTGGTACTACAGAAGAAAAATCACTGTAAAATATTTATATTATTATACACCATGAATTAAGTCTTTCAGATAACCTCTAAAAGAGTAGAAGTATTTTTCAATGTAAAACCAGTGTTACATCTTATGGTGATATTTCACATACGATTATTGTCTAAGTCTAATAATCTGCTAGTATAATTTCAACAATGCACGAATGGCGATGTGCTCATTTTTAAATGCCCGATTTTCACAAAATTAACATGTCAAATTTTTTGTGTAATCTTATTTTCTCAAGGTATGAGCACGTTTTGATACAGTTACTTATGTGCAAAATATCCAAAATTCATGCAAAAATTAAGAGTGTGAGAAATGTAACTAAAACTAAAATTCCAAAGCTTATCAGAACTTTACTGTGTCTTTGTATTCTTTCCTCTGTAAAATGTTGCTTCAATTACTGCTAATTTTGGAATCTAATGAAAGAAAAGAATTACCCTTTGTACGAAAAGTGTCTTGCTATGACAATTGTGTTCCTTTGAAATCGCAGATAAAAATTTGCGTAATATTTTCTTATAATGTTTAGCATCTATATAGTGACTCAAAAATCATACAAGGAAAATACTTTTCAGAAGATGAGTGAACTAATCAGAAAACCAGTTTGGAATTTATTACTATTAAAGAATTAGTGGTCTTCCTTTTTGTTGTTTTTTGTTGCCCTGATACTGATGCAATATGCAAATTTCACTCCCATTTACTAGAGGCAATGTCATTTTGCCTCCTATCAATGAATATTTTTAATTTTTTTGCAGCATGCATTTCATATCATATGTCTGAAATGTATGCACATCGAGTGTAATGACATTAGATCCAACTGTTCTTTCATTAGAGAGCTCTGAAAAGATAATTATACTTGAAATAGGCAGTATTTTATTTATTTCATAAAACGGAAAGTACAAAGGTTATGACTGACACTTGAAAATCTCATATCTGTTGTTTCAACAGATAAAAATCATACAGGGCCTTTTTAATGGCAGAGCTCTTGTCAAATATATATATTGCACACCAGTAAGAGAATTTTTTTTTCAATACTATAATGCCTCACACAATTTAAAAGAGACAGTGAGGATATAGTTTTATGTAGAAATTGTAAATATACTTAAATTTTACATGAATTACAAAAAGAAAATTTTTTAAGATACACATTCAGGAGTTAATGCACAAACACAAAGAATAAAAACCTTTTGGTTTCAGATGAACTCAATGAGTGTGAAGGAAAAAATTTAACTCGCGGATTACAGCAAAGTACTCTTCAGCAATTGGCCTATAAGGGGAAGCATTCAATGAAAGAAAAAGGCCTATATTTATATGTTACACTATGGAAACCAATTTCCCAAAAAGAACTTAATTTTGGTGAAACAGAAGAGCATGTTATGGCCTATCCATAATACAGCAAAGGGAAATAGAAAAGATAAGAAATTTTTTCATTCACTATTCAACAGCACTAAGAAATCTTTAAACTACTCGATAATTGCAAAAATGTTCATAAAAATCTGTCATTTAGCACATGCCTATTTTCATTCTTATTAAATATATATGCAAGTTCTGAAACCCTGTTTAAAATTTTACTGTAATTCTATGAGTTTTAACTTTTTATTCAAAATATTACTTAAAATATGTAAAAATATATTTAAGTACTTAAATAATTATTACAAATAAAAATAGAAATAATAAAACAGCAATAATATACTAACCATTTAATTATAGTTTGGGAAGCCTTTATAAATTACTTTTAGAAGTAACTAATTTTTCTACCCACATTTTTCCTTATAATTATTTCCAGAATCTAAGTATAACATTATGTACCATTCTCTGCTTTTTATCAGACTACTCTTTTCATTCTAAACCACAAAATATATACAGTTCTTTTGAACTAATTTGTCATATTTAGAAAATATTTATTGCATAGTACCTTTTCCTCTACCAAAACAAATATTCGCATTTTAACTTGTTTTTAATATTTAAAATTTTTCATAAATTCTGAATATTATATGAAGCAAATTACGAATTTCATTCTTTAGCCTTTTTTGAAAAAAAAATTTAAAACAGACTGGGAAAATAATAATAAAGACGCTGCTAATTACACCTACTGTGATTTTAAGATATTTTAAAAGTTAAAAGAACATAGAAAAATTTCAGAGCAAGGCCTTCCGTAAATAAAATTCTAATACTGCTACATCATTTTTTGCTTACAAAGACTACCAATTACACACTGCCTGCGAAGAAATCACATTAAATAATTTTTAAGCCATATTTAAAACTAAAAACTGCTTGAAATGTAATATTTGATACATTAGAAAAATAAGCCATACAGCTTATAATTTAACACCCCCCCAAATAAAAGGCACTATTACTTTGAGTCAAAGTCTGAATGTGATCCCTATTTTGTTGTTCGGGTGGAAAATTATGTTGTTTGAAAAGCTGGGTGCAAACAAGACGCTCTGAACACAACTACAGCAACCTGGTCCATTGGCTGTAGGACAGCATCGTGTTTTGTGGAAAATACACTACCTGTATGTCTGGGAGTAGATTATTAAGATGCCGGGGATGGCATGGAGCATTATCAAGCAGTTGAATAATTTTAATAGCAACTTCCATTTTCAAAAAATAATTTTGGATCGACAGAATGAAGCAGCTGAAAAATCTATCTTCAAATGAAGGTTATCTCATTCATGTCTTTTTATACACATGATAGTAAATGGACAGATTTTACTAATGTTCTTTAATGCTTATTGCTTTTCAGAGTGATAGATCAAAACCCATCAGCAGTTTTCTAAAAACAGTGTGATACTGACTAAAAAGTGGGATAGGACCTTTCAGTCATTTCTTCCCATGAAAGCCCCATCTCATCCACATTGAATATCTGTTCCAGGAAGTAGCTTCCTTTTTAAAATTATTCCAGGTAATTCTTCAACAAAATTTTCTGCTGCTTCCACATCCTCGCTTGCCATCTCACAGCTGATTTTCCAATTATGCAGGTTGGATCTCCATCTACACTGTTGAAACCATCTACAGCTTGCTATAAAAGATTCAGACAATTTTTTGCCTTCAAAAGTCTCAAAGATGCTGCATGCTTTAGTTTGAATTATTAAAAGGCTTATTATTTTACATCTGATTGTCAAACCAGATTGCCAATAATTTCTTCACCTCGTCAGTTAGATCTTTTTTCTACCTAGTTAATTATGGCTTTAAATCCTGTCAATTTCACCACTTTTTTAGTGTATCCATTAAAATTGTTGAAATTATCAAATGTGCCAACTTCAAGTCACATGTTACTGTTTTAATAATTCTGCCAGCTTTGTAGTCCTGAATGATTTTTATTTCCATTTCAAGTTTGATAGCTTTCGTTCATTTCTTAATAATTTCTCCAGATGATACCATAATGGCTTTAAATCCTGTCAATTTCACCACTTTTTTAGTGTATCCATTAAAATTGTTGAAATTATCAAATGTGCCAACTTCAAGTCACATGTTACTGTTTTAATAATTCTGCCAGCTTTGTAGTCCTGAATGATTTTTATTTCCATTTCAAGTTTGATAGCTTTCGTTCATTTCTTAATAATTTCTCCAGATGATACCATTCTTTTTTTTTTTTTTTGCTGACATCTATACTATTTTGGAATTCAAAATATGTAGGATTCCCTGAACTGCAGGTCGAAACTCAATTGGTCGTTAAGCTATGTAATAAAGTGAGGAATGCCAGTGTGTGTGTATATACATATACAGTCTAAAATATTTTCAGTAAAATCTTTAAATAAGTATATATATGCGCATCTCGAAGTCCCCAGAAATTAAAACACTGTTTTAAAAGAAAATGTGTAAAATGGCAGGAGCATTTTGGTATTTTAATTAAAAAAATATCTCTTTCTCATACTGATTTCAGGAAATTTGGGGTTTTAAAACTGAATCGTTGGTCAGTTGATGGGTTAAAGCTGAACCTTTCAAAATGCAAATTAACTTGGTCACATTATTTCTACTGTACATACTACTTCCAAGAAAATCACGGCTGTTTAAGACTGTTGTCACCTTCAAAATATTCACTAGTTAAGTTTTCTGATTCCCTGCATTTACTATCAAAGATTTGTTACAGGTAAGATCATAAAGCCTTTACATCACCTAACTGAAGGAAAACAAAAGTACTGATGGCCATGAAAAAGCATCTGACATCTGTTCCCATATTAACTTATCCTCAAGTCGAATATGACTTTTTTCTTGATATGGAATTCCAAAGGCATGTGACTGTCTATTCCCCAGTCTGAAGAATATTCATTCAGGTCAACTTCAAATTTCACACCTACCATGGACTATGTTATGATTACCTAAGAGTGCTATTTATTCATCACAGAACTGGACTTTCTTCATGACAAATGATTGGCTATGATCTTTGATGTCTACACCATGAAATACTTTTCAGATGACTGTAGGACGCCTTTTTTGTCTGAGCAGTAATTCGAAGATCTGCATTTTTAGAAATTTATCAATTCACCAGGGAAAAAAGAAATACAGTAACCAAGAGAATGAAGACATATATGCCAAGCTGACAGAGGGAATGCAAGGGAGGAGATGAGGCCTGGTTGTGAAATCCCAAGGTGCGGACTTCCTGGAAGCTGTTCTTTAGTGTCATCAAGAAAGTTAATGACATAGTGGTGCAAATGTAAAGAGCTTGTTTTTATGCACTACAACAGACTTGTATCTTACAATGCTAATTTGAATTAGTCACCTATGTCTTAGAGATTGTGCCGTACACGACATGCTGCCTTTAAGCAGGGGGGCAATAGAAAAAAAATTCGGCAAATATTTGAGCCCATTTTAGTTTTTCTCTCACATACAGAACCCAGTTTTACATACATTTTTTATTTATGCTTTTTGGTAATAATTTTAGAGTGCACTTTACATAATTCAACTTATGGCCATGCATTTTAGATGCAAGTGCTTATTTCTTGTAAAGAACTGTAGATCTTCTGATTTTCAATCCAATATTTAAATTACGAAAACAGCTTGAGAAAAATGTTACATGTGAGCATCATAGGCAGGAAGCAGCAGGACTATTACGTTTAAGCAAAAGAAAACTGAAATATTTGTCAGTCATTCAAGGAAAAATGTTGAAAAATAATTTTTTAATTACCTACAGTTTATTAATACAAAAATAAATTTACAAATAAATTCGAGAATTACTTTATACATAGGATTTGTAGGATGAAACTTAGAGATTCCTACTATAGTTAAAGGGGAAAAAAAAAGACTACTTCCAAAACACTGAGCATATTCATAAAGCCTACCTCCACTAGTACTAGCATCAGCATTGGATTCACGCATGACAGGAGAAGTCAGAGTAACTGTCACTGTAATCTTTGGTTCAGTCACAGAACTGACTACTATGGCTGCTTCCTCTATACATCTTTTAACTTCATACTTGTCATCTGGAGCAACGGTCTGAAAAATATAGACAAATATCCTATCGTATACTGTTGAAAACATACCAAACTTAAAACAATTGTAAACATCCATCTCATATGAAAAAATTAATAAATACATGTGTTGACATTTTAAGAATTATTTTTACTCCTTGCTAACCTTGAAATTTTAAAAGTAAGGAGATTTTTAGAAGGAAACAAGAAATTTCCATTCTGGGTAGTGACACCATTTCTAAGGAACTCCAAATTGACATTAATTCACTGTGTAATGAATTGTTCAAGTTACTGTATAATTCCTAGTTCAATTCTGATGAAACATATATAAGCATTTAATTGAATATTTTAAAATTAATGTTCCATGACTAATTTTACTTTATTTTTAAAGCATTTGTTTACACTTTTATTCTGAGAAAATCCTAAATACTGAAGTAAAGCTTTTATTTACCAAAGGACTTTTAATATGATGAAAATAAAATTAGTAATTAATGTACAAATGTAATGTATTAGTGTAGATAAACTTAGTTATGTACCATATACTGAAGCAAAATACAAATAGTCACTGAATAAATATTGCTTCAATCTTCATATAAAATTCTATAAATGTCTACAGCAGATTTAAACAACATGGATCAAATGAAATTTAACATGACAAGCATCTACAGTATGCAATATGGAGGGGGGGTGAAATAAAATAAAAAAAAATATTGAAAATTATTAGAGGGAGTGGAATTTACCAGGATAGAAGGAAAAGGGATACGCACTGGGGGAGTAGACGGCTTGAATTTCTGAAGGTAACATTCGTGTACTTAACCCGTACCTATAAATCATGCATCTTTCCACTGGAAGACAGTAAACATCCGATAATCTGGCATCCTATGTATCGGCACATCTGATAATCTTAAACCCCTTTTACCGAAACTCCCATCCTATGATCACATTTCTAACATTTTATTTAGCAATATTCTGAAAGGCTTGATAATTACTTACGTTGCATCTTTTTGCCATTTTCAGTCTATTTTTTGTTTTAAACTTCACAAAAATGTTGATCAGGAAGTGGATGGGATGATGGTTTAAAAGCAAAGACTAATTAAATATAATTAACAAACTATAAATTTGTTTTCTAAGAAACTTGCCTAAACTATGACATATGTTTTAAGAATTATCATATGCAGTTTTTCCATTCCTCAAAAGATTTAAGAGATTTAAAATAAAATAAAAAAATTTTTTAAAAAAAGTCTGAGAAATTGTATAATGTGATATCCTGGTTTTGTTAAATTCCTAAACGTGCAAGATTATTGAACTTTAATTGTAGTCTCATTATAGCATACATACATATATATATATATATATATATATTCTATTATTAACAAGTAAGAATGCAAAAGCTATAGTACACCCTAAACCCTCTGAATCCTATTCGAAGAAGCACGTTAGTGCCAAAGTTACATAATAAACACAATTAAAACTTCAAAATCGTAAGCAAAAATTACAAGAAAATATAACTTAAATAATGCCATGAAAATTGTAATTTTTTGGCAAAAAGGGAAAAGCAGAAGTTGCAATAAAACTAGGTATATAAAGAACAAAATGGCAATATTTCATTGAGAGTTGCATAGTTGTCTCGTCAGGGGAAAAGCACCGTGCCACTTCCATTGAAACATTACCTCCACGCATTTCAACTGACAACCAATTGAGACAAAACCACGTAAAATAATTGACTGAACTTAAAAATATATTAGATCGTTCAATACAAATCGAACTCATTCAAGTTTTAACTTTTTAAAGAAATATATATATATATATGTAAGATACAAGAAAATATGATAGCTACTTTTAAAAAATAAACGGCGATCTCCCCATTAATTCATCTACTCTCCCAGTTTTGAGATTTTTTGACGTTGTATTAACGCTACTGAAAAAGACAACCAAAACTAATACTAACCAATCATAGCTTGTCTCTAGAATTACACCTACTCTGGCAAGCTTATTATGTCACCTTTTTTCCCTAGCTTCTACTTTTGTTTCCCGTCTAAAATGATGTCGACCCCATCAATCTGTGTATATGAGAAATTATTGTAATTGTTTATGATCAAAAGGTACATTGTCTATGAAGAATGATTTCTAATGTGTCTAGAAATAAAAATGGTAATTAGCTGAACTTGGATTGTGTCAACAATTTCTTTCATAATTCCATTCCACTATTTAAAGCTGATAAAAGTACCGGTGATAACTGCACACAAAAAAATATCCTTTCTTGGTTACTGCAAGCTTATTTCCTCTTCTATGCTTTCCCGAAATTATTACAGATACGCCATACAGCAGTTAGAACTCTTTAAAAGTAATACCAATCATCAACTACATTTTTTAAAATTCATTTATAACACTTTTAGACTACAAGGGGAAAAAAATTGTAACGAAACAAGACCTTAGGGATTTTTATCTTGCCAGGCCAATTTTAGCCTTCTTTATTCTAATAAACAGGAAATAATTTAAGTGATGTTTGAGAATGCATTAACTTAGTACCTCCTTGTAATAAAACTTTTGATTTAATGCTTGCAGTGTAAATATGGCTTCCAATACTTGAACAAAATACCATTAATTTTCTTTTAATGCAAAAGTATTTATAAATTTTCGAAATTCAAACTAATTGAAAAAATTAAAAGCAATCCATATAAAAAATAGCACTGATATAAAAACATCTCATTAAGATTGAATCTTAATATATAGTGATAATTAAAAAATTACATACAAAAATTTTAGTAACATTAAAAGCTTAAAAATTATGAAAACAATATTCAACTCACTGAAAGTTGCTTGGGCAAATTGTCAATAACTCTTTCTAACAGTGTACGTGTAGGCTTTTCGGCACACATGACTACAAGTTGAACACTAAGATCACCAGTAAGAACTAGTCCTTTGGCAAGCACTCCAACACGCATTACTCCTTTCAATACTCTATATGGCTGGGCACTGTCTTTATTACTTCTATTAAAAAAAATTAACAAATGTCATAAACAAAATTTAATTTCCGTTTGCGCACAAACTGACTTAATTTCCTATTCTACTAAGAGTTTTAAATGTAAACAAATGGTGGCCTTATTGGGCTTAATACCACTTACACAACTTGATAATTCTACAACTATTGCATGCAAATTAAAAGGCATAAAACCCTGAACTCAAACATTAGGAACAACAAAATTCAATCACTCTTAAAGAAAAAATTTCACAATTTACCAATATACAAGAATAAAAAACTCAGTCGTAACAAACTGTATATGTGAGCACACTTTGGTGCAACTGATTGCAACCAAAAACAGAGATGGCAAACTACATATTATAGCAGTCTGACTTACAAAATCTCAATGTTCTAAGGTTACTTTGTTTTTGATTTGCGAGAAGGTGGCAGGGAAAAGAAACATTTCCAGATTTCTCATAGGCAGGTCAAAAGCTACATACCCCCTGCCTGATTGCGGAGTAGAGTGTATCACAAAGAGTATCTTGATGTGTTGAGCTCCGAGAGCAATTGACAAAGTCTGGAGCTGTACTTAGTGTTTTGCAGTGTCTTCATCGATTGTTTCAGAGTAGTTTTTCGACGATTGTAAATGTGTTTTTGGACTCTCCTGCAAAATACTCGTGAATAAATTGTTTTGATTCTTTGTCAAGTGTTCTTAATCATTCCAAATCCACCTTCCCATAGAGCACAATAATATGCAAATACAGACATCATGAAAAAAGAGCACACAGATGTTACGCAAAGACATCATTCAGATGGATTCAAGAGTGGTCAAAATAGATATTTTTGTAAAAATACAATAACCGAAATTTTTTGCAATTACACTACTTCCTTTACTTTGAACAAGGAAGTAAAAAGCAGACCTTATTTTACATTTTCAGCTTAAATGCTTTATTTGTCATTTTGCAGTCAAATAAAAAAAATAGTAATCAGTCATCTAGGCTAACTTTTTAATATAATTATATTTGCCATATATCTGTGATTACTGTAATTCAGTTTTTAAGCTTTAAGTAATTAAATAGTAAGTAAGTTTTAAGCAAAAATATATGCAACCTTTGGCAAGTGCCCATTCTCTTTCACACAACTAATTTAACCAGGGTTGCCACCCAAACAGGCAAATAAAATTCCCTGACTTTTCCAGGTGTGTTTTAAGAAAATTTCAGTCTATCCACTTAGCGCGTGCTGAGAGGTAAATTAATTATGGTGACACTTGAAAACTCAAAAGTTTGCCAATTATATATGGCATATATATATATATAGTAACCAAAACATTACTATTACAATTAAAATAGGAGTTTTTTCCTCCACTGAAGACCGAGATTAAAATCTACCCAATCCGAATTTAAAAAAAAATATCTTTTTTTGAAGCCATTTTGCAGCTAAATAATATTTTCAAATAAAGTCAGGTATTTTATATTTATTTAGCAGCATACATAAGCAAAAAAATATGTGCATTTAATTTTGTGAGGATATGTCATCTACTGCTAGAATTAGTTCCAGGAGTATGCCAGCGAAAATTGTCTGAAATTTGAAAGTATTGTTAAGTAATAATAAATAAACTTAGAAGCAAGAAGCCACATTAAATGATACGAATAATATTAAAGTCAATTACTTAAAAGCTTAAAAACTGAATTACAATAATCAGATATTTTGACAAATATGCATATAAAAAAGTTACCCTAGATGTCTGATCACTATTTTTTTTATTTGACTGCAAAATGACAAATAAGGCATTTATTAATGGGGGGAGGGGAAGGTTTAAGAGACTTTGTGGTAAAATCCTAGTATACGGTAAGGCCTTGGCATGATTTTGAAAACTGTCGCCAACACCAAAATGACCCATTGACTGTTCATCATAAATGCCTGGTTTATTGCACATCATGTCACTAAATCTCGTGTGCACCATATATAAACTAATTTTGTTTTAAACAATAATGGGAAGGTATTTTCTTTCATTCAACATGCGCATGTGAATCTCTTGATTTTCGGCAGTTACCGAAAACCAAAGTTGCTGGAAACTTGCTTTGCCTTTCTAAAAGACAATCTGATTGGAGCTGCGAAAACTGGCTATACGTCAGCTGCTTGAATGATGCTCATGCGATACATAATTCAGCAAGAGAGTGATGATTTCCAATGGTGGTGCAAAAAATCGCTTGTATGAAATTCCCTGACTTTTTTCAGCTAATTTCCGAATTCCTCGACTTTTCCCGGTTTTTCAGGCAGCGTAGCAACCCTTTTTAATATACACAGCTATAAGCATTTAATTAAATTACTTACTCTGCCGGCTTAACATCCTTTTTATCCTCAGGGGTTCCTTTCGGCACATCCCTAAATTAAAAATAAATTAACAACATATAAAAACATTTTAATTATTCACAATTATTACAAAATAAAATCAATATTTAAAATAATTAAGCTATAAAAGCATGCATACTTTTTCTCACTTTTCTCGGTTAAATAATCTGACACCAACTTTAAAGCTTTTTCTGAATTAGTAATTATCTTTTGAACAGCATTCAACTCTTCCTCTTTTGGATAAATCTGAGTATGCTTTGCTATCACATGGCGATCATCAACCGAATCTGGTCTTCTAATCTAGAAAAATGAATAAAATCCTATTATTACTTAACCATTGAAATAAACCCTTTTAAAAACAGTTTCACAATTTTACTGCACAACATACTAAAGACGGCTGCATCCAAAAGGAAAAAGGAACCTTTATCTACCATTTTTTTAGCATGATGAAAAAATACAGATGTACTAAAACATTTCAGGTAGAAAATTACTATTTATGTAATTCCCAGACATCTTAAAATCTTGTATGGTAATAAAGGTAACAACATTTCACCATAGATTGTACAAATAAAACTCCACTGTACTACTTGTGCAGGTCTGCCCCAATTCCAATGAATACCTTGGGGGAGGTTTAAAGGAGGTCTTTCTCACACCTCTTCCTCATTCGCTTGAAAGGACTTTCAGCTTGCCAGTATTTTGAGCGCCACACAGACACTCTACACCTAAAAACACACAGGCTTTCTCTGGAATTCGACCCCAGATAAAAGTTCAGCAGTCACCAATGTATAACAAACTATACAAATCGAAAATGTCTTTGAGATAACATATAATTAATCCTTGAAAACTTCGAATTTCAGAAGAGAGCTCTCAATGGAAGAGCAGGAATAACTTCAGATGCATCAACAAAAGGCAATAATTAAGACAGAAATATCTTCAGGAAAAGAGGAAGTAAACGAAAGCGATCCCAGTTGTTTGATATGTACAATTTACACCAAGTGAGGTAAAGTGCAGAGTTTTACTGAAGACTGAATCGCGATAAAGCAGCTGCAGCACGCCACTGCATGAGCATTTTCTACGTAAAACCCATCTTCTTTACAAATACGTGAAGTGACAAAAATAAATTTTTTAAAGGAAACTCAGTGACTCTTAAGAAAGCCAGTTAATTTCCCCCCTCCAGAAGGCAATTCCACTATCCAAGCAATGTCTTCCCTATCCTGCCTCACCACCTTCAATTTATGTTACCAACTGCACTTTGTACAGACACAATAAAATTAAATTTTCATCCAATTGGTTTGTTTAGCATCATATTTATTAGCCCAACGTGGCGTTGACCCAGAAGAGCTATTAGTCTCAAACTGGCAACGATTTTGTAACGAATCAATAAAAACATAGAAACATTTTCAAACTATTGCCACCAAATATGATTGCAAAGTAATACATTTGAAGAAATTATAAAATGAAGAATCTGAAAGAATGTGCATATGTTTCTAGCAATGAAAAAACAATGGTACTTACTGACAAGAATCCATCAGTGAAAGACTGATTTTGCCCTGAAAGCCATTTAATTTTGAATAACGTGTTTCTCCACCTGAATATGGATACCCGAGAGCTCAAATTGTTTAATCATTTTATTATCACATTTTGTAAAACTTTAAACGAAATTTTAGTTTAAAAACTCAATGACTGCAAATCGAGTAATGGCAACACTGTGTGAAATAAAACATTTTAATCTCCAGCATGTCCATCAGAAATTCTAAAGATTTGCTGTTTTTAAATATTTTTAGCCCAAAGATTCCTGAAATGTGTATGTAAATGAAAAAACACCCTTTTGGCATAGTATCAAGTCTGAAATCTTCCCAATTTTTCTTTCATGTATATTTATTACAATGCAATGATTCCGCTAATTTTGGGTTCTAAACTTGTGCACTAACAGCTGCTGTGAATGTTTTTAAATAAGTAATCATTCAAGATCCAGAAATGTATTATGGCTAATTAATTACTCGGCATTACTTTGTACGGGGAAAATGGTTTCATTTTACAAACACTGAATGACAACAGTTTTCAGGAACAAATTACATTTATGAACTGAGATTAAATTGCATATGGATAAGGCAAACATGAAATAAGCAAGACTGAGGATGCATGATAGCACAGCAAGATATGTAAGTAATTAGAAATGAATAGAATTAAAAACAAACTGCTACAAAATAGGTTAACTTTGCATGAAGATGTGACATCACAAATTTTCTAATTAAGACATGATACACTCACGTTTGTGAAAATTGCAACACCATGAAGGACTTACGCGAGTGAGGTCAAATTTTCAGGAAATGCAAAGTAGCGCATGATATGCAAATGATTAGAATTGCAAATCCGTAGCGCATGCGTATGCTGAGCAGCACCCTCTGAACGGCTGATGGATCCGAATAAATAGACGGCTGTAGCGAGGCGTGTATGGTTATCGGTGGTTATCTGCTAGTGGTAAACGTTAACTCAATCTGTACTTATGCCTCGTCGACGAAAGAGAGCGAGATTTGAACAACTTACAGAGTTTGAACGAGGGAGAATCATCGGCCTTCGTGAAGCTGGATTGTCGTATCGTGCAGTAGCCTCTCGCGTGCAGCGTAACAGCAGCACAGTGATGCGCGTTTGGAAGCAGTGGACGGACGAGTGTCGGACAACTCGGAAATCCGGGAGTGGACCCCGAAATGTGACGTCAGCTCGCGATGATAGACACCTGGTCCGCATGGCGCGGACGGACCGTACAGCTTCCTCTAGACAATTGGCAGCACTGTGGTCAATAGCTACAGGTGTTTCATTGTGTGCTTCATCAATTCGTAGACGTCTGCTGCAGTGTGGACTGCGCGCACGGACTCCTTTATACAGGATCCCCCTAACGCACGACCATCGCCGCCTGCGGCTACAATGGGCCAATCAGCATAGAGACTGGCGTGCTGATTGGCAGCATGTCGTGTTTTCTGACGAATCCCGCTTTAATTTGTGGTACCATGATGGCCGCATTCGTGTCAGACGCTATGCCGGTGAACGCCACCTTCCGGAGTGCATTATCGAACGCCACAGTGGACGAACACCCGGAGTTATGGTCTGGGGCGCCATAGCATATCATAGACGATCTCAATTGCTACGAATTGTGGGCAATCTGAACAGCAACCGGTATATCCGTGAAGTTCTACAGCCCGAAGCTGTTCCCTTCCTTCAAAGCTTGCCAGGCGCTGTATTTCAACAGGACAATGCCCGCCCTCATACTGCTCGGATTGTTAAATCCTTCTTTGCAGCGCAGCAGGTACAGCTTCTTCCTTGGCCTGCGTGTTCCCCGGATATGTCGCCAATTGAACATGTGTGGGATGTCATTGGTCGGCGTCTTGCTCGTGATCCTCGTCCTGTTGCGTCTGCAGACGAACTTTGGGTACGCGTACAAACGATATGGAATGCTCTTCCTCAGTCAGACATTCAAACTTTGTTTGACTCCATGCCACGTCGTGTAGCAGCACTTATTGCGGCGCGTGGTGGCCACACAAAATACTGATTCTGATCTCTTGTTCTTGTTTGTTTGCTTTGAACATTTAATCATTTATATGTACCACTACCACTCAACTGTGTATTAAATTGCATTCAATTATGACGATTCCTTCTTGGTGTTGCAATTTTCACAAACGTCAGTGTATATATTGAAAACAGCAGACTTTAAACAAAATAAGTGCATATTTTAATAAGGAACTCATCTAACTACTTATATTTACTACGGTAAATTAAAAGCGGGGAGGGGAATTTTAAACGATGGAGATGAGTAATAACACAACACTTTATTTAGAGCAGAAATTATTAGTAATTATTAATACCTATGACAATCCTCCTCGGGAGAATCTACACAGCTTTTGCTCATTATTTTGAGGTAAGGTTGAAAGACTAATAACACACATAATAGAAATTAATTTGACAACTACAATGTAAACTATCACAAAGTTTTAATCATTAAGATGAATAACGTATGATATATTAGGTGAGTGTGAAAATTCTACCAGTTTTTTGATATGCAAACTTGCAACGGAACTGACATCACACATGACACTCTAATGATGAAAACTGTCAGCCAATCAAATGTGTAGATGCCTCACATATAAATGCATCGTGTATCGCATAGTTAATTAAAAAAAAAAAAAAAAACTCAGAAGATGTAACATGGAAAGTGAGAAAGAGCATATAAGACATTGTTTGTTATAAAAGTATGATAAAAAAGAGTATGGCAGCCGCACCATGTCACAATGTTTGTCAAGTTAATGTGGAGGATGCAGCAGACAAAAGCACATGCCGTCGATGGTTTCGTAAATTTAGGGAAGGAGACAGAAGCTGCCAAGATTAGGTTAGGAGTGGACGGCTATTACACATTGGAGAAGACAATATTGACCAAGCCATAATTGAATAACCTGAACCCAACCGTACAAGAATTAGCGGAGACCTTCAACGTACACCGAACGAGAGACATATGGTTAAGTTGGGTTTTACGACAAAGTTTGATTGTTACGTTCCACATAACCTGACAGTTAATCAACAAGATGACCGAATCATCACCTGTGGT
Source organism: Stegodyphus mimosarum (assembly GCA_000611955.2). Classification (NCBI taxonomy): domain Eukaryota; kingdom Metazoa; phylum Arthropoda; class Arachnida; order Araneae; family Eresidae; genus Stegodyphus; species Stegodyphus mimosarum. The sequence continues at coordinate 1,075,970 of KK114248.1, read as the reverse complement.
TTCCTCGCTTTCCCAGTACAAAAATGATCGATTCTTGGCACGAATTGTGACTGGAGATGAGAAGTGGGTTATTTACCGTAACAGAAAGTGTCGTAGGAGTGTGTGGCAGGATGTGCAGAGAATAATTCACTGGGAAGTCCTGCCAGTCAACCAAACCATCATTGCTGTTTTCTACTGTCTACAGTTAGACAGGCTACATTCAAATTTGGCAGCAAAGCGGCCAGGTCTCATCAATCGTCACAGTGTTATCCCCCACCATGATAACGCCAGACCACATGCTGTTATCATGACTCGCCAAAAGTGACTCGACTTTGGTTGGAAGGTTTTACATTCTCCTCCCTATTCTCCTGACTTGGCACCAACTGACTATTACCCATTTCATGCATTGAACAATTCCTTCAGTCAGAAAATCTTTGATGCTGTAAAAACTGCCATCCAAGAATTTTTTGACTCGAAACGCTCGGAATTTTACTGCTGTGGGATTCATATCCTACCTAGATGACAAGAGGTCATAGATAACAATGAGGATTATGCACAATAATAGGTATTGTTCATTTACGTTTATTTGCTCTTCTTTATAGGTAATGAAAACAGGTAGAACTATTGCACTTACCTAATAAATATAAGTATTAGAAATTAGTGCTCATAAAACTGGGAATTTTTAATGAACAATGATTATGACAAAGTGTTGACTAATAAATTTTAGACCTAGAAGTTCTTTAGCTAACAACGGTTGTTTTACTCAGTTTTCCAAAATGGGGATATGGGAAATCATAATCATTAACTAATACATTTTAGATTCTCAAGAAGAGCAATCTTTCATTAGTTTAATAAATAATATTGATATACTCATTCATCTTTCATATACTTGGATATAAAAATATCACAAAGAATCATCATGAAGGTTTTAATCATCAAGATGAATAATACATGGTATATATGCTTGCATTACAGATCACTGTGATTTAAACTAGGAGCTTTTAGGAAACAATGGGTACAAGTTTTACACATTCTTCAGAAGTCTGGATACAGCAAATAATAAAGCATCAAATAATATAATTTAGATTAAAGTTTAGTAATCTGCCATAGTTTAATAAATAATATTTGTATACTCTATCTTTCATATACTCGGATATAAAAATATCGCAAAGAATCAGTATGCAGGTTTTAATCATTAAGATGAATACTATATGACATATACATTTGTATCAGAAATCAACGCAATTAAAACTAGGAGCTTTTAACACAATGGTTGAGCTCACTTTCGGAAGTTTAGATACAGCAAATCATACAGCATCAATTAATACACTTTAGAACCCCAAGATAAGCGATTTATTTCATTAAGATAAAATATGACCATTGGTCAATAAATAACAATGGTTATCATAAATAAAGGAAAAATCACGGTTAGTGAAAAAGTTTCATGTAGAATTTCATGAAACTTACCCACAAGACACAACACATAATAAGGTATCAAATAACATAAAGAGGAATTACCACACAATTATGGTAGTATAGAAATTAGCACACGTATAAAATGAACAAATCGAAGGTGTCAGTTTGCTATAGGTAAAGTGCCTTCAGTATGGAATATGATCACCTCTAGAAGCAATACAGCAAATACAGCGATGTGCGATGCTTTCAATTGTGTGGTCTATCAGTTCTCTAGGAAGCGAGAGCCATTGCTCTTGCAAAGCAGCTGCAAGCGCAGCAAGGGTCTGAAGGGGCCGAATGAGAACAGCTAGACGTCTACATAAAGCACTCTAAACGTGCTCGACAGGATTCAAGAACGGGGATCGAGCTGGCCACTCCATGCGCATAATTGTTTCCTGTTGAAGATAATCATCCACGATGTGAGCCCTGTGTGGTCTTGCACTGTCGTCCTGTAACAGGAAAGTATCACCTATTACCGCACCATATGGGCGTGCATAAACATCAACGATGTCATCTCTATAAACCTGAGCATTCACGGTTCCCCCTGGGAAAAAATGGAGGTCTGTACGTCCACCCAAAGAGATGCCATCCCAAACACAGACACTGCCTCTTTCGTATACATCTCTTTCACGGATGTTTGACAGATGATAACGGAACCCAGGTTCTCTCCATATGAAATAATGCTTACCATAGCTTCCTAGACTAAATCTGGACTCATCCGTAAAGAGACATTGTTTGTTATGCAAGTATGATAAAAAAAGTATGGCAGCTGCACCATTTCGCAATGTTTGTCAAGTTAAAGTGGAGGATGCAGCAGACAAAAGCACATGCCGTCGACGGTTTCGTAAATTTAGGGAAGGAGACAGAAGCTGACAAGATTAGGTTAGGAGTGAACGACTATTACACATTGGAGAAGACAATATTTACCAAGCCATAATTGAATAACCTGAACCCAACCGTACAAGAATTAGAGAAGACCTTCAACGTACACCGAACGAGAGACATCTGGTTAAGTTGGGTAATACGTCAAAGTTTGATTGTTACGTTCCACATAACCTGACAGTTAATCAACTGGATGACCGAATCATCACCTGTGGTTTCCTTGCTTTCCCAGTACAAAAACGATCGATTCTTGACACGAATTGTGACAGGAGATGAGAAGTGGGTTATTTACCGTAACAGAAAGTGTCGTAGGAGTGTGTGCCGCCCTTCTGATCCGCCTGCATTGACTTCGAAAGCCGAACTTCATCCCAAGAAGGTGTATTGAGTGTGTGGCAGGATGTGCAGAGAATAATTCACTGGAAAGTCCTGCCAGTCAACCAAACCATCATTGCTGTTTTCTACTGTCTACAGTTAGACAGGCTACATTCAAATTTGGCAGCAAAGCGGCCAGGTCTCATCAATCGTCACAGTGTTATCCCCCACCATGATAACGCCAGACCACATGCTGTTATCATGACTCGCCAAAAGTGACTCGACTTTGGTTGGAAGGTTTTACATCCTCCTCCCTATTCTCCTGACTTGGCACCAACTGACTATTACCCATTTCATGCATTGAACAATTCCTTCAGTCAGAAAATCTTTGATGCTGTAAAAACTGCCATCCAAGAATTTTTTGACTCGAAACGCTCGGAATTTTACTGCCGTGGGATTCATCTCCTACCTAGATGGCAAGAGGTCATAGATAACAATGAGGATTATGCACAATAATAGGTATTGTTCATTTACGTTTATTTGCTCTTCTTTATAGGTAATGAAAACGGGTAGAACTGTTGCACTTACCTAATAAATATATGTATTAGAAATTAGTGCTCATAAAACAGGAAATTTTTAATGAACAATGGTTCTGACAAAGTGTTGACTAATAAATTTTAGACCTAGAAGTTCTTTAGCTAACAAGGATTGTAAGTTTTACTCAGTTTTCCAAAATGTGGATATGGCAAATCATAATCATTAACTAATACATTTTAGATTCTCAAGAAGAGCAATCTTCCATTAGTTTAATAAATAATATCGATATACTCATTCATCTTTCATATACTTGGATATAAAAATATCACAAAGAATCAGCATGAAGGTTTTAATCATCAAGATGAATAATACATAGTATATATGCTTGCATTACAGATCACTGTGATTTAAACTAGGAGCTTTTAGGAAACAATGGGTACAAGTTTTACACATTCTTCAGAAGTATGGATACAGCAAATCATAAAGCATCAAATAATATAATTTAGATTAAAGTTTAGTAATCTGCCATAGTTTAATAAATAATATTTGTAAACTCTATTTATCTTTCATATACACGGATATAAAAATATCACAAAGAATCAGTATGCAGGTTTTAATCATTAAGATGAATACTGTATGACATATACATTTGTATCAGAAATCAACGCAATTAAAACTAGGAGCTTTTAACACAATGGTTGAGCTCACTTTCGGAAGTTTAGATACAGCATCAATTAACACACTTTAGAACCCCAAGATCAGTGATTTATTTCATTAAGATAAAAATCTGCCCATTGGTCAATAAATAACAATGGTTATCATAAATTAAGTAAAAATCACGGTTAGTGAAAAAGTTTCATGTAGAATTTCATGAAACTTACCCACAATACACAACACATAGTAAGGTATCAAATAACATAAAGAGGAATTACCAGACAATAATGGTAGTATAGAAATTAGCACATGTATAAAATGAACAAATCGAAGGTGTTAGTTTGCTATAGGTAAAGTGCCTTCAGTATGGAATATGATCACCTCTAGAAGCAATACAGCACATACAGTGATGCGCGATGCTTTCAATTATGTGGTCTATCAGTTCTCTAGGAAGCGAGAGCCACAGACACTACCTCTTCCATACACATCTCTTTCACGGATGTTTGACAGATGATAATGGGATCCAGGTTCTCTTTATATACTAAATCTGGACTTATCCGCAAAGAGAACAGCCCTCCATTGACCACGTGTCCAGTGCAAACGGCCCCTCCTATGCTGTGACGTGAGCGATACGCAAATGGCTGGTCGCCTCGCATACAAACCACCTACGCACAGTTGACGTTGACACCAATCTTCCGGTGGCTGCAGCAAGGGAGGATGTAAGAAGAGTCGGAGTAGCAGTTCTATTCCTGCGTGCACATGTCAAAAATTGGTCATCCGTGGTTTGAAATTGCCTTTAAAGTCTATGAACCACAGAAGACTCACATTTAGCCATCTGTCCACTTCTGTTTGACTTGGTCCTGCCACTACTCTTCCAGTGACTCACCATCCTAGTTCTACAGGTAAATGATGCCTGGATCACATTGTTACAAATTGGCTATCTCATATTTCTTATGTCACTCTCACATGTGGGCTTGCTCTCAAACATGGATGGACTTTTATGCTCCTCTCACAGACGACGTATTCTGAGTGCAGCGCCACTAATTTGCATATTGCAGTTTTACTCGGCTACTCTTACTTGGCAGCATATTCAAATTTTACACGGTTCGGATTATTTTTACGGAAGTTATCATTTTTGTTTTCCGATTTTTCCTTAATTTATGGTAACCAGTGTAGTAATATTTAGATATTCTTTAACACACAAGG